>CAJHZI010000481.1:955000-1320000 GCA_905160935.1 Enchytraeus crypticus | reverse complement strand
TCATAGACGGTTAAAAGCTTTTCTCTTCGACCTCTCCTATTAAATCATTGCACATGAACTGAGACCAACACGTAAATCTCCATTCCACTAGAACCCTTCCTCGGACTGACTTCCCGGATTTTGGCCTGCACCGTTCTTTGACCTCACACTCTGCTCATCGAATTGGATTTGGTACCATAGTGCTCACTGTTTCATGGGCGAAAGTAGCACTCTAGTACTGTTGTAGTTGTTATCAAAACGAAGTGAGACTTTCATCAAGGAGTGTTAAACCCTTTTAACTGTTCAATGCAGTCACTTTTCCAGAAACTATCGAGAAACTAAACTTTTGAATGAATAATTTAAAAACTTAATCCAATAGGAATATGCCATCAAATAAAAATATGGAATAGTTATTTTGCTCTGCAAGAAATGTAATTGGCTTGAATTATGAATGTTTTATAAATTCACAATAGTTGAATGGAGATAGAGATACTTTTAATGTCTGTTTTCAAAGAACATAATGACCGTTGAATTTACAGGGAATATGCATCTGTCTTTTCTACAATTTTCTTTTCGTATCCTTGGACTGATTTTTTGGATTTTGGAATTTGCTAAGATTTTGGACCTTTTTGTTCACCGGTTTGGATTTGTCTCAATAGTGCTCGATGTTGTCATTGATGACAGCAGCATTTTAATTATTATTGTTGTTTTTCAGTTGTTTGTTTTTATCCATTTCTTAATTAATTTTTCAAACCTGGAAAGTTGCTCATAAGTTATAACTAATTGTTTAACGATACCATGACAGCCTGCTTATAACTGTAATTGTGTAGTCCCAATTAGCGCATATGTTTATAACATTTATATTTATATTTATATTTCAGCGTTTTCTGCATTTTCTGCAACATGTTGCAAATTATTGAAATAATTATTTCCTATTATTTGAAATAACTCTTACGCTATTAACGAGAAATCTTCAAAAAGACAGTAGAAAACACCCGATTATTTGAAGTAACTCTGGCTTTATTTGATAGATAAACTTTAAACATACATCTAATGCTGCCTGTTATTAATGGCTAGTAAAATACCAGTGACTTACCAGTAAATTACTCTTACATTAATCTTCCTGACGATAGCTCGAGTGTATCGAGTCGTCTTGAAGAGAAGCCTTGTGCTTCTGAACCTTGACGTTAAACACACTGCAACCTACCTAAACATACGGCAAAAAGCATTGCAAAATGCTGCACAACCTAATTGTCCCCACAGAAAACCTTGAGGTCCTTCAGACCATCGACCCTTCTAGGACCCCCGGGGCGAGCAGCTACAGCGGGGTCAGCCCTGCCCCCTCGTCCCCCGATACTCTCACCGCCGGGTCTTCATCGAACCCCCAATCCCCTTATGATCAGTCCACCGTCAAATCAGAACCCTTTAGAACCCCAGATTCAGGTCAGGGCCATCACGACGAGGATCTGATAGAGGTTGCTGATAGACTTAACGGCGCTTCTGAGCAAGACGTAAGCTTGGAAGGAGCCACTGAGGTGGTTGAGAGAGGAGAAGGGTTGGACTGTGAGGAACAGCAGAAGAAGCTGTATGCAAGGTTCCAGGCATGGGCACTGAGCAATTATGGAGAGTCTGGTAAAACAAAGACGATAACAAGGGCAAAGTACCTCAGAGTCATTCGCCTGCTACAAGGAGAAGAGATGGCTACGGCTGACAATTCGAAGTTGCGATTCTGGGTCAAGGCCAAGGGCTTCTGCCTGGGAAAGGCTCCTAAGAAAGAATTGGGAAGTGACTCGGTGATCATGGAAGATGTTCTATACATTCCTTCAAAGGTAAGTAAATTTGTTAATTTATGAAAAAGATAATACACAATACAGTGAAAAGATCAACTATGTTGATATCTATCACTTTTAATACCACATGTTTAAACCGTTAAGCAATTTAGTTAATTTTGCATGTAACAAGTCCAATGAATGTCCGAGATTTACTCTCAGATCAGCCCAGCTGGGATTCGAACCCACGAGGGTTCAATTCACCTCAGAATCTGTCATTTAAATCGGATCCTGAGATCAGTTTCGAAATGAATCAAGGACCGAATGCATCTGTCGATCGTTGGTATAATATTTTTCTCGAAAACTTCCCCTAACTTCAGATATTTATTATTCGACACACTCTATTTCATGATCTGTTCGACTTTGGAATTGACCCCAGGATCGTCGGAACAGCCATTTCAAAGTGTGTGACTTGTCGCTCTACTCGCTGAGCTATCGAGTCTTTCAATAGGGTATTATTGTAATTATTATGAGTTCTGAGAATTGTAGAAATATTATACTTAGAAGGAAATCATTAATATCTGAGACAGTATTAAACAAATATTCAACAACATCAAAATTAATTAAGACCTCCCTGATAGCCGTTTAGTATGCTATGCCTGGTTTTATACATGTTCACTCTATCATTTATCACCAGACTGTATTGTTGTATTGCTATTGATTGTATTGTTGTATTGCTATTGATTGTATTGTTGTATTGCTATTGATTGTATTGTTGTATTGCTATTGATTGTATTGTTGTATTGCTGTTGATTGTATTGTTGTATTGCTATTGATTGTATTGATGTATTGCTATTGATTGTATTGCTGTATTGCTATTTATTGTATTGTTGTATTGCCATTGATTGTATTGTTGTATTGCTATTGATTGTATTGCTGTATTGCTAATGATTGTATTGCTGTATTGCTATTGATTGTATTGTTGTATTGCTATTGAGAGTATTGCTGTATTGCTATTGATTGTATTGCTGTATTGCTATTGAGAGTATTGCTGTATTGCTATTGATTGTATTGTTGTATTGCTATTGATAGTATTGCTGTATTGCTATTGATTGTATTGTTGTATTGCTATTGATTGTATTGCTGTATTGCTATTGATTGTATTGTTGCATTGCTGTTGATTGTATTGCTGTATTGCTATTGAGAGTATTGCTGTATTCTCTTTGCCTGAACGCATTACTAACATATTGATATCCCGATCCATTCTGACTGGGCGGATTTGAGTAGGGCTGGAAAACTTGCCAGGATTCGCTCAGTTCTATGGATTCACTTGTCAATTACTAATACGCTTGTAGTGAAATCCAGCCACAGTCCCAAGCTCTCTGTTTACTGGAAGTGGTCCAAAGCTATCCGAGCCTCCATGAGTTAATACGTGAGGTTTTAGATACACGTACTAGTGACAAATTCAATTATATACCAACGGGTAGTTCGCTATGTAAAAGCTGGTAAAGCAAATGTTAACGTCAGTTTCCTCACTCGAAAGCGATGTCAGTGATGGGCGAGCCCAAGATTTGAACCCTGCACATACTGATCCGCGGTCGAGCATCTTACCGTCATCAGCACTTGCTCCAACCAGTGCCGATGTCGGTAAGCGTAGATCAAGTGTAGAACTTTTTAGTGTAACTTGATATCAGTTTGAGATTTTCGATTCTAACATTTAAAAACAATCGAACGATTAAATGAACTTGACCTCGTAGTTTAAAGGCGGTTTCTACAGTCACGGATGATGATTGCAGGAAGTGTATATTCATTATGCTTGAACGGTTTTTCAAATATTGCACAGAATCACTTAATGGTCCGGCCTTTAGGCTCTGTTAATGTTGAGCATTGAACTAGTCCAATAGCTGTAATTATAATAATAGAGGAATGGCTAGTAACATAATAATGGAGTAATAGCTAGTAATATTATAATAGTGTAATAGCTAGTAATATTATAATAGAGGAATGGCTAGTAACATAATAATGAAATATAATAAAAAGTTTAGCAAAAATGTTCAATATCGCTCTTCGTTATTTGTTTGAGTAATTTTCAACGGCTCTTAAAGCGGACTGACTTCGTTCAATTCAGCAGCGATGCCAGCTCAATCTGTAAATCTCCTAGACCACGCCTACATTCATCCTATACCACGCCTACGTTCTCCTAGACCACGCCTACGTTCTCTTAGACCACGCCTACGTCTTTTAAACCACGCCTACGTTCTCCGGCCTTGATAGCGCGTCAATCAAGCTCCAAGTAGCGTCATGTCAACTATATGCGTTCAACACAAGAGCATCAATATGTTGTCATTAATTATTTGCACAACTAACTACTTGGCGCTAAGAAGACAATGTGCGTAAATTGACTACTACGTCAATTAGGCTACAGAGCCTCTGGCGCCAGAGATTGGAGTAGAGCTGACGCCATGGGCTGTTCTTTACGCTTCAAATAATGACATCTTCGAGTGCTGCAGATTACGAGGAGATAATTATCTGACCGATTTCACTTCTGTAATGAATATTCTTGGATTGGTATGCTGAAATGATTTGATTGTTTTAGAGGGTTAGGGTAGGAAGGCCCATTGGGGAGGGGGGATATACGCACTATTTTTTGAGGAAGTAGTTCATTTTAAGTCAGATTGATGAATTTGTTTTACATTACGATTGCTTATTATCAAATTGTCAAATTGTCAAATTAGTTTCTGTATTTCCAAACAATTTTTACTTGGCTTAAAATTAAAATTTATTCTAGAATATTTTTTTAATTTTACTTCTGTTACGCAGTTTGTGTTGTTAGAGATTTGAATAAAGTGGATTTTTTAACTTTATGCATCTCTTCTCTCTCTCTCTCTCTCTCTTAGTGCACGGCCTACTGGCATGTCCATGACCTTCAATGTCTCTACTCATCTCTATCTTCTATTTTCCTCTTTATGTCCACATACGAGTGGTTCTATTAATCTTATATTATTCTTTTTGATATACCATTATACTTGGAGATTCTGCCTATGACCAGGTGAGCCCCTTATGCATTGCTAATTTCCTCTACATCTACAAAAGAGAATATAAATGAGCTATTATTCTACATCATTCAACAATACGTTACGTAACATCTTGAATTTGTTCATAAATGTTAATACCCAAATATTAATATTTCTAAATTAATTTAAGAAATTCTTGGACGTTATTTTTGCTATTATGACCCAAGATAGCTAATGTATAGTTCTCAAATAATCCTGATAGGTCCGATTTTTTTCCGTCTACTTTATTTACATAGCTTAATTATACTTTAATAGTCATTTGATGCTTTGTAGGCGTTGTTGCTCCAGCCTCTTTATTTCTGTATTTCACTCTTTAAGCTTAGAATTTTGTGAAATAATTCTATATTGTTTCTTTTTTATATTTTAAATTTATTATGACGGGCTATGACTCAAAGATCTTGTGAGTTATGTTACGAGCTTTTAAATCTGACAAAGACTGAAATATCCAGAAGACGATGTGAGCGAGAGAGAGAGAGAGAAATAGAGAGAGAGAGAGAGAGGGAGAGAGAGAGGGATAGAGAGGACGAGAGAGAGAGAGAGGGAGAAATAGAGAAAGTAAAGAAAATGAGTGAGATTAGAGCAAAAAGGAATAAATTAATTGAAGAAGTTTTCAAGCTGGAAGAAAGTAATGAAAACAACAATTTAGCGATGTTTGAAGAAGCATGACTTTATAAAGCGCGTTAATACCTCGTCCGTACTCGAAAATTAAATCACAGCGAAATTTCATTTGTGTCCGCTATTTATCAAAATCTCGCTCCGTAAGTACCTCTTCGCTCTCCTGTAATCAACCGTACACCGTGATCTCCGCTAAACAATCCGTCGAAGCGGATAGATCCTTCTAAACCGGACGCCCGTTGTCTTTCTCTTGTAAAATCTTTCCGCTCTGAACACTTGGACGACTTCTCTACCGGGAGTCTAGGCTGGTCTAATTAAAGTCAGCATGGGCTCTCATTCTCAGGAGGATATCTAGCCATGAAGGTAATTGCGGAGAACAATGGAAGGAAAAAGGATTGGGGAGTATAGCCTCGAATCTTCCCTCATACTCAACTCTGATGATTTTCTGTAATGGAAGGAAAGAGGATTGGGGAGTATAGCCTCGAATTTTTCCCTCATACTAAAGTCTGATGACTTTCTGTTCGGAAGATAAGTTTTCAACTACAGCGCTGTTTTGTCATTTTACATTATTTCTTCTCCGAATTTTCTCTTCTGTTTCATCTACGGATTGCTATATCTATGATCGGAAATGCTTAGTAATGATTGTATTCTGTTTGTAGTCGGCCTGCATTCAACCTCTATTTTATCAATATTCAGTCAACATACATTGCATTGAGAGAGACTGAGTGAGACAGAGAGAGAGAGAGAGAGAGAGAGAGAGAGAGAGAGAGAGAGAGACAGACAGACAGACAGACAGACAGACAGACAGAGAACCAGAGGGACAGGCAGAGAGAGAGAGAGAGACAGAGAGAGAGAGAGAGAGATTATTTTTTATCAGAATCACTATTTTCACTAGTTTTCTAGTGGAAATAGTGATTCTGAAAATTAGATTTCTTTCAAACTGTACAGAAGCGGTTTCAAACTCGACACATTTTTAGACTGGAATTTAAACGAATTTCTACGGTACCAGAGTGAACATTGTTATACGGATTCTATACATTTCAAAAAACTTTAAAACAGCTCTATTTAGTAGACAAATTATCGAAGACACAATGGCTACTTCTCTATATGATATAAAATTATCTATTTCTTTGATAGTAAACGCCCAATTAGGAGTGAGCGAGAAATCTTTTCTACACATTCGCTAGATGGCGCAGAATTCCGGACTCCCGCTAAGCGCTGTATTACAGCAAATCACCGCTAATAGAGGACTGAGTCATTGTAATCCCTCTGATCCCGGAGTATGAATCAAAGTCCTGCAGTTCCAGGAGTCCGAGTCCGAGTCTGACAACTTAGTACGGCTTACTGTATACCTTAAGAACGATGTACAGCGGTACGTGGTACAGCAGTAATGTACGTGCTTTAAAAACAACGTACCCCAGTAGAGTACATAGCTTGAGAACTCTGTACTATAGTACATAGCTTGAGAACTCTGTGCTATAGTACTTACATTAAGATCTCAGTACTGTAGTACATGCATTAAGATCTAAGTACTTTAGTATATACGTTAAGAACACAGTACAATAGTACATACATTAAGAACTCAGTACTATAGTATATACCTTAAGAATTCAGTATTATGGTACATACCCTAAGAACGCAGTACTATAGTACATACATTAAGATCTCAGTACTATAGTCAGTCAGTCAGTAAGTCAGTCAGTCAGTCAGTCAGTCAGTCAGTCAGTCAGTCAGTCAGTTAGTCAGTCAGTTGGTCAGTCAGTCAGTCTGTCAGTCACTCAATGAATGTCTGTTATGGGAATTAAAACAAATCGATGTGACATGTTTGTTTTAATCATTTGCAGTTTTCTGAATTTCAGTTTTCTGAAATTCAGAAAACTGCACAACACAGCAAAATCACTGATACAACCTGCACAATACTGCGAGATCTCTTTAAAAACCTGCACAATACAGCGAGATCTCTGGTAAAATCTGCACAATACTTGCACAATACAGCGATATCTATGGTAAAATCTGCACAATACTTGCACAATACAGCGATATCTCTGGTAAAACCTGCACAATACTTGCACAATACAGCGATATCTCTGGTAAAATCTGCACAATACTTGCACAATACAGCGAGATCTCTGGTAAAACCTGCACAATACTTGTACAATACAGCGATATGTCTGGTAAAATCTCAGTTCACGTTTCAATTACTGTTCGGGAAGCAGCAGAACAGTCAGGAAGCTGATTAGAGATGGAGCTAAGATGAAATCCCAGATGAAATCCACTGTCCTTCCGCCCGGCTCAGACAAACATGTCAAATTAAAATGTGATATTTCATCTCACTCTAATATCGCTCATGCACTGGGATAGCTATGAGCGAATATCCCGTCTTGTTCCATATTCATTTCCGCTAGTTTCTCCTTCCCGATGCTACGCGGAGTAATGATAGCCTTGATTACTCCCCTGCGCCATTTTTAAAGCTCGACATTTAAAAATAATAATAGCAAAGGATTAGCTACATTACTTCGTACAGTGATGACACCAGATGGGTCAGGTGTAATTGCGAGATCACTTGATAGTTCTAATGTGTTGTACTCTCTATCGCTATTTTAAATGCATGAGAATCGAATAAATATGCATGAAACAGTTTGTTGGATAATTAAAAGAAAAACAAACACATAGTAGAAATAATAGATCTTTAAATTTATTTGCCAATTTCAAGTGTTGAACGTGAACAGAAGCTGAGGATGTATAGAAAATTTAATTTTTTCAAAGTAAAAGCATTTAAGTTCCCCTTATATCTTTGTAGATTCTATGATAGGCTTTATCTTCATGGTGGGTTCTGTATTCAAACCCGAGGCCTACGGTTTGTCGGACAAGTTTTCTAACAACTCGACTAAACAGCTGATTCAGGTAGATATGGAAGCCGCTTCCTGTTACTAAAACACCCTCCCGCTGTGAGGCCGGACGTACGGGTGACCGCGAGGGGGAAATGAATTTTTGTGAAATAGGTGGGACGAAAGAAGAGCCGCGAGCGATAATAAGGGAAATGGGAAATGACGCTAAAAGCTACTCGGTAGATAGTACCTCTATCCGGTCCGCGCTCAGGCGGTTGCTATAGCAACACCGGTGTATTACGGGATATATGTGGGCGAATGAATGAGGGGGGGGATGAGGGGGGGATGAGGGATGGTTTTAAAGTTTGAGAACGGGCAGTGAGGATTGGGTTGTGTCGTCGATGCAGTGTAGCACATTTTATTGTTATTTATTATTAACGACGAAAACTAGTATAGCAGTGTCATGGTCGAAGTCGGTCTTCGAGACTACTTTACTTTACAGAAAGAGTTCAATAGTAATAATATGCTAAATAAAAATTACATTTAAATTATTATCTAAACTAGTAAAAAATGTATGGGTATTTTATCATTGTTAAATGCTGAAAATAGTTTTTTAAACAGTTACATTTTAGCTAAACTTTTACAGTCGAAATTCATAGTGCTGATGGCCTTAGAGTTTATTTTCCTATAGTAAAAATGTTGAGAAGTTAATTATATGAATGTTTATTTCTGATAAAATTTCTAATTTACAAATTAATTAATAGAATTTCAATATTTCAAAGCGCTGTTAAAAAATTCTTGGACCTTTAGAGGCCAACATATATTTGATTTGTAAATACTTGTTAGACACCTGACACGTGTAAATAAATAATGTGCCTTTAATTAATAATAACTGTATTATATAAATGATTTTGTCCGATTGCTATTCAGAGATTGTTATAGTGACAAAATTGGCGACAGTATTCAGTATGTGCGCAAGATTAATGGGAATTTGCAATTACAATTAAGAAAACAGTTGTGTTTAAAATAGAGGCACGTGTATTTCGTTTTTAACTAACATCATTTGACACTCAGATCACAGTAATATTGGTACATTTACTGCCATATTATGCCTATTATGACTTGCATTCTAATATTGTGGAAAATAAATTCAAATTATACTAATTAAAAATTATAGAAATTGTGTTAATTTTTTTATATATGCTGACTAATGACTTAATAAGGAGCCCCACTGCAACTATACGTGCTTTACTTTCTTGACCTATCAATTGAATTGATGACTGATAGAGTCTTTGTCAATCACTGATACTAGTGTAAAATACGAAACAAATATAACCTTAAAGTGCCGCTTCTTGACCACTACATGTAATTCTGTTTTATATCTTTTTTAGTCCATAAAAAAATAAATACAGCTGAACTTGAAATCAGTTTTGTAGCTCAAAATGCAGCAGGTGTCTGGTGCAAGGCGAACCCTTGATCAATCGTTTCTCTTCCACTCCTTCGATTATTTTGCTAAATTTCCAAAATCTGAGCTACCTACTGTCTTAATGAACGCATTCACATAACTTCCAGTCTAATCAACTTCTCTATTGTACCGAATAGTACACACTGTAAAGTTACTTTGGACTGATTATCTGGATTTTGACTTTTTCACCATTTTTGGACCTTCTTTTTGCTCGCCGGCTTGATTTTGACTCAATAGTGCTCGATATTGTCATTGATGACTGTAGCACTATAATTGTTGTTATTATTGTTATTATTCTGGATATATTTTCTCGTATATTTTCAACAAAATCGCATCTTTTCTCTAACTCACAAAAATCACCAGTCTTTATCAGAAATCCGTCTTAGTTTTATCTCAGCCGGAGTCTAGAATCTATTTTATCCATTAGCTCCGGTGATATGGCTGGAAGGAGTTGGGCGGAGACGATGGATGCGAAGCTCTGGACGTCAGAGTGAAAAGCTCCGACGGCAAGAGATGAGCGTTATCCGAGGCTAGGACATAAGACCCGGGACATGCCATGAACAATCTTCTGTCATTAAGCATCTAGACAGGAAATCCGAGGATTCTGGCCGCAGGGTCACTCAATTAGCAAGCACGCGATGCTCTAGACGTTTCGTCCCTCTCTCCTCGGTTTCTACCCCCCCGGGTCTTAGAAAGGTTTCTCGCCTCCCCCCACCCTTTCCATCTCTTCCTCTGATCTCCACAGGTTTCTACTTGGAGCTATCGGATATTGTGCCGCTCTTTGTGCTACTGATATTGTGCCTTATGTTCTGCTAGTAATATTGTGCCTTTCGTTGTGCTACTGGTGTATGACACTGTGCCTCTGGTTGTGCTACTGGTGTATGATGCGGTGTCTTTTGTTGTGCTACTGGTGTATGATTCGATGCCTCTCGTTGTGCTACTGGTGTATGATGTGGTGCCTACCGTTGTGCTACTGGTGTATGATACTGCCTAGCATTGTGCTACTTGTGTATGATGCGGTGCCTATCGTTGTGCTACTGGTGTATGATGCGGTTTCTATCGTTGTGCTACTGTATGATGCTGTGCCTTTCGTTGTGCTACTGGTGTATGATTCGGTGCCTCTCGTTGTGCTACTGGTATATGATGCGGTGCCTCTCGTTGTGCTACTGGTATATGATTCGGTGCCTCTCGTTGTGCTACTGATGTGTCCTGTGCTCTTTTAATTGTCAGACAAAATATCAAATTATTTCATCTAATTTGTTGTTCCTTAATATAAACATAAAATTAATTCCAGTGTTTTATTTACCAGTGTTGCGCAATTAGCACATAGTAATCGCAGAAAATAATAATGGCACGCATTATGCTCATTTCATTTTATACCCGAGTAGCAGGTCCACAGCTCATAATTATTACTAAACTTCATATTTTGTTCTTCCTTTGGTTTATATACTGAAAAGCTATATATGATAGTCTAATATCTCTCATCTTTGTTTTCCTCTTATCCATTCTACTTCAATTCTTACTTTCGTTGTCTTTCAGTTGCTTTTTCTCCCCATAGAATAATAATAGTCACCAAACCTGTACTAACTGAGACCCATGTAGCTTAACTTCGATTATTGACGCGCAGCTAAACCCAGTGCGCTAATTCCCGCCGTTTCTAAGCATCGTTTTATGTTTTCATATATATTCTAAAAAATGTAAGGAAACGACTGAAAAGGCAACGTAAGGAAGAATAAAATTCAATTAGTATGGATAAGAGGAAGACAAAATGAGAGATTTTAGACTAAATATATCAGCTATATATTAGCTATATATGTCGTATATAGCCTTTCAGTATAGAAACCAAAAGAACAAAATATGAAGTATAATACTACGCTCTCTGGACCTGCCACTCGGTTATAAAATGAGATGAGCATAATTTGATTGTCATTTTTCCAGACTCTCCTTATCACCCGGACTCCTACTCTTCCACTCCTATAGGTCATCCCTGTCGTACGCTATAGGACAAGCAAAGCACGATACGACACCCCTCTAAATACCCTCTCCCCTTTCAATCATTTACCGTATGTTCACTGTCCCTTCCCCCTACACGTCTATCCACAGGTCGTCTTTCCACCTCTCGTGGAAACGGCGAGTCCTATCCTCCCACTGCCTTCCCTCTGCCCTCACACTGCCCTCACACTGCCCTCACACTGCTCTCACACTGCCCTCACACTGCCCTCACACTGCCCTCACACTGCCCTCACACTGCCCTCACACTGCCTCACACTGCCCTCACACTGCCTCATACTGGCCTCACACTTCCTCACACTGCCTCACACTGACTCACATTGCCTCACACTGCCTCACACTGCCTCACACTGCCTTCACACTGCCTCACACTGCCCTCACACTGCCTCATACTGCCCTCACACTTCCTCACACTGCCTCACACTGCCTCACACTGCCTCACACTGCCTTCACACTGCCTCACACTGCCCTCACACTGCCTCACATTGCCCTCACATTGCCTCACACTGCCCTCACACTACTGCCCTCCCTAGTTCCCTTCTCCCGCTTCGGGTAATTTTCAGTTCGGCCGACCCACTGCTAATGCATCATTGTGACCTTTTCAATCTTGCGGTCCTCCCGCTGAATCTTTTCCATCAATTCAGTCTCCGATACACATCTTAATCCGTCCGCCGCACGATATGGAAAGACTGTTCGTGGAAAATAACAGCCACAAAGGCGGCTCCAGCTGGAGGAGCGGAAGTGGAATTAGGTCCAGAGTTTTTAGTTATGTAAGTAAACGGGAAAATCAAATAGGGGATTGACTGAAGATATGATGTAGGACAGAGAGGATTTGAGACAGTCTATTCGTATTCCGACCCTCGTTAAACTGGGATTCAGGGGAAGATGATGATGATGATGATGATGAAGTAAACTGGAAAAAACTAATTTTAAAGTCAGTTTTCTCACTATAAAGCGATATCAGTGACGGGAGAGCCAAGGATTTGAACCCGCATATTTTGATCCGTGGTCGAATATGTTACCGACATCACCACTGGCTCCAGCCAACAACCAACAAGAGATTTGGAGAGAGTTTTGAATAGAAAGACAAAATAAGTGAATTTTGTGCTTTCGGTGCAACGAAGGTGAAAGCTTTAGATTTTAAGAAAAAATAGACATGAAATGCTGCGATTTTTAGATATTTGATGCAGACATACTTTCATGTCACATTTCTGAAGGTAAAAAGCTGGTAAAGCCAATGTTAACGTCAGTTTCCTCACTCGAAATCAATGTAAGTGAAGATTCTCACAATGAATTACACTATATAGTGCTAATGATGGGGTCGGGAAAATGAATAATCGAAAACTGTAATAGCGGAAAAAGCTGAAGAAAGTAAAAGAAACCTTTTAACCTAGGAGTAATGTAGTTGATGATTTCACTTTTTAAAAATCACATACAAATTTAGTTAATAGAAATCACTTAAGGGAAATCGCTTTAGAAAAATCTTCTAAAGTAATTTTTCCAAAGAAACGTTTTCTCATTCACAGATGTTTGCAGGAAGAGTTTTAAAATTACAGCGGTATCATTTAGTCGAATGTTCATGACCTGCGCATTAAAATACACCATACCTTTATACTGTAAATAAGATTTTGCCTCTACGTTTCAGAGAAATGGAATAGCTATAAAATGGATGTATTTGGAGCTAAAACGAACAATGCTTAAAGAAATACGCACTCTCATATTTTCATAAATAGTTTAATAAAGAGGAAGAGAAAGAGTGCGAGAGAGAGATAGGGATATATATATATATATATATATATATATATATATATTTATAAAGAGAGAGATAGAGATATAAAGGGAGAGAGAGAGAGAGAGAGAGAGAGAGAGGGAGAGAAAACTAGATGAAAGAAGAGATCTCTAAATATAGATAGAGAGAAAGAGAGATACAGAAAAACACACACAGAGAGAGAGAGAGAGAGAGAGAGAGTGAGAGAGAGAAAGAGAATTAGTGAACTACTATAGCTACAGTGTATCTCGGACTCAGATATACACGCAGAGAGACGAGTCAAGGCTCTTCTATATCATAGAGTTGAAATGAGAAGCGGCTAAGAGGACTTGGCTCTTCCATCCACTCGTGATGCTACGAGGTTGGGACGTCTTTGAAGTTTTATATGATTTCGATTCCACTCGGAGTTCTTCCGGTCTACAGGTGAAGTAGGAAGGAGCATTCTTGAATCCTGTAATTGGAATCGACAAAAATTCGGTTCAAATTTTTTGAAATTATAGAATGTTTGAATCCGAATTACGACTCGAGTAGTCGTATGAATATAGAAGAGAGCTTGATCAAACAGGCATCTAGTTCAAAAGCACGCCTTCAGTGAGAGTATTATGTTAGGATGTTTAGCCTAGTTTTAAGGCTAAACAACTAGGCTAAGAGATGTTTAGTGTAGTTTTATCAGGTGTAGTATAATCTGCCTATGACATGAAGTTACATTATGTGACACGCTATCTACCTTCTGTATACACGCTCTACATGTATGCCTTTTAATGCAATTAGGAATATCATCTACCTTTTGGAAAGAGGGACTAGGTAAAGAGTTTACAAATAAAAAAAACGAACAGCTTTTCCTGTTTTTGTCTATACTTTAGTTTTAGTCAACCTTTTTGGATGTATTAATTTATTTTCCAATACTTTTTGGAATTAAGTTCATTTAGTTTTTAGTTAACTTTATAGATCTGGCAATTAATTACCAACTCTGCTACAAGCGACAAATTTCATTGCATATAATTGTAATCCTTAATTAAATTAATAGACTGATAGAAATAATAATTGGTTGGTAAAGCTGGTATATCTAAGCTAAACGTCAATTTCCTCACTCGAAAGCTATGTGACGGGCGAGCCCAGGATTAGAACCCCGCACATAATGTTCCGCGGTCGAGTGTCTTGCCGACTTCGCCACTGGCTCCAGCCAATATAACAGTATATTGGTTATTCGCTGAGTCAAATTAAATCAAATCTTGTAAAATCATCTCGTGGAATCATCATTGGATGTCTTGTCGACCACGTCACTGTGGTAAAATGTCACTGTGTCTATTAGAGTTGTCGTGTCACATATTAACCTTTCCAGTCCGCCAATCTGTCAGCGAGTCCCGTGATAATGTCGCCAATGATCATTCAGGTGCTTCCGGAGCTGGAAAGTTTAGGATCGCTATCGTCAATAATCGCTTAGTCGCTTCGGACTTTACGGACATAAGATAAAATGAGAGGACGTGAATTGGCAGATATCGGCAACGTCATATTCATTGTTTAGAGGCCAGGCGTCTGAATTTATACTACGTATAAGTTAAACTAGCAATTAAACTTATTCAATAAATTTTTTAATTCATTAAATTCATTCATTAAATTTATTCATTCAATTCATTTAATTCATTCCTTTAATGTTTTCTCTCAATTAATTTAAGTCATTCAATTAATTCAATTAATTCAATTCATTCATTCATTAAATTCATTTAATTCACTCATTCATTTCATTCAATTCAATTCATTCAATTCACTCATTCAATTCATTCATTCATTCATTCAATTCACTCATTCAATTCATTCATTCTCAACTTTATTCCAATAACATATTCGTTAACATTAACCGGATTTTAAAATGTAAAAACTATATAATGGTTTAACTTTAATTTTTCACAATCCTTAAATCACGCACGATGTTTAAGAGACAGGACTGGTATCTCTCGATCAATGTTCCAGACTCACCTTGCACCGGCCGCTACGACATCGGAGCCGTGAATCGATCGGCGGCCTGACCCCGGGGCCTCGGCCGCTAATGAGGCTAATCAGGCGAGAGATGCTCGGCGGGTCCCCGTCGAGAACCGATCGGGCGGGGACCGGCATGAAAATCTGAGGGGCATAGGGGAGACCTCCCCCGTCTGTATCTAAACAAATGGGTATCAAGTAAAAGCTGGTAAAGCTAAGGTTAACGTCAGTTTCCTCACTCGAAAGCGATGTCAGGGACGGACGAGCTCAGGATTTGGACCCTGCACAAACTGATCCGCGATTGAATATCTTAACGACATCACCACTGGCTCAGCTAGACCGTAACTGACATCGCTTTCGAGTGAGAAAACTGACTTTAACATTAGCTTTACCGACTTTTAACTTTTAATTTTTGCTGGAGTATATTTAAACGTTAACAGCATGTATACGTAAAGGACTAATAAATTATATATTGAAGACTAAGGAGAGTGCAGGAAATATTAGACTAGTAAAGTTATTTTTTATTTACTAAGACATTAACATAGCACACGATTATGTGCCAATTGTGAAGTCGAAATAATAATAATTATTGCGCTAAGAAATTAGAATTACATTATATCTAGACATACTTCAATCGGAAGCATGAAGTCATCCTCAATCTTTACTGTAGTAATTAGTGTTTAGAGACCATCAATTAATAGATATTTGGTAACTTATGTGTTTTTATTTTTATTTTTCTATATTTTATTTATAGTTTTTATATTTTCACGTGTTTATTTTCCGGAATATACAGAAACAGTTGAAAATACATATTTTCACATTCTCTTGTTCTCCCATACGTAATTGTTTAAATAGTCAGCAATAATTATCAATAGAGCAGTGTATATAAAATGCCAATGCTCCACTTTTCTCATGTTATCCCTTCCACAGTTACTCCAATTCCGCCACACGGAGAAGTGCTGGAGTGGAGGGTAGGTGGCGCTGACTCCATCTATCGACTTGAATGAAGACCCGAGCACCGGTCCGCCGTCCATTATATCTCAAGCACTCCGTGTCTTATCTAATGGGTCGTGGCGAAGAGCAGGTGGAAATGTATCGACGAGAGGTGGATAGAGGGAGAGAGAGAGAGAAAGAGAGAGAGAGGAGAGAGGGAGAGAGAGGGTGAGAGAGAGTGAGAGAGATTGAGAGAGAGAGAAAGAGAGAGAAAGAGTGAGAGAGAGAGAGAGAGAGAGAGAGCGTGAAAGAGAGAGAGAGAGAGGGGGAGAGAAAGAGAGAGAGAGAGAGATAGAGGATAGACATCGAGAAAGAAAGGAGAGAGAAAGAGAGTGAAAGTAGAAATGTAATGTGGAAGCGAATGGAAAGGAGGGAGATGGAGAGAAATAAATAGACAGAGAGAGATAGATACAGAGAGAAAGAGAGAGAGAGAGAGAGAGATAGAGAGAGGGGGGGAAAAGAGAGAGAGAGAAGGGGAATGTATGAGAGAGAAAATAGTAGAGACGAAGGGGGATAGCGAGAGAGAGCAATGGAGATAGAGACACATAGAGAGAGAGAGAGAGAGAGAGGGAGAGGGAGAGGGAGAGGGAGAGAAGATGGAGACTATCGAGATAGATATAGAAATATATTTTGCGATCTGTTGAACGTAGAAAAATGATTAACAATGAGATTATTGATTGACTGATGCAATTGAAAATTAAAGAGAGAGAGAGAGAGAGAGAGAGAGAGAGAGAGAGAGAGAGAGTTAAATAAATAAATAATTGTATACGGAGAAAGTAAAAAATAAATATGTAGAAATGCGGTTGTGGGGAAAACAATAATAAATAAGTGCTGACATCATTTCTTTCATTTTAATTCACGATTTTTCTATTCAGTACAGAACTGAGAAATATTACCGCTGAATTTAAGGCTCCGAATTTATTGTAGTATTAATATTTAAAAAAAGGTTTGTGGAATCATTGATTTTTGAAAGCTTAGCTGATAAATATTAATATAAAAAATCTTAGCTGTAGTAAATCACGATGAAGTATGAAAGTGAATAGAGTGAGAGAAACCAGGAGATGATTTTAGTAATCTAAATGTTGACAATCGTTGAACTTTTAAATATTTGCATGCGTAATTTACTAGCTGGAGTAATTTAGTCGCTGCGGAAGTAGATATAGCTCCAGCTATTTAGAGTATCTTTCATGAAGTCTGCTAAGCGATCTAGAGTCTGCGGTTCAATTTTCAGTCTCGTCGATTTGGCGCCGAGATAATTCAACCAGCGGGTTGAACAATCAAAAAATGTTTGATCTCAGATTGATGAAAGTTCCAAGTAGTTCCAAGTGGCCCTCCATCCCTCTTAAATATCTTTCGGTTAAGATCCTTCTGTTGCAATTAATCTCATCTCTGGCAGGCTTTTATTGGAAACTTTGATATTGGTTTTGTTATTAATTTGTCTTCTGTGTCCGTTGGATACAATTTGCTCCTGAATTTTGAAACGTCGCATCAATTGCGGCCAATTAAGATTCTATCCCTTTGTTCTGATCGAGGCATTTTACTCTGTTACCTTTTTCGTTTGCTCTTTTACTTATGACGAAGGTAGTTAAAAGTCCTGGCTCCAATAGATATCGTATTGTCTGGTAGACTTAATAGAAATTAATTGGTTGTAAATTGTAAACTGGCGTTTTCATCTTCTATTGTTCTGCCAAGTGTCAGGTCCCTGGTACATATTTCTATACATGGACTGTTGTCACGCTCCATAAAGAGCACTACATCGATGAACGAATTAATCCCTTCACAAAGCTTCTCCTTATTCAAACGTTAAAGTACTCTATAATACGAACAAATTGCTTGATCTTATAAGATTTCTATACATTTACTAAACAGATTTCGATTGTTTAACAGCTTTTCTCTGGATCTGGTTTGGTTAGACTGCGAAATTGTCTAAGAAAATTCTGCGAATTGTTTCGCTTATGATCTCGAAATATATCTCTAATATATATATATATATATATATATATATATATATATATATATATATATATATATATATATATATATATATATATTGCAACTATCTTAAGAGGCGACTAAACATGAAACAGTGGAAAGCAATCGGAATCCAACTCGGAAGCCACATTTTCTCAAGTTTTAGGCTACAACAGATATGGAAAAAGCACGCATGTTTGGTAGGGAACTTTTATTGAAAGATTACTCAGTAATCTTCATGGAACACGACAGTAGACTAAATAGGAATATACACCTCTGATCTGCCTCGTGACAGAATATTAAAGAGAATTACAATCTCATATTTGCTCTAAACAACAAGATATAATAGATTAGAATAGAATATTATGAATACTCGAAGCTTTCTCAAACAATTCAGTGCAGGTAGTACGCTTTAAATTCCATTACATTGCACTGATTTTTTGAATTTTTGAATTTGCATCGTTTTTGGACCTTCTTTTGGCTCGCCAGCTTGATTTTGTCTCAATAGTGCTCGATGTTGTCACTGATGACTGTAGCACTCTAAATGCTTTTATTATTATTATTACGTGTAAGGGACACAGTGTCTCTGAGTCTCTCACACAAATGCCCAAACCATTCATGTCTACAATAAAACAGAATTGTTTATAGAAATGCCCATTTTATTCGTAATTTCTGAATATATAATAAATTCGACAAAGGTTACTAACAGGGCTCCATGTAGGCAGACACTTTAGAAATCTTATGCGTAGTTTTTGTAAAGATTCTGTGGACGGAGAGAAGAGACAGGTTTCAGGTTTGGATCACGCATAGCATTTACCTCGCTAATGGCTTCCTACCTGTGCAGGACCGGGACTGCTTCACGTCGCACCGGCTGATGATAGTGTAGATAGGAACGTCGCGGACGAGGATATTATATAATCTATCCGGCTCTTCGATTCCCGGCTTCTATTCGTCCGAAAGACTTTATGGACTGTAATAGCGTGTAAGCTAACTTGCAACCAAAATCATACTAACTGATAAAGGGATCATTCCGGAAGGCGATGATAGATTATATGCAGAAAACTATTATGCAAACACTATCAAAAGCTTTGTGCGAATCATCAGGAACATTGTTTACAGGATCTTGTATAACGGTACAGCGACGTCTCAGCTCGTACTAAGCCTCTAATATGGCGTCAGTCAGTCGATTACTGCAGTGGTATATAGTTCCAAGAAGGGAATGTCTTTTCGTCAACGCCGTAAAAAGCCGTATAATCAGCTGATCGGTAATTCTAGACCAAACTGCATTACAGCTAGCCCGTCAGTCGAACCGTCTCCTCATCGGCTCTAATGCCCGGCGACAGTCCTAAGACGTAGCGGACTGGATTATCCGAAGTTGAGGGGCCGATTCCCCTTGTAGAATGTCCGGAAAAGAAAAGAATATAATGCAGGAGACGGCGTGATAGAATCCTGAATTGTACTGAGAGTTGTTGTATGTGTTACGATTTTGTAACGAGGTAATATATATATATATATATATATATATACATTAGTTAACCTTTCCCCGCTTTATCTCTCTCTCTCTTTCTGTCTTTATCTATATCTCTATCTCTATGTGTATCTGTATCTCTATCTTCATATCTATCTCTAGACCCATCTCTATCTCCATCTATATCTCTATTTGTCTTCTATCTCTCCCTCTCCTCTCTCTGTTTCTCACTCTCTTTCCATATTGTGTTCAATTGTTGAGGTATTTGCTCGATTAAATATGGTTTCAATTTTTAGAGATTATTTTCATAGAACATTCATTTTAAATTGAATGGCTCACTTGACTCACGGCACTGGAAAAGTGGACTAGAATGAATTGATGCTGGATTGAGGATCCTTGCTTCAGCGGTCAACTCTAATCTTTCTTAATGAGCACGTATACACAACAACACGTACACAAAATAACACGTACATAAGACAACGGGCACACATAAAAGCGTGTACACTCTTTGAATAAAGGTGTACATATACGTGACTCAAAGTGTACAATTTAGGGGTTGCATTCAAATGACTTCTGTGGCTCTTCATTAGAAGTTTGGTTAGAATTTTATCTCCACATCGCGCTAAGAGGCGACTGATGGAAGTGTTAGATTGATTAATTGATTGATTCATATATTAATTTATAAATTAATTGGGCGATTCGTTGACTCATTAACTAACAGATTGAGAGGAAACGTGAAGTTGGTGTAATATATATTCAATTAAAGTTTTAGTTTAACGTTAGATAAACCTTTCTTATAGCTAGTATTAAAAAAGTTAAAATCTACTTTTGCTGCTAAATCAACTAACTCATCACAAGTTGGACCATAACCCGACGGTATTGGTTCAAATTACTGCATTATTAACATCTAATGGACTTACTGCATTATAACCCTCTAGTGGACTTACTGCACTATAACCCTCTATTGGACTTACTGCATTATAACCCTCTATTGGACTTACTGCATTATAACCCTCTAGTGGACTTACTGCATTACAACCCTCTAGACACTAGTCTACTACAGCTAACCCTCTGGTCTATCATAAAGCTTCTATCACTGCACTTTCTGAATTAACTGAATTTACTGTCTTGATGTCATTTTAAAAATTATTAAATTTTCCGTTCTCGGATGTTGTGGATTTCTCCGAATTTAATTCAATATAAATCCTCCATCGTCTTCCTGTGATTCTGTTCCAGATCCTAGCGAGACTTTCTCATGTAGCAATATCCCCTTCCTCGCCGCAGATATTAAATAATTTTATTCATAAAGCAATTTAATTAAAATTGACGCTGGAATGGAAGACCGTTCCGTTGTTTTCTCAGCGTTGCCCGGAGTCCGTGGAAAGAAGATCTAATTGAGTTGGAGAGTCCGGTGTGATACCTTCTCGTGGCTGCGGATGACATCTATGGGAGATACTATCATCTAGATAGAGATAGAGATACTATCTATAGAGATATGAGAGATACCACAGCCCCTACAGTGCGTAGGGGCTGTGGTGGAAATAAGTAAAAACCAACGAATTATTAATTTAATATTAATAACTTTTGATATCATTATTATTTATTAATATTATTAATTCTATTATTATAATATTATTATTATTAATTATTATTATTAATTATTTATTATTAATTTCATATTAATTATAAACGAATTTTCAGTGGCCATACACGATCAGTTTTGCAAAGGGAGTGTTTATATGACTATTTCATGGTGAAAACGACGTTCATCATCATCGTCGTCGTCGTCATCATCATCATCATCATCATCATCATCATCATCATCACCTTCATCATCATCATCATCATCATCATCATCATCATCATCATCATCATCGTCATCGTCTCCATCATCATCATCATCATCATCAGTTCCTTGGGTTCTGACAGAACACAGGGCGGCAAAATGCTTCCATTCATTTCTATCATCAACAATCCTTACAATTCATTCTAATGAAGTGTTCGATGTTCATAAGTCTTTGTTGATCACACTGAGCTCAATGCTCATAGTTGTTTATCTTTTCCTTTGTCCTTGGTTTGGTTTCCATTGAATTGCAGTCTATGCAAGTCGAAACTTTTATATTAATTGGAAATGAGTTTTGCCATAATTTATCAGTTTATTATAAATGTTGGTTTAACGTCAAGATCAGAAGCCTGAAAGGTTTCTCTTCAAGACGTCAGGTGCAGTACCCTGAATGAAAGTGAATATTCGAGATTTTACTCCCTGATCAGCTCAACCGGGGATTGATCCAGGACCTCAGGAACGTCATTTTAAACTTCATACCTTTATCCAACGCGCTTACACATTATGCTACCAATACATAAATAATTAATCAGTGGATAATGTATCTAAGAGTTAGGAAGTTATTTGACTAATGGTTGAGCCCTGTGAGTAGATAGAGTCTGTGCGAATAATGAAGCCCCGGGAAACAGAAGCTTCGATACCACACCGTGTGTGAAACAGGAGCCATTAGTCCCGTAACATCGTTACACAAATGCTATTACATAGTTCATTTGATTCCCGGCCGACAAGCTTCTTGTCGCATCTTTCCCACTCCACCTGTTGTATCTGTTGTCTTCACTTCACCTGTTGTCTTCACTTCACCTGTTGTATCTGTTGTCTTCACTTCACCTGTGGTATCTGTTGTCTTCAATAACACCGCATCATTTCACCTGTTGTATCTGTTGTCTTCAATACCACTTCATCATTTCACTTGTTGTATCTCTTGTCTTCAGTAACACCACATCATTTCACCTGTTATACCTGTTGTCTTCAATACCACCGCATCATTCCACCTGTTATATCTGTTGTCTTCAATACCACCACATCACTCCACCTGTTGTATCTGTTGTCTTCAATACCACCGCATCATTCCACCTGTTATATCTGTTGTCTTCAATACCACCTCATCATTTCACCTGTTGTATCTGTTGTCTTCAATACCACCACCTCACTCCACCTGTTGTATCTGTTGTCTTTAATACCACTACATCACTCCACCTGTTGTATCTGTTGTCTTCAATACCACCTCATCATTTCACCTGTTGTATCTGTTGTCTTCAATACCACCACATCATTCCACCTGTTGTATCTGTTGTCTTCAATACCACCGCATCACTCCACCAACAGGTGGAGTATCTGTTGTCTTGTTTGTATCTGTTGTATCTGTTGTCTTCAATACCACCGCATCACTCCACCTGTTGTATCTGTTGTCTTAAATACCACCGCATCACTACACCTGTTGTATCTGTTATTGTCTATGTCTGCTTGGAGTTAGCTACTGCTAGCACACTGCTTGGAGTTAGCTATTGCCTAGCACATTGCTAGGAGTTAGCTATTGCCTAGCACAATGCTTGGAGTTAGCTACTGCTAGCACACTGCTTGGAGTTAGATATTACTAGCACACTGCTTGAAGTTAGCTATTGCAAACACAATCCTTGGAGTTAGATATTGCTAGCACTAAGCATTTGAGCTACTTACTGTCAATAATCAATTTTCAGTTTATTTACCACATGTACAAAATTATGCAAAATTATGTTTTTATTCTCAAAATATTTCACACTAATTTTCGAATAAAAGTATGACATATTAATGAACTGAAATTGTAAATTAGTCGATTGCTCTACATTTTTGTCCGACCTAAATTAGTCATGTTTTATATTTATATCGCAAGATCGTATAGGAAAATTTCAAATAAAATGGATTTTATAAACTTTTCAAACATCGAGACTGCTTCAGACTCTTATGGGCACTTTTAATTATGACAGACCCACCTCCTCCTTTTTTCGAAAACTGTTAGAAGTTGAAAACTCAGAATTTCATAAATTAGAAATTGTTCTGTAAAAGTGAGATTTTGAATAATACATCTTTACGAGAAAGAGAGAGAGAGAGAGAGAGAGAGAGAGAGAGAGAGAGAGTAAGAAAAATGAGAGAGAAAGAGAGACATATGAGAATAATCGTAGTTAATCTGTCACGGATCTCTGTATTCGTTAGTGTACAATAGACAGAACTTTACTCCATTAAGTTAACTGAAGGATAAACATATTAAAATACCTTTTTTAGTGTTACTTGATAAACATTATAATCTCTTCCAGACGTTTGCTAATTACTCACAAAATTTCAAGTCGATTGTGATGGTTAAAGCTAAATTATAAGGTATAAGCCTATATTACATAATGTATTTATTACATAAATGTATATATTACAGCAAGTATATATTACATAAAGTATATATATTACATAAAATATATATAAATATATATATATATATATATATATTACATAAAGTATATATTACATAATGTATATATTACATAATGTATATATTACATAATGTATATATTACATATATGTATATATATTACATAAAGTATATATTACATAAAGTATATATTACATAATGTATATATTACATAATGTATATATTACATAATGTATATTCAAGTTTATTCCTCTCCTCTTTTTGTTGTTTTTTATTTTCACAAACTCTCTTGTATAATGTTTTCTCTTTCTTTTATAATTTTCTTGCTTACCTGCGAAACTAATTGCAAATAATTTATGAATTTGTGTCTTGACAGAAATGTGGAGATATAGAAGAGGAGGAAGCGCAGGGACAGAGCGAGACAAAGAGTGGCTCACAGGCTGACACAGGCGGGTCCAAGGCGTATAAAAGAGTGGCTATTGTGGAGGATTTCTTTGACATCATCTACAACGTTCACGTGGAGATGGACGGAAGAGGAGGAAAGCACGCCGGTCAAAAGAGAACCTACCGAGCCGTTAGTTTATTATTTTCTTTTTTTGTTGTTCTTTATTTTCACAAACCAGCAGATTTTCTTTTAAAACCCTAATGTTTTAGTTTCTCTGAGTACACTGCCTACTGGCAGGTCCATGGTATACAACGCATCCGTTCATCTGAATCTTCCGTCTTCCTCTTCATGTCTGCATACGAGTGTCCGCATCAATCATCTATAACATTCCTTTTGATATACTATTATTCTTGGGGGACTCTTCTTATGACGTTATGGGCCCCCTATGCCGTCCTCTATTTTAGTTTATATTTCATATATTTAGTTTTATATCATGTTTATATTCTTATCAAAGGCAAACAAAACGTTGAACTATTTAGAGGGAGACAGTTTCCAAGATGTTATGCTAGCATACTACTAGAATTCTGTTCTGAAGCTGAAGTGGCCTTAAAATTGAAGAATACTATAGGCCTATGGGTATTTAAAATCAGTGATCTCTCTCTCACTTCCTGTGCTTTAACTTTTAATCGCATTTGTCATTCAAAAGACTCGAAACAACAAAACGGTTCAATCAATGCAGAAACTACTCGATCGGATTTAGAGTTTGTTTTACTGAAGCCATGGGTTGTATTTCTTTAATCCCGGCCTCATTCAATACGGGATGACTAATTTGTGAGCGATTTAATGGATTACTGTTGGAAAACTTTTTCCATCGGTTTAGCTATTTAAGCTAGAAACTATCCAGGAATGTGATTAAGCTTGTTTTCTTACTCGCGAAATAGAAAAATGAAAAGATGAAGTGAGGGAGAGGGTGTCAAGAATTTAAAATGATGAAAGAAAAGTGCCATTAGGTTCATTATGATTAACAAGTATTTATTTTTATACGGTAGGCTACGCAACGGAGATCAAGTATTATGCGACGGATCAACTTAACTTAGATTATTTTAGCTTTAAATATTAGATATTTAGAGAAAGATAGGAGCATGTCTGGTTGTATCGCTAATAATCTGAAATTCGTTGCGGTAACTAGTTAATTAATCATCAAATTGATAAAATCCATATCTTGCATATGGTGTTATAACCCTATTTTTAAAATTTGTTATTCTTATCCAGTGAAACAACAACGTCTTTTAACCCTTTATATCAAATGTAGTGAAATAACTTTACCTTTTAGCAAATGTAGTGAAATATTTAGGACTATTTCTTATCTAGTGAAATAGCCTTATCTTTAAAACCTTTTATCTTATCTAGTGAAATAACCTCATCTTTAAAACCTTTTATTTTATCTAGTGAAATAACTTTATCTCTAACCCTTTATCTTCTCTATTGAAATAACCTTATATTTAGGGCTTTTTATCATATTTAACCAAATAACCTTATCTTTAGGGCTCTTTATCTTATCTAGTGAAATAACCTTATAAATAGAACTTTCTATCTTGTTTAATCAAATAACCTTATCTTTAGTACTTATTATATTATCTGGTGAAATAACCTTATCTTTAAAACTCTTCCTCTTATATATTCCACCTGACTGGGGGTGCTTTCAATTCACTAAACTATGTCAGAGAGAAAGACAATCCACGCTCCAGAACGTCCTAATCTCAATCCAGATAATCCGTAGGACGGAATTACAGCGTACATCTGCTCGACCGGAAGTCTCAAATCCCTCTCATCGTAGCGGACCCTCCCCGGGGCTTCAGCATCCGATAATCGGCTAGTTCCGTCGGGCTCTAAGTGGCTTTGTCCATCCGCCTCAGGTGGCGGTATGGGATTCGAATCCTGGGGCTATTTCACATTTAGGAAGATCAGATGAGTCTTTCCTCTATAAATGATTAAAAACTCATCTGATTTCTATTCTGTTCTATTGTTTTATTCTATTTTATTTTCTTATTATTTATTTATTATATTATATTATAATATTTATTTATTTTATTATTATTTTTATATATTATTTTATTGTTTTATTTTATTATGTTGTCATTTGGTCCAGGTTTATATTCCAGACTATGAAACTGGCGATAAACTTAATTTAAGTCAATCACTCAATTAATAAAAATCCAACGTCCGGTTCCACTCCATATGGCAATGTCAGGGACGTCTCTTGCAAAATCTACAAAAGCAGGCACAAAGAAAGCACAATTAACTGTATTTTAGAGTTTCTTCTCAAGTGGAAAGCTTTACTGTAGTTCTGCACGTACTAGCAACATAACGTGATTGATTGGTTGATGAATTAGCACATTTTACTATCTAGCTGGCTCCCATATGTCCAAACTAACGATAGCAGTGTATACTAAGTCTGTTATATTTTAACACCGAAAACTTTAGGGTGTGCGAGTCTTAAATTAGTCACGTAATTAAGATCGCATAAATCAATGCAAATAATGTAAGTCCTGGGGGTAGGCTGCCAATTTTACAATTAGGCCTATATATATATATATATATATATATATATATATATATATATATATATATATACTATGCATTGTACATTATATACAGTTTTATTTCTGCACAACTATATTATATGTAATTATATAATATAATTTTATTTGTGCACAATTTTATATATATATATATATATATATATATTTACATGCATAGATACATGTATATATTATACGTGCATATAAACATAAGTATTTAATATTATATATATGCATATATATATCAATATAAAATATATAATATGTAATATAAATAAATATATATTTTAGATGTACATATATATAATATATAAATTATATATATATATATGTATATATATATATATATATATATATATATATATATATATATATATATACTGTATATATACATATATATCGTTATATGGACCTCTGGAAGATATCAAAATTAAAGATGAAAAATTGTCAGGGGAAGGTCAGACGCCCATTTCTTCCATCATTCACCGCTCCTGTTCTCTGGACCCAATCCCGACCTGTACGAATCCCACTCCAGGGCTGTCGTTAAATTGAAAGGTAATCTGCACGGGAAGCGGAAGTGGAAAAGCAGAAAAATGAAATTAAATTAGAAATATTCTGTGCCGAACACAAATCCGATGTTATCTAGCGGATATCATAAGTGGCTAAGCCGTGTTCACTAATAGCTGCAGAGTATCTATATTTACCATTCTGAATTCAGCCGTCGCTGATGATGCCTATTGAATGAAAGTGGAAAAGTTATGCATGAGAGCACATTCGAGAAACTTAATAGGGATGTGATAAACTGTCTCCTGTTTTAATAATATTTGCATTTCATTTTATAAATATAAATTGTATAAATTTCTTTTGATCCAACTAATAATTACTAGTCATCGTAAGGTTGCAGCTAGATCTAACAAACACCAGAGGCTGCGTTTTTATTTCAAAACCCAACTACACAGGCTGCGTCTTTA
Organism: Enchytraeus crypticus; assembly: GCA_905160935.1. NCBI lineage: Eukaryota > Metazoa > Annelida > Clitellata > Enchytraeida > Enchytraeidae > Enchytraeus > Enchytraeus crypticus. Next base: position 1,291,904 of record CAJHZI010000481.1, on the reverse strand, counting down.
TTTCAAAACCCAACTACACAGGCTGCATCTTTATTTCAAAACACCACCTACACAGGCTGCATCTTTATTTCAAAACCCAACTACATAGGCTGCGTCTTTATTTCAAAACCCAACTACACAGGCTGCGTCTTTATTTCAAAAACCACCTACACAGGCTGCATCTTTATTTCAAAAACCCAACTACACAGGCTTTATCCTTATTTCAAAACCCAACTACATAGGCCGCGTCTTTACTTCAAAAACCACCTACACAGGCTGCGTCTTTATTTCAAAAACCACCTACATAGGCTGCATCTTTATTTCAAAAACCCAACTACACAGGCTGCATCTTTATTTTAAAAACCAATTACATAGGCTATAACTTTATTTTAAAAACCAATTACATAGGCTACATCTTTATTTCAAAAACCCACTACATTGGCTTTATCATTATTTCAAAACCAAAATACATAGCCTATCTTTGTTTCGCCCCTGGGACAAGCAACACATTTATTGTACAGTGAAATACAAAATAAAAGAAAGAAAATGCAAATGCATAGTGAAACTAAAATTAAAGAAAGCCAATAACACAAATAAAGGGAAGATATGCTGTGTATTTGTGTAATTTAGCACATAGTACACACACATGTGTTTGCACCATTTATCATATAACACAGATTATGTGTTTGTATGATTTAACATTCACACATATGTGCTTGTATATTTAACATATAACACACACCTATGTGTTAGTATATATATATTATATAACACACTCCTATATGCTTGTATGATTTAAAAAATATACCTATGTTTTTGTTTATTTATGAGTTTGTATATTTAAAATATAAAACACACCTATGTGTTTGTATATTTAACATATAACACACACCTCTATGTGTGAATAATTATTTAACACAAAGCACACACTTATGTGTTTGTATATTTATCTGATATCACACACACCTATGTGACTGTATTTTTAACATATAACAAACACCTATGTGTTTGTATATTTAACATAGCACACACTTATGTGTTTGTATATTTATCAGATAGCACAGAATTTAACATATAACACACACCTATGTGTTAGTATATTTAACATAAAACACACACCTATGTGTCTTTTTATTTAATATTCTACACACCTATGTGTTTGTATGTTTATCAGATAGCGCAGACGTACGCTTTCCTGCCTAGAGAGGCAGTGACGAAGTTCCTAATGTCTTGCTCAGACTGTCAGAAGAGAATGCACCTCACTATGGACGCTAGCCTGTTTGATAAACCAGATAGAACCGGCTCAAACCAGTTAGCGGAGGACGACCAATCAAAAGCAGACACGGGTATGGAGGACATATTGCCGATAACAGACTTCAACATGCCCATAACTGTGTCCTACTTGAATCTCATCAAGCAGAGGAAGGTTTGTAAACCGAACTAACAGATTACGCTTTTAAATTTTTGCAGAATCGGTAATCATTAAAATTCATAAAAGTTGGTTTCAGTTGAAGGCAATGTAATGTTAATTAGTGATTTTCAAAACAAAATCAGATTTATATTGATTATATTTTAAAATAAATTCCAAGTGTGTATTGCAAATTTCAATAGGAGCAAATGCAAAAAGTGCAAAAAGTGTAGACTTAATTATCGAGCATACCATGCAAAGTAGAATTCTGTGAGATAGAGAGACGTTTTTATATATGAAAGTTTAAGACGTTATCTATTCATTTTTCAATACGTCGATAGAAATAATATCACATACCTAGATAGTGCTCGATGTTGTTAGCGACGTCGAATGTGCATTAGTTGTGCTGACTTCGTTTTAGAATCGTCTGAAGAACGGATCGCTTGCCACACCCCCTCGAAACAGAAAGAAACCACCGAGGACTATTCGTGACGTCAACGATCACGTGACTGTTACGTCATCGCGCTGCATTGGCAACGTGACTTCATCATTTTGCCATAGCAACCTGACGTCACCGTTTTACCACAACAACATGACGTCATCGTTCAATACTAGAAACGACGTGATGTCGTTATATTCTACGGATAGTTCGGGTTTATATTCACCAATCAGCGCAGTCCAGAGCTACAGCAGAGCCAATGACAGCTCGAATCAGCCGATCCCTGCACCCCAGTGCGCCATCTATGAGCAACCTGTCAGTAGTAGAAATGGTGATTTGAAGAAAGGATTCGATGATGAGGATGAAGCGGCATGTCCACTGGACCTCTCGTCAAGTGAGACTCAGAACATCAGATATGAATTGAAGAGAAGCGAGTCATGCAAAGATGTGGTTAGTTATTATCTATTTTTTAATTCGTGTCTTATTTCAACTAAACAGAACTTTATGAGGTTGTAAAATAGCTGGTAAAGATAATGTTAACGTCAGTTTCCACACTCGAAAGAGATGTCAGTGACGGGCGAGCCAAGGATTTGAACCCCGCACATATTGATCCGCGGTCGATAACTGTAGGATAGCTGAATAACTGTAGGATAACTGGATAACTGTAGGATAACTCGGTTATTGGAGTGTACCAATTGTGAAGTAGTTGATTATTATAATAAAGCTACATATATGACCTATAATATTTCTATATATCTGCCTAAATAAGCCCTACTGTCTGTCTTTCTCATTCCTCTCTCCATCTTTCTCTTTTTCTCTCTTTCTCTCTTTCTCTCTCTCTCTCTCTCTATCTCTTTCTCTCCCTATTTCTCTCTCTCTCTCTCTCTCTCTCTCTCTCTCTCTCTCTTGTTTTATCAAATGGCAGGTGTAACGTATTTATTTTATCTGTTCTTTTTATGGTTTAGCTGGCTCAGAAAAATACTATCGACACACAAGTCTGTTATAGCAGCTACAAATAGCATAAGATTGAATTTGAAATAATTAAAACTGTCATGTGCAATACTTGTCAGTATCTGTTTATACTTGTCTTCTTCCCCTAAACCTATCATTTCTCATTTTTAACCTTTTACAGCCAATCAACAAAAGCAAAATATTTAAAATAATTAATGATTTACATGATTCGTTAGTTTCCAGACTTCATCAACGTAGATTTGAACATTTTCTCTCCTTTTTCTGCTCAGGTTTTATGTGACGACGATGATGATGATATGATAGACAGAAAACGTTGGCGACCAGACAGCCTAAATCCTGGAACTGATTCCAAAAACTTGTCTAAATTTGACGAAGGGGTCAGTTGTGGGAAAGAAAGCGGCGGTCAATGTACTGAAGAATCTAGTTTTGGCGAAGTTAAGGACAAGAAAGGAAAAATTAATCACAAAACTCAACCGGAAATCAAGCCGACACTATGGAGCATCACGGATGGACTCCTGAGGCAGGTGCGTGGACTTTTGATCTGCTCTGAGCGTCTTCTGAACTAGTTTCAATGTAATAAAGTAATAAATATAATTTTAAAAAGCAAGGCTAATGTTAACGTAAGCTTCCTCACTTGAAAGCGATGTCAGTTATGGGCGAGCTCGGGATTTGAACCCCGCACATATTTATTTTTTTATTTCATTTATCATACCTATATCACAATTGGCATACACAATAAACAGTTAGAGCGCATGAAAGTAAATAAAGGCCCACAAGTGGCACTTATATATTCCGAATTTAAAAAATGCAAACACTGATCCGCGGTCGAATACCTTACCGACATCGCCACTGGCTTCAGACAGAAAATAAATAAAATAATAAATGAATATCTGCGTGATGTTTGTGTAAATTGTCAATTCTGCTTCAAATTTTCAGAGTAAAGCAATTTCTAGTAAGAGTTAATGTTATGAGAATTGTGTGTGGTTCTGGACTTAGTTCTAGAAGTTGCAAATTAATAATTTTAAAGACCCTTCTAGTGTGTACTATAATTTTTTTATTTGTTAGAAAAATAAATTCATAAAATAGCACTCGATAATTTGTTAATTAACTCAGAATTGGGTTATCTCATTTATTATTTAGTTATCTCATTCGTTATCACGTTATCGCGTTGTTATTTGGTTATATCGCTCGCCATTTGTATAGCATGTTGATTCCCTTTGCCTAATTATTTGTCAATTTGTATGACTGAGGGGTGGCCAACTGGATAGGTTACTTGTGACCTCTTTGACGGCCTTGTTTGTGTGTTTCAATGTATATTTTGAGTGTATTGAAATAAACATAGTTCTCTCTCTCTCTCTCTCTCAATCACCCCTATTTCGTTAATTCACTCGCTATTACCTTATAAACTTGTTTAGTTATTCAACTCGTTATTTCTCTATGTCATTCGTTATTATGTTATTTCACTTGTTATTTCTTTATGTCATTCGTTATTATGTTATTTTACTTGTTATTTCTTTAACTCAATGGTTATTAGCCGCTGTATAGAGATTTAGTAGGTAATAAATTAGAACTATTTGCAATGTTTTAGGGTTACTCGAAGCAAAACTCTTGCCAATCTAGATATCAATACGGCAGACACACCGAGCCGGCCAAGCTAGAATCTGCATCTCCTGGTCATCCCCTCAAAAACTCAGGGTCGCATCCCCCCTCTACCTGCACCAGAAATCCATTATACCAGTCCACAATAAACTACTCATCTTCCATGACAGCATCGAGTCTTCAACAGCAAGACACTAGTAACGATGCCCAGAGCTTGGCGAAGGAGCAAGTTTACGGAAATTCTGATTCCTCAGCCGAGTTCCTAAATTATAGCAACTTCTACAAGAGTCTGGCTCTAAGTAGAGATTGTGCGGATTACAGCAGTAGCATTGCTTCGCTTTACAACGCTCAAAATTCCTGTACCAGGAATGGACTTCCATTTTTCAACTACTTTCCTTTCAACTACAGTATGTGTGCGGCGAATATGACTGACAACTGCAAAAGATCGGGTGAAGAATTCGGTTAGTATTACTGAGCTCAGTAAACATGTCAATACTATTATTAAATACTACTAAAAATGATCAAAACCAGTCATAAACATTTTGAAGTTTATTTTGACTGGCTAAAAATTTTCGTTTACACTAAATTTTTATTAAATTTGTGAATTAAAAACAGAAACCAAAAAAGGAAACTATGTAGAACATGCGGTATGTCAAGTGTGTAACAATACGAATAAAAATAAAATAACTATTAAGAAACAGAAGTAGTTCTTGACGTAGCTTTGAAGAGAGTATTTTATTTAATGTGAGTTACTAGAATAAGATCAAAGTTCAATCCAAGATATACTTTCTCATATGCATATATAATAGGAAACTGCTCCAAACACGTAGCAAATAGTCAAGTACTACGGGTATCTATTGTGTACATGTCACGACATCGCCGTATGTTGATCAAACCTGCGCCAAAGCAACGCCTGTGCACGAAGCACCTAACGTTAGATCTTCATTGTAGGATAATATGACGTCCCTGACATCATCCTTGTATGAGCAAACGTGTGTTAAACCTTTATTATTATTTTTTGCCCTGGGCTGTACAGGGCCATAGGCTAAAAAATAAGATAAAAGAAAGACTATATTTAATAAAAATAAAAATTAGTGTTATTAATATTATTATTATTATTGTTATTATTATTGCTATTATTATTATTATTAGTAGTGTTAGTATTAGTATTATTGTTATTATTGTTATTATTATTATTATTATATTTTTATTATTATTATTATTATTTTGTCATCATCATCATTGTTTATTTATATACCCGTGTATTGATGTTGACAGATCAGGGTACCTGTGCGGGAGGGACCCCGACGTTCTCTGACAGGTCGCTGCCGCACCTGATGACGGGCCCAGGGGTTCCGCAGTACCTGACGGGCAGCCTGGGGCTCCTGACCGTCAAGCAAGTGATAGCAGGCTACAGAGACTCTGCCGCCTTCCTCCGCCGATCAGCCGACGAGCTCGAGCTGCTGCTGAAACAGAAATCATAGAAAGATGCTAGCAACAACAACAACAGTCCTCCATGACAATATCGAGCTGCTGCTTAAATAGAAGTCTTAGAACAATGCAAGCAACAACAACAACAACAGTTAGAGACCTCCATGACATCATAGAGCACTACTTAAACAGAAATCATAGAACAATGCGGCCAACAACAACAGTCAGAATCCTCGATGACAACATCGAGCACTAAAGAATTCAAGGCCAAGCCAAAATCATGAAAATCATAAACATCCTTCCAAGAGACTATCCGGGAAATCAGTTCAATGTTCTGAAATGAGAAGATAGTGGATATTATAATTGTTAATTTCATAAAATTGGTATTATAGTTTTGCAGTCCCTCGCTATGAACTAGGTTATTAAAAATTCGTCCACCTCGCATGGATCATTCGTTAAGAGCCTGGATATTAGAGATGGGTTCAATTTTCGGCTGAGTTTATAAAAAATCTCGATAACTGGTAACGTTTGACTTTCAAGTGTACATGTAATTCTCTAGAATGTAATTAAGTGATGGAAATGTTAGTGGATACTGAAGAAGATTATGAGTTTGAAGTTTTTTTTCTCTTATTCACTGTGATTTCAGCAACGTTTCGATTCTCTGATCATTCCCTGTTTACTGTTTAAAGAAATTCTTATCTATATATATTATATTGCACAGAAAAAGTTATTTTGCTCCATTGTACACTATGAAAAGCCTTCTATAGAATTGTACTTGTTCCATACAAGCTTCGTTACTTTTCAACAACACCGCGATGCAGATAGTGCTTTGAGATATATTTGTTACAATGTTAGCTAATAAATTAATTGTTCCTATATTTTTATACAAGAATTTTGCTATTGAGAGCAGTTTGCTATTGATCAATTTTGCTATTAAGCGGTTTGCTATTAAGCGGTTTGCTATTGAACGGTTTGCTATTGAACGGTTTGCAATTTGCTATTGAGCACTTTGCTATTGAGTAATTTTATGGAATTCGCACGGCCTCGTTATCTGTATTTACATTGATGCATATCATTTTATAAAATGTAAAAGACTTTAATAATATTTGTTATTTATTTAAACTGTAAATAAAATCAAGCTAACATCTGGCATTAGCATACGTCCCTCAATATTGAAATGATTTTTGACCTCAGACGTAATAAATCTAGTCAAATGTACGTACTAGATTTAATTTTGTGCCATTAATAAGCTTATAAAGCTCCATTTAACGTCTATTTCGTACGGCAAAGGAAATAACAGAGAGTGTCCGGTTGGGAATTGAAACGTTGATATTCTGCTTCTTTGGCAGTAGTTCAGTCCATTCAGCCATCCAACTCATACTCTGACAGAAATATGTGGACTCATTCGAAGTATTGCATTAAGATATTATACACACTGATAACATGACAGAAAATCTCATGAAAATTTTCGATCACCGGACCGGCACCGTTTAGGATCTTTTTCTTTCTCTTCAGCACATGTTTTTTTCAGGTCATTTGGGGTGAACCGATTTATAGTGACATATGATGGGGGGACGTCCTTGACATCATCCTTGTATGAGGAAACGGACGTTAAACCTTTATTACTATTGTTATTGAAATATTTCTATGAACTCGTATGGTAAAATCATCTAGTGCTCAAATGAAGACGCTCTGGTTTGTTTTCGTACCATGCCATCTAAGTTCAAAACTGGACAAATCTTTATATCAAATAGAGAACTAGAGGAAGCAGGATTTTAAAATTCAATCAAGTGTTTTACTCTAAATGCGATCTAGTGTCGAACCAACTTCTAACAGTGAGAGACTGAGCACGCTAACCACTGAGCTAAACTAACTAGCTATTCCATTCTGTCTCTATAATCTAGACTCTATCTCTCTTTGGATTCTCTTCGAAACAGATGCAGTTAGTAGACAGTTGTATTCCTAGTCATTTTGTACTTGATATAACATTTATGTTATGATTTAGTCATTTAATACTTGTATTTTTCTTTGTGCACTATTTAATGACAATTTTATAATTATCAGTCAAATGTTGTACATTCTAGTACATGCGCACTGCGTATTTTTATTTAACTCGGCATATTTGATGGATTTTGTACAGTGAAAGCCTATTTTTGTTGTAATGTTTGTAAGAAAATTGTGTTGAAGTTAACGAATCTATTGTATTATAAATACTAATGACAGCGCAGTCGGGTATTGTTGACTAATCAGAGCTTCATTCAGTCCTTTTGCATTGAGATTAAGAATACGTCCGTTAAATGCTAATTACTACAAAATAGTTCTTTGATTATGCTTTTTATTAATTTTTCGGTGTTATTATCGTGAGATTTAGAACTAAATCGACATTGATTTTGTTTTACTAATATTTGCCAGTTTATTTGTGCTAAGACTTACCAGTCACGTGATACTCATCTATATTTTATGTCGGTGCTTACTTAATATAACAGTTCAAATGAAATGTAGTTTTTTTAGAATGGTTGCTAAACATTAAGTTATTATGCAATTAAAGTCACATATTAATCTTCGTATAATAGAAAGTAATTAATGAGACAGCTAAAACTCAGTATGGATTAAAATAATCTGCGACTTTTGGGAAACCGATTCGCTTTATAGATTCAATTGTACAAAATGCCAAGTGCAAATTGCATTTATATTCTATTTATGTCATTCAGGACTCTTCTGAGTTTTGTAGTTAAACTTAAGCGTAATTTGTAATAATTTTAATGGATTAACATCACTAACAGATTGTTTATAGAGAAATTCTTTGTTGTTGTTGTAACGCACTGCGATTATAGAAATATATTTTATTTATAACTGCCTGGGAATTGCCATTTAATCATTGAAGAGAAAACTTAGTTTTGTAAAGAACTCGAGAGAGAGAGAGAGAGAAAGTGAGAGAGAGAGATTGAGAGAAAGAGAAAGATAGAATTCATATTGTGTTTGTAATATTACAAACGAACGTGATAAGGAAACAGAAAAAGAAAAGCCGCTATGAAACATTCTGCGTGCATTTCTGGCATAGTTTGATCTATTTTTGTTCTATTTTTGCGAATTTAATTTTTCATCTGGCACTTCTAGTCGTTCAATATTCTAACTTGTTTTTGTTTTGATCTCGAGATCTGATACATCGCTTCTTGCCAATTCGCTTCTTTGAACTATTACATACATGTGCTGTGAATTATTTATGTCATTTTTATTTATATACATCATTTGTTGGTATTTACAGTAGTTAGAAGCAGTAATGACGATAATTTAATTATGCATGTGTTTTACGATTATGTTAATGGTTTTTTGTTAGTTTTACGTAACTGAGTGCTCTTCATAGAAGGTCAGTGAGACACCGTTAAGCTTTGGACCTGAGACTAAGGAAAAAAGCTTGAATTAGATAGAAATTGTTAGTTTAGAATTTTACGTCTGATTACTATTCCGAAGGCGATTTCAGTAGCTTCTGTAACTAATGAAACGATTATTAATAGGATAGCGAATTTTATCGTCCAGACGTTTTAGTAATATAATTAAAGAAAGGAAAAGTATAAGAGAGGGAGAGAGAAAAAAAAGAGAAAAAGTAAGAGAGTGAGAGAGAGAGAAAGTAAAATTTACAAAGGAAGACCTTGTGGAAGTAAGATTCTGTAATTAACTGAGTGATTCAATGAGCGTTCAGGAATTAGGGTCATCAGAGTTTCAGCGATCAGGTGGAGCACCATGATCGCTGAAGCCTGGATGAGCAAGGTTCGGGTAAGATGGATTGATTCAAGACGGATCTCATGATGATATACGAGAAAAATCTGATACTAGTCTGCAGTACCTATACTGACGAGGAGTTGTCGCTGGATTATATTTCATATTATCTTATATATATATATATATATATATATATATATATATATATATATATATATATATATCTTATTATATTATATCTTATTATTATCTTATATTATATCTTTAGCTCTCTGTGGAGATGACCGGATTTATATCTTTCATTTTCATTCGTGTTGTGTCTAGGATAATAAAAATATACCAACCGTAGACTGCACGTGTCGTAAGATACGACTAAACAAGAACTGAGGAAAGCAACAGGTTACCGCATCACAAGCCATAATAGTCCAAATTTTTGGCTACATTAAGGTTTTGGAGTGCTCATTACGAAGTATGAAAAGCGTCAGCATGTCAGTAGGAATATGTATATTGGACCTGTCGCTTGGCAGAACACAATTGAAAGAGAGAAATTCAACATGTAGTATTGGTTGTTATTAAAATGTTGGGGTCAACTTCATATCCATGTGTCCGCAAAAGAGTGTGAGCAATCGTTAAAAGTCACGTTCTAGTTATTTACAGTGAAGATACGAAGAGATTATAATAATTAACATTCTAGTGTTTCTTTGTTTTATAGTTCGTATTGCTGTCTACTCGATTCTTTTAATCTTCAAGTAAATCCTGTTATGTATATCTGGATAGAAATTTCATGAAACTGGCAATATATTACTAATTAATTGGTTATTAATTTAATTAATTGTTAATTATATTTAGACGTTTCAGTGATAAAATTGATTGTGTTGAAATTGAATTGCATAAAGTTAAATAATTTAAACTAATAATTATGTGTTCAACCTAATTCTTTAAAATATCAGATCCAAGGTACATTTTTCATCGTTTACATGTTAAGATTTTTTAAGATTTTGAGGAGCACTTTATCGATCAATTACTAATTCCACTCACAAAGTTATGCCATAAACAAGCGTTAACCTAAAGACAGGGAAATACTTACCCTCGATATTACGACATACAGCCTTCCAAAGGTTTTTACTAGGTTTTTTTCTTCAGGCCATACTGTAAACCTAAGCTTATTGCGCATTCGATCTTAATAATAAAACAATAACAATAGCGCATCAAAATTTAAATAACAAAATAGTGCATAAATTCTATATAAAGAATAATATTTGCGCTTATTGTTAGTTCAGAATTGTTTTCTAAATAACAGTAAAAGTAAGTTTACATTTTTCCATACCTGTTAATAACTCGTAATATCATTCTAAATTTAGATTATTGCTTCTCTCTCTTTTAATTGAATTTTGATGCCACGAAGTTTTCAAACTTTTCGTTTTAATTTAGCTTGATTTTAGATTTTACTAAGTTTCAAGGCTAGCATTAACAGGATCTTTCTCAGAAACTCTCATCTTTTATATTGTAATAAGCACAGCGTTGGAATCAAGAACAACAACAAAAACAACTAACACGTAAATCTGATAAAGCTAATGTTAACGTCAGTTTCCTCACTCGAAAGCGATATCAGTGACGGGAGAGCCTAGGATTTGAAACCCGCAAATACTGATCCGCGGTCGAGTATATTACGTTACATTGCTCGATAGTGTTCTCATTACTGAGCGAAACAGTGAATTATATTCAGTTTTGTCTCGGCTCCCACGTCTCATAACGTCTCGTAAGAAAGGAAACAGCTGAACAGTGACTCATAATCAAGGCCTGCTTCTTTCTAAACATTTTAATCTAGTGCTTGCTCGTTACTATTATGCTTCAATTCGTCACCCATATTCATCACTGATATTTATCTTATATTCATCACTAATATAATAATAATAATATTAAAAAATAATAATAATAATAATAACAATAATAATAATAATAATCTGCCCGTGATCTGTCCTCAGGATATAAAGTTGTTCCGGTGGCCATTGAAACCATGGGCCCGATGAATCCCGAAGGAGCTGATTTTATTAATGGCATAGGCAGACATATTGCAGAGCAAACCGGCGATAAGCGAGAGACATCTTTTCTTTGGCAAAGGCTTTCCATGACTTTGCAAAGATTTAATGCAGTCTGCTTCAACAATTCTTTTAAGCCGATTGACGACCTCGAGTAGCCGGGCGGCGATTCAGCACGTATTGCTTGAATCGTTTTTATCAAACCCCAGGTTCTTTACACCGGGGTTAAATTAAAAATAAAAATAAATAAAAAATAATAATAATAATAATTTTAATATTCATAATAATAATGATAATAATCTCGAATAATAATGGCCTCGAGTAGCCGGGCGGCGATTCAGCACGTATTGCTCGAATCGTTTATCAATATAAAAATTAACTTTTTATATCAAACCTAGGGTTCTTTACACACGAAGTAAAATAATAATTGTAACAATAATATTAATAATAATAACAATTAGAGTGCTATAGTCATCAATGACAACATAGAGCACTAACATGCTTTCGAGAAAGGAACCTGACTCCAAATTCTTCTTTATCTTTGTCCTCTTAACCTTTCCTTGTAGGCTACAAAATTGATAACTTATAATTTAATAAACTAAGTTCTATTAAGTCTACAAAAAGAACAATTTAAAAGCTAACAACATTACTATGCACTGAAACAGTATGATTAAAACTATTGAACCTTTTACGTTGTCCAAGCATTATTGACAATGCATTAAAATCAATAATTGGCTAATCTCTTATCAGAAATCCTAAATTGAAAACGGAAGTGAACTAGGTTGGTAAGAATTTAACGTTTATCAACAAGTCGTGAATTTATCATTGATTTCATGTATTGGGGGAGACGATATTTGAATTCCTATTCAAAACCAGATATCGTAAAATAGTTACTGTTCCATGTCACTTTATGGAACAGTAACTATTTTACGATATCTGGTTTTGAATAGGAATTCAAATATCGTCTCCCCCAATAAGAGACCAACCTCTTACAGTGCATTTCGTAAGAGACTACTAAACAATAACAAATAATTGTAATTTTTCAGATTATCACATTTGTTTTAGCTTTAGCCTTTTTTCACAACTGCATTATAGTTCACGGCATTACTCACATGTGTAGCTATATTAAAAGCGCTTCATTGAGTGAGTGAGTGACGTCACTGACATCATCCTTGGATGAGGAAAGGGACGTTAAACCTTTGTTATTATTAAGATGTCTGAATAGACTATAGGTAACGTCATGAAGTTTTAAATGACAGATCCTGAGGAGAGTTGAACACTCGTGGGTTCGAATCCCAGCCGCGCTTATCTGAAAGTAAAATCTCGGCCATTCACTGTACTGGTTTTGCTTGAAATGGTCTAAATGGCCTAACGGTTTAAACATGTGGTGTTAAAAGTGATAGACACCAGTATAGTTAATGATTTTACTATAATTCGTGTTTACTTTTTATATTAAGAGCAGAGAAATCGTAAAGATCGTTAGCATTGCTCGTGTTATAAATGAGTATGATTAGCAAAGAATAGCAATAAGAACTGTTAAGTACACGTGAAGAAAGGGAGAACACCCTGGAAAACTATCAGAGTAATTAAGACTGAGAGAGTAGGGGCAGCTAACATATCCCCTGAATCTGTCCGAGACTTGAAATCGATAGCACTTCTTACTGTAATAAATTTTATTAGCAGTCAACAGCGATAATACCATAGCTTGATCTGGTGCTAAATCCAGAGGTACAGGTGCTACATAGAGTGGGTGAGTGATTGAGTGAGTGAGTGAGTGAGTGAGCGAGCGAGTTATAACTAAATAAGAAATATGACAGAGAAAGATAGAGAGAGAAATAAACATAAGTAGGGAGAAGTACAGAAAAACAGCAGGACAAAGATACAAATGATTAGTAGCACTCTTTAAAGAGTGCAATTAGGTTATCGAAGTGCGACTTATGAAGTGTTATAAATTTACACTCCTCAATATCCAGGTTAGGCAAGTCTTTCAAATTCCATGCAGTTCCAGATAAAAAAGAGAGGAGAAGAGAGAGAGAGAGAGAGAGAGAGAGAGAGAGAGAGAGAGAGAGAGTAGAATGAAAAAGTAGCAAAGGAAAGATACAAATAAAACACCCATTTCTTATGCCATTTCATGTCAAATTAAATCTGTGCAAAGTTAACGGAGATTGAAACTGAATATCATCCGAATCTTTAAAACTGTTACTCAAGCACTGTGGTCGAAGATCTCCATACTTCTCTACTCGAATTAGACAGTGATTACACGAGAAAAAGTTGAGATTCTCCTCAAATTAAAATTGAAGCTTTGATGCTCCTAAAACGTCACGATTATTCCACAAGGAAATCACGTTGAGGAAATAATATATACATGCATTGAATCTCACTAATCTATTTCCATATTACCAGGTTCAATTTAATTAAAATATAAATTTTATTTATTTATTTATTACATCATATACAATTCTGACAAATATAATTTATATGTGCAATTAGACTGAAAGATCAGCCGTACGTAAAAAAGCAGGTTAACGTCAGTTTCCTCACTCGAAAGCGATGTCAGTGACGGGCGAGCCCAGGATTTGAACCCGCACCTACTGATCCGCGGTCGAGTATCTTACCGACTTCGCCATTGGCTCCAGCAAGGCCAATAGTGGCCATGACTGCACTAACATATAGGCCTACGTATGCCTACCTGCGAATAAGATGAAATCAGAAATAACATAATTACAATCTAACTTAATAGCATAGCAATGATACCATTTAGCGTAAAAGCTTGAAAACCTTACTAAAGATAAGTAACTATGTACTTAATAGTACCTTGGTATGTATCAGCTATGAGACACATGGGCTCTTATGAAGTGCCAATCATCACTGGCTACTGCTTCACAGGTCAAATCTACTGTTGACAACTATTATTACCAAGAATTTTGTTTGTATCAATCATCAGAGTTATGTATATTAATTGCTGATGGTAAAATTGTCTTCCTATGAAATTTATTGATTAATTATTTGAGCAGTTAATTAATTTACTGATGCTATCAAGTTATTAACTAATTACATAAAGACTAATTTCCAATCTCTCAACCAAGCTTATTGTCAGACATTTGCGCAGCTATTGAATAAAAAAGGAAATTTAGAATTTATATTTTCCAAATATACTTGACAGGCCAAGTCAATAATTCTCCCTAAAATTTCGCTAAATCAAGTCGTACTTCTGCAGACTAAACGCAAGCCTATGGACTAAACACAAGCCACTGGACGGGAAGCACATCCGAATTGACTAGTTGATAGAAAAGCTCATTTTCATACGGGAAATTGGTTTATTTTTTGTTCGTTACACACATGATATACCGCAAGTGCTACATAGTTTCATTTCTTATTTGCTGTTTTTTGTAATTTTCGTTATTTCCTCCTTTCCCTCCATGGTTATTAGTAATCGTTGCTTTTTGTTGGCGCAGGCGCAGCTTTAAGAATAACCTTCCAAAAACCTCGAGATTTGTTTTCTTTCAAAGCTGTCAACACTCATTCTTCAAAGGTGTTAACTCACAAAGTACTAACCGGGTGGGATTCAGCTTAACTTCGTTCAATTGACGCTCAGTTTAACTGAGTGTGTTAAATCCCGCCCCAGTGATTTCAGTGGATGAAGCTCTGATATCATTCCTACGACAACGTTATCGCAAAACAATGCAATGATCAACAAACCACCGGTAAACAGGGTAATTTTAAATAAGGTATGTAAATAGCATATCGGTATAGTATTTTAAGAGAGAGAGAGAGAGACAGAGAGAGAGGGAGAGAGAGACAGACAGACAGACAGAGAGAGAGAGAGAGAGAGAGATCAGTAATACTTCATAGAGATAAGCAAAGCAAAACATACTGATATACACAACACTAGATGGACTGGATTACAGATATGGAGGAGATATGATTATTGGCAGTGCGCTTGTAATACAAAAGACTGTATATGTGAGTTTTAAAACTCTGGCCAAACTTCTTTACATTACATAAAGACCGAGATCCCGGAGATATTTGCTTAAATAACTTAGTCCTCTTAATGACAGCCGTTCTTACTTCGTCACTGGCTTGAAGAGGCGAAGTCTGTAAGATACTCGACCTGCGGATCGGTATGTGCGGGGCTCAAATCCTGGGCTCACCAGCCACTGACAACGCTTTTGAGTGAGAAAACTGATGTTAACATTGGCTTTTTTACTTTTACAATTACCTCTATGAGGTGTCGTATCCTCTATTAGGTGTCATATTCTCAACCAGGTGTCGTAACTTATAAGACACTAGCTACTTTCACATTGATTTTTAGTTGTTCGTGATGACTACTATTTTTAAAGTTTTATCCAGGTCTAGCACTGTCGACTCTTAAAAAGCTCTTAACTAAACTTCTAGTAAAACTTTTCACCTGCACTGCCCAGTCAATATACCATCCAGGGTGTAACTAGTATTTACGATTAGCCCTGCTGGCCTGAAGCCACTTGTTAGCTGATTGATATGTTGACCTAGCGACAATCAGTACCTGCTTGTTATTATCGATCTGCCGCTGTTCAATACTCAAAATCAATCATGGCCTGACTCTGCTGGATTAACTTTATAGTTAGATTTCTTTAATAAGAATTTACTAAAAGTCAAAGAAACTTGAAATACGTTAGTTAATAGTTATAAATATTCATAAATGATTTCTCATTAAATAGAATCAACGAATGAATTTCGCACATATCGATCAGTGTGATAATATGTATAATAAGAGAAATATTGGCAATGAACAGTGTTTAATTTATCGCCAACAAAATATTTTTTCGAGATTGTATCTTAAAAATTAAATAGATGTAAACTTGATATTGGCAATTACAAATAACTTTGACTTAACTTTAACTTTTTTTTAACTTTGAGAACAAATTAAATTATTTTTATATCAATAGGAAAACTCTGGTCGAAGGTCGTTCATTTTACTGACAATCTAAACTATTTATAAGAAATGTGATGATTCTACATGTATTACGTCAATCCTCTCGAGTTATTGAAATAAAAAGATATCGTAATAAAATCTAAATATTTGGAAGTTAAGATATCAGGAAAATACAGGCAATGAAAATGTGGTTATGGAGAAGAATGGAAAGGATCAGCTAGACGCAAAGGTAACAAAGGAGAATGTTCTGGAGGGAGTTGGTACAGATACGTGTAGACATAACATTTGATAAGTGCATTATGAAAGAGGACGAAAAATTAGATAGCACACTTTCTAAGGGGGAATCTACTAAAAGAGGTCATAGAAGGCAGAATAGAAGGAAAGAGAAGGAGAGGCAGGGCGAGATTAGGAATGTTAGATAATTTAAAGACCCACTCATATGTGGACATGAAGAAGAAAGCGGAAGGCAGAGAAGAGTGGAGGCGTTATATACTATGGCCCTGCCAGTACGCAGTGAACTAAGAGAGAGAGAGAGAGAGAGAGATTTGTAAGTTAGCCCTACCACATGTTACAGTACGCCCCACAATGTAAAACTTTTAATTTTGTAAATAAATCCCTCAATGCAGCCATGTGATATAAATTTATTTCATTTTTCTTTTTGCATTGATTCTTTCTTTATATATGCACAGATGGAATACAGCATTAAAGCATCATATATATTCAGTCAGTTAGTAACTTAATTACAACAAATTCTAATTGTCTCCACCCAAAAAATTAAACTACAGCCTGTAAACTGCAACAAATTGGATACGGCAAGTAAAAAGAGCAAATTTTATAATGAAGCCAATTAATCTTCAAGCTTTCTAGACACAAATATCTCTGCCATAACTCCACTGATTTAGTCTGTAATTAAGAAACATAAAGCGTAATGATTGCTGAATTATTTTTGCTAATACTTTGGATTACCTTAACACCCGCTTAAATATCGAAATTGCATATACATGTATATGAAAGTAAATCATAAAAATATACTTAAACAAGAAGAAACATGAATCCGCTAAATTCAACCAGCAGAAATTGCGGATCCTCAGCCGGTAGATCTGGCGGAGCTCAGAACTCATCCGTCAAACAGAATGGAAAGATCAGTCTGGACCTGCCAGTGGGACCCTACAATAGGAACAACAGCGAGCAGATCATGAAGGTTACCACTGCTCCCCTACAGACCCCTCCCGGTTCCACCTCCGTAGCCTTCAGAGTCGACTCTCCGATGAATCGAGCCTCAAACAGTTCCCAACAACTAGCCCAGCAGAATACGCAGCAAATAAATCATCAGCAGATGGGCTTACACAATCAGCAGCAGCTAAGCCTAAGTAGCCAGCAGCTGGGCCTAAGTAGCCAGCAGCTGGGCCAAAGTAGACAGCAGCAGAAAGGTCAGCAGTGGCAGCAGAGGCAGCTGGGGGGATTGTATCATGTTGATGAACAGGTAGATCAGCAGCTGTTGATTGGCTCACAGCTGGGATCGTCACATGTAGGTCAGCAGCAAAAGCTAGGAACGCAGCAGCAGATGCAGCTAGAGCAGCAGGTGAGCCTGCGGGGGCAGCAGCTGCAGCAGATGGGATTAAATCAGCAGAGGCATTTAGGTCTACAGCAGCAAGCCCTACAGCATCAGGCTAGCTTACAGAAACAACTACAACAAGGATTACAGCAACAGCCACTGCCAAGTTTACAACAGCAAAGGCAACAAGTCTTACATCAACAACAAGGCTTACAGAAACATCAACAGAGTTTACATAGATCACAAGGCCTGCATCAACAACATTGCTTGCAACAACAACAACAGCAAAGTTTACAACAACAGAGGCAACAAAGCTTGCATCAACAAGGCCTACACCAACAACAACAACAAAGTTTACAACAACAAAGTCAACAAGGTATACAACAACAACAAGGCTTACACCAACAACAACAACAAAGTCTACAGCAACAAAGGCAACAAGATTTACTACAACAACAAGGCTTACAACAACAACAGCAAGGTTTAGATGAGAGCAGCAGTTGGCTAATGCCACCGCCAGCCACCACTCCCAGGTCAGGCTATAGTAGAATTGAGGGAGGAGTTATTGGTCAAAGTCACGCCTTCGTTAACCATTTAGGTAAGAGTATTGTTTATTCAATATTTTCTTAATTCCATCTATCGTTACTTAAAGCGAGCATAATCATGACAAGGATATCATCCATTAAATAGACTCAGCTTTGTTCTTCAACTACTAGATCAGTCTTTACTTAAAATCTTTGATTGAAATGCTCGTCGACAGTTAATTTTCAAACCGTTATATGCTAAATGATTTCTATAGAAATTTCCCCTCATTCCTCCTCATTCTTCCTCATTTTTCTTTATTCATCCCCATTCATCCTAGTTTGTCCTCATTCTTCCTCATTCCTCCTCATTCCTCCTCATTCCTCCTCCTTCCATCTTATTCCTACTCATTCCTCCTCAATGAATAAAGAGGAACTCGACGCTAAAGTCTTCTTCTATAATATTTCAGATCAACAGAGAAATGGTCTGAGCAACAACAACAACAACTTATTGCTAGAGCGAGCCACATCACTGGACACTTATGACTTTAACAACCTGCATCAGAAGCCCGGAGCTTCTCGGTTCAATCCTCAATCGGACGCTTCCGCCCTCGGTCGATCGTCCAACCTTTCCATGAGACGGGACACTGGAGGTAGCTACTCCGCCAGATCCAGCCAGCATTCCGGAGTTAGCTTGCCATCCGTGGCTGGAAAAATAAGCGGAGGCTCCAGAGGTGGAGGCGGGATTTGGGGATCGACAAATGGACTGGGACACCCGGTTAAGGAATCGTGGAAGGAAGAAATCAATGGAGTTCCTATCGTAGGACACACTAGACCCGTGTCTAAGATAACATACGGTGTTCCAGATGATAACAACAATAATAACATTTCTAATAACAATAAAAATAACACTAGCAGTAGTGTGAACAACAGTCGGCAGTCAAACTATCTGGATTTCAGTCACTTAGATACGGGTTCATTTCTCCAGCCGTTCAGATCAGCTAAGCGGGCTCACTCCGCTTCCACGAGATCATCCGACAGCTGGGACCTCATGTCACTCATCAGAGGCAACTCCTCCAATCTCTCTCTCGTCCAATCTGGAGGTCAAGGTCGCCGTCCAGGCTCTATGAGTCACGTGTCGGCAAGAAGTAGTTCAGGGTCATCGGGATCACGCCACATGGTGATAGAGAGGAACAGCACAAATCAGCTGACGAGCATGACGCTACTGGAACAAGGTACGGACATCAGCGGAAGCTATCTTGATAGTTCTTTCACCAGCAATCATATGGTCTCCAGGAGTGTCCAGCCGTTTCAAGATCTCAACTTTCAGCCGACGTATGACTGTGAGAATGTGGAGGATATTAGGCTCGATCCATTGCCTAACGGATTCGGACCTATTCCGGAAGATGAATGCGAAGAAGTGGAACTGCCGAACCCGCCGTCCTACTATCAAGCCATCGCTAAGCTGGACGCCTCACCATTCGGCGAGTCCTACACAACCGATGAGGCGGGTAAGAATCTGCAAGAATGTCTCAATAGCGTAGCGGTAAAGTCATGAAGTTTTAAATGACAGATCCTAAGGTGAATTGAACACTCGTGGGTTCGAATCCTAGCCGCGCTGATCCGAGAGTAAAATCTCGGATATTCACTTGATTGGTTATACGAGAAATGGTCTACATTGCCTACCGGTTTAAACATGTGGTATTAAAATTGATAGATATCAACGTAGTTGATCTATAAAGAGGGTTCAAATCCTGGGCTCGCCCGTCACTGACATCCCTTTCGAATGAGAAAACTGACGTTTACCTTAGCTTTACCAGCTTTTTTATTTTTTCATAAGTTACTTAGTTGCTGTTATTGACCGCGCTTCTTTGTTTCAGATTCTTCAGATTAGGCAAATACGTTCATCCCTTAAAAGAAATTCAGCTAGAATCCTTCCAAATTCTATAGTTTATTCAAAGCACGACTACTGTAATTCATTATTACATGCGTTGCCTTCTTCTCTCAATCGTTTGCAGCACGTCCAAAATTCTCTTGCACGTGTTGTTTGTAAGTCCTCTCGACTTCAATCTTGCTCTCTTTCTTTACTTCGCAATCTTAACTGGCTTTCTGTTAATCAACGCATACAGTAAAAAAATAGCTCAATCTTATCTAAGTTAGTTATTATCTAATTTAGCTTTTTATCAATATTTAGCTTTTTAGCTTTATTTATCTTATTAGCTTTATTTAGCTTTTTTAGCTTTATTTAGCTATATTTAGCTTCGTTAGGCTTTATTTAGTTTTCTAGCTCTATTTAGCCTTTTCAATATTAACCAGATGGTAAATACGCTAAAAAGCTAATGTTAACATCAGTTACCTCAATCGAAAGAGATGTCAGTGACGGGAGAGCTCAGGATTTGAACCTCGCACATACTGATCCGCGATCGAATCTCTTACCGACATCGCCACTGGCTCCGGCCAAATACAAAAATAAAATAAATATATAAATAAATAAATACGTAAATAAATAAATAAACAAATAAATAAATAAATATATATATATATATATTTATATATATATTTATATATATATATACATATATAAATGCATAAATAAATAAATAAAAACATAAATAAATAAATAAATAAGTAAATATAGTGCCTATAAATCATTCGGCAGATGGCGGGGACGCACACATCTGGTTTGAAGGAGAGGCGGAAGAGGTTCCTGTGGACTTCAATTGTTACTGGGAGAATTGCAGTCAGAGGTTCCTGGACCTGGAATCCCTGGTCCAACACATCGAGAAGATACACATTGATCAGAGGCGCTCAGAGGAGTTTGTCTGCTACTGGAAGGATTGCAAGAGAAACCAGAAGTCCTTCAACGCTCGATACAGACTGCTCATCCACATGAGAGTTCATACTGGAGAGAAACCTCATAAGTGTCAGGTAGAATAAGTGTTTGGTTGTATAAGTGTTAGGTTGTATAAATGTTAGGTAGGATAAGTGTTAGGAAGTGTAAGTTTCAAGTAGTCTAAATTTCATGTAGTATAAGTATTAGGTAGGATAGATTTTAGGTAGTATGAGTGTTAGGTTGTATAAGTGAAAAGGCATAAGTGAAGTAAATCAACACTGCGCTACGTAGAAATGTTAAATTTGATCATATTCTGCATGTTTATAAACATGGTATAATAGTCATACCCTAGTATGTGGTAAATTGGTTTCGTATCTGCCCCTGGTTTCATTGATGGTTACTATTAATTCTGGACTAGCTGATATATTTTTCGGTTCATAACAATTATTCGTTTTGATTATTGCATTAATTTCATGACTCATTGCCATTGTTAACCAATGTTTAATCAACTAACTTTGCTTTCAAAGTTGACTCATTGAATAAACTTTTAGAATAAGTGCAGGTTAATTATCAACGCTACTGCTTCGATTGCTGGTGCTTTCTGAATGAGGAACGTCCTTAACTAATCTCGCCTATCTGCAAGTTTGACAGTTGAGAAAGAGAGTAAACTAATGAAACTTTTTCTGTAATTAAAAAGCATTACTTTTAATGCTATTAATTAGACGATATTTAAGATTATCAAGAAAATCTGTGCCTAATTAATAATGCATCTAACATATAAAAAGCTAAAAAGCTAAGCTGGTAAAGCTAAGGTTAACGTCAGTTTCCTCACTCGAAAGCTATGTCAGTGACGGGCGAGCCCAGGATTTGAACCCGCACCATCTGATCCTCGGTCGAGTATCTTACCGACTTCGCCACTGGCTCCAGGCGTGAACACCAATAAATAATGAACACAAACACTCCATAAACACAAATCCATTTGTATAAACTTACCTCCACTCTTCTATTCGTGTACAGAATCGTCAGTTTCCTCACTCGAAAGCTATGTCAGTGACGGGCGAGCCCAGGATTTGAACCCGCACCATCTGATCCTCGGTCGAGTATCTTACCGACTTCGCCACTGGCTCCAGGCGTGAACACCATTAAATAATGAACACAAACACTCCATAAACACAAATCCATTTGTATAAACTTACCTCCACTCTTCTATTCGATGTACAGAATCGATTAACCGTTTGTTGTATTGTAAAAGGCGACTAATACTCGAGAAAGGCATAAGAAAAGCATCTCAAAAATTACATTTGCTAGAAGCTGCTTTACTTTTAGTTGCAACAGGCTTAACCCTTTAGATCACTCTGTTGACCTATAGGCTGCTATGTTGAAAACTTAAAAACAGCCACTGGGTAAAATAATTTGCCATTTAAATCAGCAATCTGGCAGAACGCTTGAGAAAGTGAAAAGATTTCCACTGTTTCTCTTGCAGGTGCCTGGGTTCAAGCTGATTAATTGTGTGTGTGTGTGTATATATATATATATATATATATATATATATATATATATATATATATATATATATATATATATAGCTTTTATTTCACCACTCAGGTACTAAGACAAGAAACAAACTACAATACAATCATACTAGTAAACACAAAAATAGCGCTGAAAAAATTCTACGCAAGCATACACTCAATCAATCAACTAAAAATTAATAACTAAAAATTAATTAAATGTTTTCCAGCGAACGTTCAAAGTAGTTTCGCAATAATGACTTGCAGTCAAGTCTCTCAACCTGAGAGCTCTATAGAAGTGATGAATCACTACTTACAATGCATCCACTACCGAGGCCTGGGACGCTTCCTGACAAAGTGAAATGCACTGAAATGTTCTTAGATATGAGTCACGCCTCTAATATTCGCTCTGTTTTATTAATGAACTTGAACATCTATTGAAATCTGCACATACGTCCAGACTCTTTCTCTTCGACCTATTTAATTGCTGAATATTTTGGTGCTAACTTTTATAGTAACTCTCCGTAGTTTTAAATAATTACTGAAAAATTAAATTATTTTTGTTGTGAAACCTTGGCAAGATGCCCCGTGAGAAATTGATCGACGAGAATTCGATCCTGAATCCTCGTATTTCTGCCTATCAGTCAAGCGCCTTATCAGCGCGACCTCCCAACCAACCAACCTTGTTATTTGAGTGACCCCTTGTTATTTGAGAGACCCTTGTTATCTGAGGGACCTCATGTTATTTGAGACACCTTTTGTTATTTGGGAGACCTCTTGTTATTTGAATGGCCCCCTATTATTTGAGAGCCCTCTTGTTATTTAAAAGACCTTTGTTATTTACTTATTATCTCTGTTGATCTAAAACAGACGCCGGGATGCAACAAGTCATTCTCTAGGTTGGAGAACCTCAAGATTCACGAGCGGTCGCACACGGGTGAGAAACCCTACCGATGTTCTGCTCCTGGTTGCTCGAAGGCGTTCAGTAATTCATCAGACAGGGCCAAGCACCAGAGAACTCATCAGGACACGGTACTAAGATCAATCAATCAATTAAGTATCTATTTAATTAATATTACATATATATATATATATATATATATATATATATATATATATATATATAATCTTTACTTAATTCACATATGTCTCTACTTAATATATATATATATATATATATATATAATATAATATATATATATATATATATATATATACATATATATATATATATACAGACTGTGGCAAATAATAATAATCCCCTAGCAAATCTCAATAACTTTAAAGAAAACTAAAATATCTCTACGATATTTACGTAGCTTTTAGAGGAGGAATTTCTGCGTATATCCTGAAAATTTGATGAAAATATTTTCATTAGTTACGAAATTACAACATTTCTACGAGAAAAGTGCTAAAATAAATTTTAACAAAGCTTTTGAAAATGCCAGACGTTCCATTTAAAGAAAATAACGACCCTGAAAAGGGCCGTTTACTTAAGTGGTGGAGTTTAAGCCTGCACTACCTTGTTAGCTACTCCAATAAAAGATGCTTAAATTTCGTTCTTCTGTTAAAACTATTCCTAAATTTTGAAGATAATGTCCGGTACTTTTGTTTAAAAAAGCCTGGTTAAAATTGATTTTAACATTTTTTGGAAGAAACGCTGTATTTTTGTTACTTCTCAATATATTTTCACCAAATTGTCAGGATATAGGTAAAAATTCCTCCTCTGGATGCTCCGAAAATTTTGTAAAACTATTTTGAGTTTTGTCCAAGTTATTGAGACTTTTAGTAAAAAAAGCCTTGTTAAAACTGATTTTTCACTTTTTTCGTAGAAACGCTGTAATATCCTTCCTGCTGAATAGATATTCATCAAATTTGCAGGATATACGCAGAAATTCCTTCCCTAGAAGTTCCGTAAATTTAGTAGAGATATTTTGAGTTTTTTTAAAGTTATTGAGATTTCGCTAGGGGATTTTTTTTTGCCCCAGTCTGTATATATATATACAATATATTATATATATATATATATATATATTATATCTCTACATAATGCACTAAAGTCTCTACTTAATTAATATACTATGATATATATACATATATATATATATATATATATATATATATATATACATATACTGTATATACATATATGTATATTATATGTACGTATATATATATATATATATATATATATATATATATATATATATACATGTATATCTTAAATACTTCACTTGGGCAGCCAAAGCACAAACAGCAAGTATTTCTATTGCGATAATTTTAAGCTGCATGTAACACGCACGTAATCCTGTTTTGGTAATTTCCTATCTGACCCCACTCCTGTTAGGAACACTATAACTTTAATGTTATTAAAGATATTCCAACGAAATTACTCTATTTTTACTAAAATT
The DNA here is from genome assembly GCA_905160935.1 of Enchytraeus crypticus. NCBI lineage: Eukaryota > Metazoa > Annelida > Clitellata > Enchytraeida > Enchytraeidae > Enchytraeus > Enchytraeus crypticus. Next base: position 1,266,574 of record CAJHZI010000481.1, on the reverse strand, counting down.
GGCTGCTATTCAATTACTGTACTTTTCAACACCATCAGTCATCTCCTTACGACTTTATTTTTTTAAATTCGGTGTCAGTTATAAAAACAAAGTATATTATGCCACTATTCCTAAATTTCTATTACACTACGGAATTACGTACATTTAAGCTAAGTAATGTTTGATGTAACGCCTTTGATAGTCCTGAATAGTCGGATAATCTACTGTTAGTTTATGTAGATTCGATAATAATAGTAGATATGCCTGGCACTCGAGAACTCAAGTAACGTTTGAAGGTTAATGTGCTTTCATGGCATTCCTTCATTTGATGAACACTTGTTAGCATAAATAATTATATTTATGCTATTTTTTATTATTTTATTATTTTATTTTACCCCTGGTGTAAAGAACCCGGGGTTTGATAAAAGCGATTCGAGTAGTATGTGCTGAGTCGCCGCCCGGCTATTCGAGGTTATCTAGCTGCTCTTAAGAATTGCTGAAGCGGACTGCATTAAATATTTAGCTAAATTATGGAAAGATTTTGTCAAAGAAAAGACCCGTTTTCGCCAGTTTGCTCTATACTTAGTCTGCCTATGCCATTGTTGAAGTCAACTCCTTCGGGATTCATAGGCTCATGTTGTCAATGGCGACCGGAACACTATTATTTATTTTATACTAATTATTGTAATTATTATTTAACTAAGGCACTTATAAATTAAATAATCTAAATTATAATTCAACATATCTGCTATTTGTTTTCACTTGGATTTATTGTGGTCAGGAAAAATTTTTGCTAATAAGCTCTCTAACTATCACTTATAATTTCAGTTAAATAAGTGATAAAGAGAGAAAGAGAGAGAGAGAGAGACAGAGAGAGAGAGAGAGAGACAGAGAGAGAGAGAGAGAAAGAGAGAGAAAGAGAAAGACAAGGTGAGAAAGAGAGGAAGTGAGATAGTGAGAAAGAGATAATAACAAAGAGATAGAATAGGCAATCCTATTGGCGAATGAGAATTCATTAGAAAATCTTGATCACTTAAGAAGGTTATCAATATACGAGTTTGAACTAAATGATGGATTTTTAATCAATTTATATTCTATGTATTTCTTGGACTCATGAATTTTTACGCGATTACTTCTCGTCCACTTGATTGCTCACTAACAATGTTGTCTTCAACTGTATTCACATCCATATAGAAATTGCTTTTTTGCTAATGTTCTACTACTTCCAATTTCCGTTGCATGCTGAAAGCACATCTCTTCCCACCATAGACTTTTTCATCTTGCTTGACTGATTTTTTATCATCGGTACAGCAGCGTTTTGGATCTTTTTCTTTCTCTTCAGCACATTTTTTCAGATCGTTTGGGGTGAACCGATTTTTATTGACGTGTTATGAGGGGGCATCCCTGACATCATACTTTTTTGAGGAAACGAAAGTTAAACTTCTAATATTATGACTATTATTATTATTATTATTATTATTATTATTATTATTATTATTATTATTATTATTATTATTTACCCCGGTGTAAAGAACTTGGAGTTTGATAAAAACGATTTAAGCAATACGTGCTGAATCGCCGCCCGGCTGCTCGAGATCATCAATCGGCTTAAAAGAATTATGAAGCAGACTGCATTAAATCTTTGCAAAGTCATGGAAAGCCTTTGCCAAAGAAAAGAAGTCTCTCGCTTATCGCCGGTTTGCTCTGCAATAAGTCTGCCTATGCCATTAATAAAGTCAGCTCCTTCGGGATTCATCGGGCCCATGGTTTCAATGGCCACCGGAACAACTTCATATCCTAAGAACAGATCACGGTATATATCCAACTTCCTAGAGGCGACATGAACAGCAGCACCACCGGCTGTGACTGAAGTCGTATTCAGGTAGGAGTTTGCCATAGTGTCAATGACCGTGACGTGCCATACGGCACATTTACCGTTGCACCAGGGCACTAAAGTCAAGCCGTCCGGACGCTTGCCGTCTGATCTGGACAACCCACTTGGTTCCTTAGAGGAAGGGATGCCTGCCCTTGAGAGTGCTCGCCATATTAAGTCATTTAAATTGTGATGGCGAGACATTCTACCTGAGCTTCGTTTGCAGGAGAGGCCGTGGAGACCTAAAGCGTCGACTTCATGACCGCAGGGGCACATGTGAGGCTCGCAAGTTTTCGCCCCTAAACTGACACTAACTAACGGCTACTCGAATCGCCTCATTGTCTAAAAAAGCCCACAAGAAGCAACAGGGAGAGCGTGAAGCCAGTCGCTGCTTCTTTTGGTTGATACAGCTAGGAGTCGTGCTCTGTCTACTGCATTGGACTGGGATTCTAACAGACTGGTATAAATCCGATCCACTATAAGACGGTCCCATGATTCTGGTTACTGACTGAGGTAGAAGGTGGAGCACTGGAGGTGAGACTTTTGGACCAAACTGACAACGCAACGTCAATGGATCTATCGGCCGAAAGGGAGCACTTATGAAGGATGGCGTCTTGCAACTGCCTCGTACCCATCGCTGATGCCAAGAAGGCTGAAGGCGCAATATGGGAAACAAGACGAATTGCAAGACCACCTTTGCTCACCGGTAAACTGGCTTGCTGCCACTGCAAATCAGACAAATCTGCGTTGATAACGGCGCACAAGCATTGCCTAAGAGCCTCGTCGTAGTCTAAAAGCCGCGGATTATTATTATTATTAGTATTATTATTTAAACTAACTATTAACTCCTTTTTATCGCATAACAACGCTACTGACAGGTACGCAATTCGAATTCACGAACCCAGTGTAATAGTGCAAGTGTTGTAAACACTACATTATAAAACCTCAGATTTTCTTAAACTGTTTTCTCTCAGAAACCCTACGCTTGTACCATGACGGGATGTACTAAGAGATACACAGATCCTAGCTCATTAAGAAAACACCTCAAAACTCACACGGCTTCCGATCATCTACGGAAAAAGGTTCGTAGCATAAATTACTAACGAATTATTTATCCATAGGTATCGAATATGAGTTATCCCCGTGTTGTGCTCGGGTGTGATTGGACCACTGCAGAATAGGGCAACAGCAAACAATCTGCTGCGTGTACGTAAGAGGCGGCTAAGGCAGCTGAGGATGACAAGAGGGGACCCACCTCACCAGTAAATATTTTCCCCATGATTAAATAGCAATTAATCCCTCTAACTGACGAAGGCCGCGGGAAACCACCTCAGAAGCCATAATTTTCCCAAGCTATATGCTAATGAGGTATGGATAAGGCATAGACTTTGTGAAAGGATTAACTTGTTGATCTATGGAGTGCTCTTATGGAGCGAGGAAGCAGACTTTGAGTATGAATATGTACCGTGAACCTGCCACTTGGCAGTGCACTGAAGAGAAGTATGGAAATGGAAACATTCGCTAAAATTTACAAGAAATACTTTGAACAGACAAGGAGTATTTTTACAGTGTTATGAAAGTCAAATGCGTAACGTCATACTGTTCCCTCAAGTGTTTAGCTATCTAACAGTTAGATGTAAATACTTCTGTGATCATAATTAATTGGTAATTGTTACGTCTGTAAAATAATTAACTGATTATGTTACGATAATGTCAATATGAACAGAGTCTATTAGAGGACACCGATTAAAACAATTCAAGGTTTTGGACGATAGTTAAGATTGATTTTTTTTATAGCACATGATCAGGGCGGGTCAAAGGTCAATTAAAAGTGTCAAGACCAGGCATCATCTGGCGCCTATTTAAATTCGGAATGTATATTGCGACACAAGAATATAAACGATTTAAAATTTTCTCTTAAAAAACATACAGTATATTGATTTGATTATTTAGATTATATTGTAAAGCTCTTAGATATAACTTAGAGATATTTGATTATTTATTTCATTTATATCTGAATTGGCTGCTGCATCTACACTATACTACCAACATTCAAGCTTTCCAACGTTTAATTAGAGAGATATTTTAGGGGTTTCCTGTACATACATTGTCGTTGTTGCTGATTAAATACTTTTGTGCTCTTGATATAAAACCTGACTTCTACAATGTCAATATCCATTCGGCCAGTTTCAGTGTATTTCAGGGTTTGGCGTTCTACCGTAGATTGTGTTTAGAGATAACGCTGCAATAGTACGGTTTTGAATTCGTTTAATGATTGATTATAAATATTGATCAATAAGTAGGATAATGATTGATTATTGATTGATACGATCGCTTAGATACGACCAGAAGAAGAGAGTTCGCAGCACAGTGGTACAAGCTGCGGTACAGAAGCTCTGCAGTGCTTATCTGTACAGAGTGTGAGGCAAAGCTTCAACCCACAGGATAGTGCATCTAGTCCTGCTTTAGAAAGTAAGAGACTAATTCTCCTTATAAGATTACTTTTTATTTCTATTAGTTAGTTTAATTATTTAGTTTACATTTAATTAAATTTACCTTCGTTGATAATGCATCTAGTCCTTCTTTAAAAGTAAGAGACTAGTTCTCGATACTTTTTATTTTTATTAGTTAATTATTTAGTTTATAATTAGTTAAATTTTCTTTCATTGGGTCAAACTTGTATTAGCTCAAAATTTGATTGGATTAACTACATTTCTGCAAGTAAATTGTCATACACTTTCGATACAACTTAACATAGATCATGGACAGTTGTATCCAAATATTTTATTTTTCCTCACTTTAAGCAATAAGATAAAAATAATAACGTAATAAAACAAATCAGTGCTAAAGCAATAATATTTTAGTCAAAAATTTAAAAATCACTAGCAAAACGAAACAAAACAGCATTACAGCTCTACTATTATACAAGGATGACGTCCCTGACATCATCCTTGTATGAGGAAACGGACGTTAAATCTTCATTATTAGTAGTATAAGCTTCATTAATGAAATAAGAAGACATTGTCAATGTTCATACTGGGCGTTTATATTAAATTTAAATTCCTCTCATGTAGTACCATTCAATTTCATTGAAACCTCATGGTAAACATTCTTTTAAATTAATTGCACTGTTATTTAAGTTTTCGGTACTGCAGCACTAAAAACTGTGATCATTATTGCAATACGAGACATTGCAAAATGTTTTGTATTGGTTGCCAGGCAATAAATGTTTCTAACTACTTGAGCATAAACATAAATTCGATAATTACAAACGCCAGTGTAGCAGATAAAACGATCAGATAAAAATCGTTACTGAGCCTCAGAGCTCAATTTTCTTTGTAACTTCCTAGGCTAACCTTCCTATGTCGTTTGGGCTAAGAGTGGTGAAGAGCATTCAAGCCCCTTCTTTTTCCAGCCCCTCATTTCATTGCCTCCGTAAGAAACAAAGGTGATATATGGTCATATACAGTGAGTGTATATTGAAGGATTGGGGAATGTAACCGGGAACCATTTCATCATATCATCATAATTTTTATTTCAGACATTAAAACAGTCCATATGTATATTTCAGAAGATTTAAAATTCCATTTGAAGATAAAACTTTAAAAAGCAGGAGAGCTTAAGGTTAAATTTTCGTGTTTCCATTTTCTCCATTTTTGAAGTGCAATATTCCAAGCATTGAATTCAAAGACATTTTATTTTACGACAAGCTGGATCAAGTGCCTAGTTTTTCAGAATTGACCTAATTAATGAGAAACTTGACCTAATTAGTTATAATCTTGTAACAACAGATGAAAGTTTGATATTCCTAGTTTATTTGTAATCTGCGAAATTCCACAGAATGCAAAGAGCCAGTTACATTCTGTAATCTAAGTGAATATGTTGAAAATTTACAACGTCGCTAAACGCTAGACTGCCTTTCATTAAGCTACAGCCACTTATGCGATATCATGGCAGCTCGCTCCTACATTTATGTGACCATTCATTCAATTTGTTATTGAGTTTATTTGTTGTTGAGTTTATTTGCTGCATTGCATACAATGTTTGGCCTCTCAAGTCAAATGAAGTTAAAATTCTTAAAGCTTTAAAAATAAAGTTTAACGCCCGTCTCCTTATTTACGGGATACTGTCAGATACTGCCGACTGGAATTCGAATCGATGACCTCCTGGTTTACAGAATAGCATGCTGTCCATTATGCCACAAAACCGTTATTTAGCCTTACACACTTTATTTAGACACTCTCTGGTAGTTTTGACTGATTTTCTGGATTTTGGAAGTTGCACCGTTTTTTGGATATTCTTTTTGCTCGCCGGCATGATTTTGTCTCAATAGTGTTCGATGTTGTCATTGATGACTGCAGCACTCTAAGTGTTGTTAGTATTATTACAATTAGGTCTAATTGAAGAATGAGAAAGTTTCATGGATTTGATTTTTCTAAATTAGAGGTTTTCTATGAATGTGAAGAACTTGTTAATTTTCGTACTAAATCTCTTGACCAGACACTTTCTGGTACTTTATTATAGAGCAAATTAATGTTAATTAATTACGCTAATTAATTAAAACATAAAACTGATATAATCGACACTTGTTGATAATTAGCGAAATGCCCATTAATTTTATTATCTCACGAGAGTCAATAACAGAAGCTGTTTTCAGTAATAATGCAATTGTGATCAGGTCATTATGCTTCCCAACCTTTCTAATTGAACATTCGCTGATGTGAACAGCTTTCAGTGAAATGAGTGATTAATAATAATAATAATAATAAAGGTTTAACGTCCGATTCCTCATACAAGAATGATGTTAGGGACGTCCCCCATCACATGTCACTACAAATAGATTCACACCAAACGACCTGAAAATATGAGCTGAAGAGAAAGAAAAAGATCCTAAACGGTGTCGGTCCGGTGATAAAAGTAACAGTCATGCAAGATGAAAAAAGTCTATGGTGTGATTACATATGATTCGGAAAAAATGCAAAACAAAAATAGAATTATAAAATTAATTATTAATAAAAAGTGACTTTCAGTTATGTTGCTGGTTGCTGAGCTAGGTAAATAAAAGCTGAGATGGGCTGAGAAGGTAGCTTCCTGGAATATTGTTAGACAACCGCTCAATAGGTGCAGGATTCATTGACGAGTCTGTAGATTGATTACCGGTCAATCATTTGTGAGTCTGTAGATTGTTTACCGGTAAATCATTGATGAGTTTGTAGATTGACTACCGGTAAATCATTGATATGATCATAGATTGATTACCGGTAAATCATTGACGAGACTATAGATTGTTTGCCGGTAAATCATTGATGAGTCTGTAGATTGATTACCGGTAAATCATTGATGAGACTGTAGATTGGTTACAGGTAAATCATTGATAGTAGATGAGATGAGGTTTGGACTGGCTCTGTGTGATTGATTACCTGTAAATCATTGATTGTAGATGAGATGAGGTTTGGACTGGCTCTGTGTGATTGATTACCGCTAAATCATTGATTGTAGATGAGAAGAGGTTTGGACTGGCTCTGTGCGGGGGTGGTATAGTTGCTACCAACCCCTCTCCTCAGAGTAGCGCTCAGATCAGATGTCGGCCTGCCTCACAGGTCAACCAGAGAATTGAACCCGAGACCCATGGGTAAGCTCTGTCACTCAAAATACATTCAATCAATCAATCAATAAGAATTTAAGGTCCAGTTTCTCGCTATAAGGCAATGTCAGGGACGTCTCTTGCAGACTCTACACAAACAGTCGCCAAAGCACCACACGAAGACGACTGAGTGCACGAGACCACAGGAATTCATTTGATTCAATACTGATTTATTTTATCTGCTTTACTTTTTATATCAGTATTGTAGTCACGTTGTCCTTGTTTTTAATCCTCACTATAATAAATCATTCAAAGCACAGATTTTTAGGGTTGTCTTTATCCAAATGATGCGTTAAAAATAATTGGGCTTCTTTAAAATAAACGCTACTTCGTATTTTAAATATAATAACTTCTTATTAAATTTTGTTGTACTAAATGTTAAATATGCGCATATGCTAAATATACGCGTATGTATATTTAGCATATGCGTATTTTAATGTATATTTGTATGGCTTTACATCGTTTTGTTTTGTATAACTCTTATCCTAATAGTTTACCATAGCCAGTTTAATTATTCATTAGAGCAAAGTTTTATTTTGGAAAATTATTCAATCTTCCCTATTCCACAAGGACCCAAAGCAATGAAATTGTATCACATGTTATCCTACTGTGTTGTGTAGCATGTTATAAAACTATTCATTTCAATAGCAGTGTCTTGGCCACTGACGGTCTTCAAGGCTGCTTTACATGTTCCTGGTTTTTTTAAAAATCCTTCGATGAGTAATCATATATTGTTGTTGCTGATAACGTTAAATGGCAGTGAGCTATATAAAAAAGTTAATGTTAACGTCAGTTTCCTCACTCGAAAGCGATACATGATTAACCCTCTCGTGGCTGTAAGGGATATCCTTTAGTTGTTGACTGATCCGGGCTTTGAACCCAGGTCACTTACTTCCAAGACAAACATTCTAACAACTCCGCTATTTAACCTTCCCGTAACGGTAACTTTTCCATTGTATTGTATTGCTTTGTATTGTATTACTCTGTATTGGCTGGAGCCAGTGGCGACGTCGGTAAGCGCTACTCGACTGCGGATCAGTGTGTGCGGGGATCAAATCCTGGGCTCGCCCGTCGCTGCCATCGCTTTCGAGTGAGGAAACTGACGATAACTTTAGTTTTTTTTAGCTTTTGCTTTAGTATTTTGTATCATACTACATAATGCACTTTACCTAGGAATCGACACAGGCTGCCTGGTACCGCCCCTGTATCGTCGGGTAGGCTAAGGAGCGGGGGTCTCTCGGTCCCATCGGGCGGTCCAGCCCCTAGTCTTACCCTCAGCCCTGCAGTCCAGGGTGTGAAGATACAGCCCCTGGGCTCAGTCGTACCCGTCACCTCGTACTCTCAAGATAGAGCTAACAACAACAACAACAGCAACAACAACATGTCTCAGTGGGGCCCTGTGAATACTGCTTATACAGGTACTCAGCTATATATATATATATATCTATATATATTATATCTATATATATATATATATATATATATATATATATATATATATATATATATTCTGAAAAGAATGCTTATACTGGTAACTCAGCTAATTCGTCTAGCAGTAGTAACCACAGATGAAAAAAACGTTTTTTACGTTATTTATATCTGTTAAAAAAGTGCGTTTTTCAAAAAACGTAAATCGTTAACATCATACGTAAAAAATAAGATAAACACTGTGATCTCACCTCTAATTATTTAAACTGTGAGCCAAAACAGGAAATTGTAAAAACATTTTATTGTTACTTAAGGTAATTCATTACATTTTTGATTTTTCTAGTTAGGCAGATGTTCTAATTTTTAAGACATTGTCTATTCTTAATTTCTTACGGATTTAAATTTTCTTGTATTGATAATTTTGAACAACTGACAGTGTGGCTGTATGTGACCTGAAAGTATTTGTTTATATTTATATGGAGTCTATGGACATACTTTAGAACTTTAGATCAAGTCTAATTGCAATAAAATTGTTTAGTGTCATGGAATGAAGGCATGGTAATATACATGTATATGCAAGCCTACGTGTACGCTACTAACGTTTTTTTTCAAGGCTTTTTTACGTTTTTAATTTTTTTGGGAAAAAACGCGTTTTTTAACGTTTTTGATTTTTGGTAAGAACGTTTGTTTCATCTATGTTAGTAACAGTGTCTTAAATCATATTAACGTCCAGAACAACATCGAGCTCTGTAGAAGTCAAGTAGATCTGGTGAATAGTGTTAAATTATGAATGTTTTCTGTGATTTTTCTTATAAAATGCCTTATATATATATATATATATATATATATATATATATATATATATATATATATATATATATATATATAAGTAACCGAACTATAAATATCTAAAATATTGAAAAGCAATCATGTTTCTAAGAAATTATTACAGTTGTTTTACTATTAACGTTTGACTCATATTATGCATGTATGCATTGTGATCATGCATTTGTGATTATGCATTTCAATGAAGAGGTGACGTCGGTAAGATATTCGACCGCGGATCAGTATGTGCGAGGTTCAAATCCTAGGCAAGCCCGTCACTGACATCGCTTTCGAGTGAGGAAACTGACGTTAACATTAGCTTTTTATACATGCATATTCTGTTAGATCTTTTACTTATTCTTTGCAATGTGATTAATTTTAAATATATTGAATTTATACTGTATATATTGAGTTTATTTGCTTTCAGATCAACTGCATCACAGCAGTGAAGCTCATCAGCAGCTAGAGCAACAGCAGCAGCAGCTGGGACAGCAGCTACAGAAGCAGCAGCTAGAGCAGCAGCTGCAGAAGGAACAGGAGCAAGACCTCTCAGCTGCTCTCATCGTGAGCACCCTAGACCTGGACTCTATTGCCCTGAACGAGCCAATCAGTTTCTCTCCAAGACTCTACGCAACACGACACCTGCAAACAGCGTACAACGATTGTTACGAGCAACAGAGTTATCCTACTGTTTATCAACAACAACAACAACAACAGCAGCAACATCAACAACAACAAAGGGTTGCATATCAGAATGGCTCATTGCCAGTTTTCAATGATTACTTCATGTCGTGCAACGTGCAAGAGAGAATGGCAAATCAACAGTCGCAGAGTGCTTATCAGTCGCCATTCACTTTAGATTCGGGTTTCGACGACGATATATGCGATATTCTGCTACAACGAGAAAGCTCAGGTGACTAATCAATCACTTAAATCAATCAGTTAATTAATCAAATGGCTGGAGCCTGTCGCGAAATCGGTAAGATGCTCGACCGCGGATGAGTAGGTGCGGGGTTCAAATCCTGGGCTCGCCCGTCACTGACCTAGCTTTCAAGTAAAAAAACTGACGTTGACATTAGCTTAACCAGCTTTTATCAACCGATCGAACGATCGCTCAATCGGACAAATCCACATATTCAAATATTTTTAGTATCTAGTCTAATGAATATTTTGTCTAGAACAAACATGTATTACATTCACAAATCGTTTAGTTAAGATGTGCATGTACATCAATCAATCAAATTTTAAAAAAAGATTATTTATAATTTTCTTTTCATTTGACAGACGCAGTAAATCTCTTGCTTTGGCATGTGCAGGTCGACCATAATACAGAATCCAAAGATATATCAACCTATATTTACTATAATTTAACGATAGAATTAATTATTTAATGTAATGAATTCAATAACATAAAAACTTCCTTTTAGCGTACCGTTAATCCCTATTCGGGGTCGACACGGAGGGAACTAGATAGGTAATGGAACATTAAGCTCGATATCCATCGATCTGACACCACCGAGTGTGCAAGAATTCAATAACACAGGCCTACTATAATAATCAAATGATTTAAAGGTCTGTAGTAATTATTTAATGGGTAGACAGGGAAGTTTTCTCAGGAAATGACGCCCCTGCCCAGTAAATGTCAGTCGAAGCTGAGGAAGTCATAGGGGCCCACCTCGTCATAAGCAGAATCCCCCAAGAATAGTGGTATATTATTTTAGATGATTTGAAGGTCCACTTGTATGTGGACATTAAGAGAAAAAGGAATAAAAGACAGAGAAGAGTGGAAGCGTTATATACCATGGACCTGCCAGTAGGCAGTGCACTAAGAGAGATTAATTATTTATATATTTGTTTTACGCAGGTTTGACAGACCTGAATACCGGCCTGCCTACGACAGCATCAGATCTAGATTTGCTTGCAGTCCACAACTGCTGATCGAATGCCTTAGCTTTGCCGACAAACTTCCTACAGTTTAATTTAAATTTAATTATTTTAAATTAAGTTCAGATGTCTCACAATTGTTACGAAGTTCACTCTGGTTTTCTTGTTGCCTTTTTGTTGCCAGCTTAGATTCAATTGTGTTGTATTTATTAGATTTTGCGGGTGTTAATTTAAATATTCGTTTAAAGTGAAGTCCGTCGATTTTCTATTTATTTATTTCATTTTTGACATGAATATTTTATTTATTTTCTAAACAACATTTGTAGCTTCATATATTCTATCTAATCATGCATGTAGTCTGTATATTGACCAAAACAGAAAGATAATCAATCTAAGAACGGCTAAGATTTTATTTGAAACATACATGCAGTCTTTGCTTTGAATGTAATTAATTTCTTATGTTCGGACCGATAAGAGAATTATAACGTAAATAACATGGTAATAATACTAATAAGACCAAGGTATAACTTTCTCATATAAAACTGATGTCTCGAGGTATCTCTGAAATATAATAGAATCAGTAATGCAAACAAATATAGTGCAGTTGTCCTATATGAATATTTATTTTAGCCATAATATTTTGATATGATATGATATGATATGATATAATTTGATATGGTATATGATATGATATCAACACGACATTATATCATATTCGATGTATGAATTAAACGTGTCTACCACCTTTAATCAATCATTAATTACGATACATGGTTGTTAATCGATTTAAAAATTAGATTCTTTTCTAGGCATTAAAGCAGTTCTTCGAATCAGAAAATGTCTATTTTACCACTAAGCCACGAGAGCTGGACGATGAATTTACAATTGTAATGCAGAATTATATGGCGAAAGTTTAAAAAATCCGTTTTGTTGTAAACTCGAATCTATTTATTGTTGATCACTTCAGGATTATAATTCATCCGGTGAAAAATATCTTTGCTTTGTATTTGACCATTTGTATTGTATGCACTACGTGTTGTCCTATAGATACATGTATTTATATAAAATGAAACAAAGCATGGTATGATATTAGAAAAATATGTGGAATTGTAGCAATCGCCATTTGTATACTCTACACAAATCGAAGTTTAAAAATAACTATAGAAGGATTAAATAATAGAAACCATTACGGATTAACTTAATTGTTTCCGTTTTGTAGAAGGATGCTGGCATCAGAGAGATCATTATTTTTTTATTACGTATAGCTACACACATGACATAACGCATGTGTTTACAATGTTTCCTTTCTTAAGTTTCTGTTTTTGTAGTTTTCGTTATTTCCTCCATTCCTTTCCATGGTTATTAGTAATTATGAATTTTTGCTAAGTGTAGTACATAACGAATGCTGTATGGATTAATAGTGACTTTCGAATCATATTGACTTAAAATGTAAAAAACGGAAATCACTCAACTTATGATCTAGAACTCCGATAGAGGATAGGATAATGACTTCTATTGTAGCAGCGGCATTGCATCAGTCGTATTCGAATACCAATGGCAATAGAGAAGGCTCTGAAGTTATGAATGGGCACATTAAACGTTAACTTATTTGATTAGAGCATTGACAAAACATCAATTTAGGTTCAAACCTCAGGTCAGTATTAACCGCCAATTAGAAATTTCTAACTGCTGGAAGGCTATTCTTAAGTCTTCTCTTGCCACAGGCAGTTGCATTTAAATATAGCGGTAATGAATAGCCATAGAATGGCACCAAAATATGGAATATATACTCACAGTCAGAGAGGTAAAAAGGCGAACTTGTACGATATAAACAACTGGCCGAATTCAGAAAAAAGATTTAATATCTGGAAGGTGACAATGATGTATCTGCCAATATTAAAAAGGCATCTAACATCCAGTTAGTTATCTATTCATTTGAATAAAGATTCCATCTCATTCTTTAGCTACTGTGAAGAAATCAAATGGAATAAATTAAAGCCCATTAAAAGAGGAAGGTAATTAAAACAGGAAGGTACATTCACTGCTTTGACAGAACTCAGAGTTATTGAGTAATTTAGACTTAGTATTTGATAATTTTTAATAAATTATTTTATATACATCTCTATTTGATAACCCCAATACTATGCGGTACATGCATTTCATATTTCATTTTCGGAGCGCTTAATGTAGAACAATAATAAATTCAGTCATTTCGGTAAAACGTTTCATTCGCACGTCGACTAAAACCTTTTACAAATTTAACATCGATTTGTTCTGTGTACATTCCATCTGCTACAACGCGACTCCAGTCTACCTTTCTCTCTATAAAACGTCGCTTTCACGCTACCTATGCTTAATGGTTGATCAGAAGGTAAAGCGACTAGCGACCTCGCTGATTTCTGTGCAAAAAAATCCGTTAGATCATTTCTGTATTAATTTAAAAAGCTAATGTTAACGTCAGTTTCCTCACTCGAAATGTCAGTGACGGGAGAGCCCAAGATTTGAACCCCGCCCATACTGATGCGCGGTCGAGTATCCAACCGACGTCTACATCGAGCATCTTACCGATAATGATGAACTAGTCCAGTAAATATTCTAATACTCTAGGCTAGTATATGACCAACTGATTCGGCATAATACAAAGAGGATGTCATCATCAGCATCATCTTCCTTAAATTCCAGTTTAACTAATGTCGGGATGTACAAGTGGCATATTAAAGATTAAACGTCCGATTCGACTAAAAACTAGAAAAAATATCATTCGACTATTTGATTATTACTTCAGTTACTCAAACAATCTGCGTCGTTTATTGCAGAATATATTACAAAATTTAAAATACTATATAATAAAATACTATATAATAAAATACTATATAATAAAATACTATATAATAAAATACTATATAATAAGATTATTACGTAATTAAAGTGACCTACTCACTGTAAAACATGCGAGATAAAATAAAAAATAAATATGTTAAGAGAAACTTAATCTCAGAAGAAAACGTGGATTTAAAGAATCTATTTAGGCACTGCCTACAACAGCTCACTTTGCGTATCATGGGACTTCTTACATTATATTCAAATTACTTAAACTTTTGTATTTAAATTCAAACAAGATTTAGAATTTTTAAACCACCCGTTAACGATGCGCATGGAAGAGATGGAATTCGTTAGTTTTCGCAAACCAATCTATTCATTACGTATCGACAAAGACCACAACGGGTCTCTAATCGTCTCTCTAATACGTAACGCAAACGTGACGTCACAAGGTGCCGAGAAAGATGACGTAGGAGCTGTCTATTACGTCATCGCCGTCATATTTATCTACGGCTGCTCGATCTTCATGATGATAGCCTCGTACGTGAGGAAGAACCACGAGGACCGGCATTTGAAGCGCTATATAAAGGAGATGTCGTCGGTAAGAAAGAGGGAACAACAGATGTCATTGAGGACGGTGACGGCCAGAGCCAATGCGTTCAAGAGAAGCACACTGAGGAAGCAGCTCCAGCTGATGCAGAGAAGGAGGTTCCGTCTGGATGCTCTGCCCGGAGATCTCGATGCATTCGACGACGACGATGATGACACTTTGAGAGACTTTTCGTCCATGAGGGATTCGTCTGTGACGTCAGAGACGAGGGATAGGCTGGATTCAATGGCTTCCATCACCACAGAGGATAGCAGGTGGGATTTAGACGATACATGCATATATATATATATATATATATATATATATATATATATATATATATATATATATATATATATATATATAATACATACATGTATACATAGTCCCTATGTTTAAATACACAGTGTATATAATGTATATGTTATATAGACGGACATGCATATAGTATATTTATATGATTATATCATTTTTCCAAATTCATGTATATATATGTATATATATATATATATATATATATATATATATATATATATATATTCGATATCAAATAGGTATATAATTGCAATGATGCCTCGCTAAATAACATCTAGATAACAAAAATTAATGTAAATAATATCAAAATAACCGTCAGGAAATTCATCAATAATATAATCATTAAGTCACCGATAAATAAAACAATAAAGCATTAATGTGCTTATATAGCAGTAGTTTTTCAGACGCAAAATAAAACATTACAGCATTAATCCATAGCAGTAATTTTTCAGACGAAAAATATCATATTTAGTTTTCCAGACTAATTTTTCTCCGTAATGATTTAGTGTTAGATATCAAGACTACTCTATATAATCAATCAATCAATAAGAATTTAACGTCCGGTTCCTCTCCATAAGGCAATGTCAGGGACGTCAATATATAACATAATATAGGCATACATGTATTATAACAATTATTATAACATTACTGTCACCAATGACAACATCGAGCGCAACTGAGACAAATCCTAGCCAATGAGCAAAAAACTCCAAAATGGTGTTCTATGTCATCGCGGACGATAACATCCACTGTTTGATATCTGTTCAGAGTGGTAATGAGCACAGTGGACGAAGAGCACAGCTCTTTGAGCTCTAATCAAGTCCTTCAGGAAACTTCTAAACAAAACCAATCCGGCAACGACAGCCGCAACAAGAAATCAATCGATTCCACTGAAAATCCCAACAAATCCTCCAGAACGTCCATCTCTTTGGAACGATCTTCCAGCGTCTTCAAGTCAGACACGATCAGGGACACCTCTTCCACTAGCTCCAGGCTGAAGCGAGCCAGCAGTCTGAGTGGAGACTCTACACGGGTTTGGTTGAGACGTCAGTCGTCGGTGACCTTTGCCTCGGAGGTCAAACCCCCTGCTGAAGACTTCCCTCGAAGATCTACTTGTGGTGGACGTGGGAGAGGTAATATATACTGTATACTGTATATATATATATATATATATATATATATATATATAATATACATGTAATAAACGAATATATATACATGTATATATATTGTATATATATATATATATATATATATATATATATATATATATATATATATATTTACGTGTATATATATATATACGTTTATTACATGAAATCTGACATACAGCAGAAAACTTATACATACACAAATAGCAAAAAACAGAAAGCGATAAACACATGTACACATTGTAAAAAATACTTAATAAGAGTCTTTATATAGCATTCTAATTATAAAGTTTTTATCCATCAAAGGTGTGCGCTTAGTTGGTAAAGAGAAGGAATGAGCCCTCTCCCTGAGCCTAAAGTTCTAATTATCTTTAAGCGGTGGAAGAAGCCGGTGCAATACATGCTGTTTGTACAATACATGCTGTTTTTGTACAATACAGGCTGTTTGTACAATACATGCTGTTTGTACAATGCATGCTGTTTGCTATACATGCTGTTTGTACAATACAGGCTGTTGTACAATACATGATGTTTGTACAATACATGCTGTTTGCAATACATGCTGTTTGTACAATACATGCTATTTGCAATACATGCTGTTTGTCTTACCGACTTCGCCTCTGGCTGGAGCCAGTGTCGAAGTGGGTAAGATATTCGACCGCGGATCTGTATGTGCGGGGTTCAAATCCTGGGCTCGCCCGTCACTGACATCGCTTTCGAGTGAGGAAACTGACGTTAACCTTAGCTTTACCAGCTTTTTGTTATTGATGAAGGTTCCCGAGAGCGGAGATGCTCCTTGATGTTATTTGACCGGAGATCTTCCAGTCAGAGGCGGAAGAAATCCCAGCAGTGGCTCCAGCAGAATGTGCGGATGTCGTCGCTGGATAGACACTATCCGTGGCTGCAGCAGCAGCAGAGCTTATCCAGTGTGGAGTCAGGCGGGAAAAGCGACGCCGGTAAAGTATCGACATCTGGCGAATGTGTTGTAAATATTTGGAGTAATTCTGAAGTTCGCGAGAAGTCAGAAGTGAACAGGAGGACTGTGGGATGCTTGCTTCAATTAGTGTCCAGCTTTTGATTGAATGTTCTAGAAAGACACTGAGAGAGAGAAAGAGAGAGAGAGAAAGAGAGAGAGAGAAAGAGAGAGAGAGAGAGAGAGAGAGAGAGGGAGAGAGAACTATGTTCATTTCAATACACTCCAAATATACAGTGATATACTCAAACAATGCCGTCAAAAGGTCACAAATAACTTATCTAGTTGACCATCCCTCAGTCATACAAATGGAAACAAAATTGGCAAACAGAATAAGCATGCAATACTAGCACAAGAAATAACAGACAGAGAGAGAGAGAGAGGGAGGAGAGAGGGAGGGAGAAAAGAGAAAGACAGAAGAGAGAGAAGGGGGGGGGGGGGGAAAGAGTAAGAGGGAGAGGGTTAGAGAGAAAGAAAGAGTGAACTCATTTAAGCTTCATAGTTTGAATATAGTAAGCTACCATCTGGTAAAGGAGGAAAATAGTGAATTAACTTTGATTCAAGATTTCATATTTAAGTCCAGCTCTAACTGAGGATATGACAAATACTTGCAACTTATGCTTCTCTGTAATTTTGCCTCCCACTTTAAATATGAACTGGACTTGATTTGAATTGCATCACGTATGGTTTGTTTTTAGTTAGACATTTTAGCATCAAATTTTATGGTCGAGCTTGTTTTTATTTTAGCAGTATAGGATGACATTTTACAGTAAGGCATTTTAGAGTTGAACATTTTACTTTGAGCAACCTGATTTGACCAGAATAAGTGACCACGTGATAGTCTTGAAACTATCAACGAGTAGTCAGTCATCCTATTGCTAGGCGTCAATTTTTGTAGGGTTGAAACATAAAACAGATGATAGGAATTTTTAAAGCCTACGCTAAGTGTAATAGCTGTATTGAAGTGTCATGGTCTACATGAGAGAGAGAGAGAGAGAGAAAGAGAGAGAGGGAGAGAAAGAGAGTGATCTTAAGCTAATCGGAAACTTTAATAGATAACAAGAATGACGTAAGGATCTTAAAATAATATACATTTGTAGTATTGATCTTAAGTTATAAGCGTTTACAAACAAACAGTATTTATAATATCGTGATAAAATGAAGCGTCTAAATAGATAGGTTTCCCTAGCTACCGCTGACTCTTTATTTTGAAGTATGTCTAAGTAGGTCTATCATTGCATTACTATAGCAATCAGTAACACAAATTTATTTTATTTTATCTAGAATTATATAAAACTATCACATAATTCTAGGTAAAATATTATATAATATAAGTAAATATTATATTAATTTAAAATGCAGCTTTATATGGGCAAACTGCTAGCATCTAAAAGTACAGTAACAATGCAACACTTAGAGGTCGTTGCTGCATTCGCGACAACATCCGACACTCTGAAGCCAAAGCCAAGTCGATGAATTAGTAATGGAATATTTGTTAAATAGCTCAGATCTTAGATGAAGAATTACAGTCCAAGTTACCACAACAGTCGCTGCAACAAAACAACAAAAGCAATAAAAATAAAAAATTGCAACAACAGCAACAACACTACTGTATCTAGTACCACTTTCATCAAGATGACACAGTCGACAAAGTGAAGCCAAATGTTGAAGCCCAATAAGCGGTCCGTGTAAAAGTTTCAGAGTATTAGTCAAAATAATTAGATAAAGCTCTTGTAATAATGCATTATAATGGTAGATATAATTTTATGTTATCTCCATCATCTTTAACACGTCCATCACTTCTACTGCTTCCATCATCTTCATCATTTACTGATCAGATCTACTGATCAGATCAATTGATAAGATCTACTGATCAGATCTACTCATCAGATCTACTCATCAGATATATTGATCAGATCTACTGATCAGATCTACTGATCAGGTCTTTTGATCAGATCTACTGATCAGATCTACTGATCAGGTCTATTGATCAGATCTACTGATCTGATATACTGATCAGATCTACTGATCAGATCTACTGATCAGGTCTATTGATCAGATCTACTGATCTGATATACTGATCAGATCTATTGGTCAGATTTACTGGTCAGATATACTGCGGACATTCGAGAGCATTGACAAGTTACGCCCAGATTTAAGTGTCACTTCTCAACGGCTGAGCCATTCTTAGATTACTAGATAAATAAAATAATAATATTTAAACGATCAGTGACTCATACGTTGGTCGGTACTTGTAGAGACTTTAGAACAAGATCGAGCGAGAGTCTATCGTTCAAATAGGTCAAACTCTTCAATTAAATCGATCAATAACTTTGCGTTATTCAATTAAACTAGGCTATATATCACTTCTGGATATTATTATAAACGTTGAGATTATTTATCGATATAAAATGCAGAAATAAGTTGCTTGGAGTCCATGTGATCAATATTTATTACTGTTATTGGTTATTTATCTTTGGACTGGTCTGCTAGATTTGGTTTTTGCACAGTTTTGGACATTTTATCTGCTCATCGACTTGGATTTATCTCAATACTATTGGATGTTGTTATGGACTACGGTAGTAGATACAAAGGCTATCGGCTATAATGAAAAACCATAATCTGTAGAATATAAGCCATCCCGTCGAATCAAAATAGAAAATGTTGACACAATCATAAAATCTCCTGCCAACGCTTAATAAAACACCACTTTATAAGTTCGTAATAATAATATAAATCGATTATATTTGGCTGATGCAAATACTGTTATAGGCGTGTATTTTAATGGGTTGTTTTAGCAAGCATTTGACAAATATGCGAGACGTTCATACTTCTTTGTAAATAGATTGTCATAGATCCATTCATCGCTACTATAATCTTACATAAACCGCATTCCTTACATTCGACTACCGTGTCAGAGCGAAATCAGATGCTAGTCTGCATTTAGAATATTGGTATTTCACGAGAAATCTCTAAAACTAAACCTAAGTCGATTTGTTTAAGTCAACATCATCATCATCCTCAGCTTCTTCCTTTGAATCCCAGTGTAATTAGGATCGGGATACGAATAGACTGTCTCAAATCCTCTCTGTCCTGTATCATAAAATCCATCAGTCAATCCCCTGTTTGAGACTCTTCCATTCGTTTAAATTTTTGTAGCAATTTTTGGAATCTAGGCGCTCACCAACCGAATGCCCTTTCTGACGTTGGTGTGGATCTTAGTGCTTTAGTCGCCTTCTACCACTACTCGTGCAGTTACCGGTTGGTCAATTCTTCAAACAACCCGGACACAACACGGGGAATTTGCTTAAGTCAATTATGCCATTAAACCAGGAGCAAAAGAATTTGTCATACGCAGAAGAGAGGAGCTCTGGCTAATAATTGAGCCATAGATTCTACGTGTAAATGATGCCGCAAAGAGAAAGATGCTGAACCAGCTTCTATTTGGCTCCTCAAAGGTTTGGTAGGCAATACATGCCAAACGGTACGAACCAAAATGGAGGGATTTGCAGCCAAAATATAGCCAAAATTGAACCCTAATTTGTTCTGTACAGTTTGAGTTAGAATGATATACAGTAGTTGCCGAGCCAAATTGACGTAGTAAGTGACGAAAAATAGACCTTATTATAGGAACTTCTTTACTGAAAATAAAACCACGCTTTGTAAAAGATAACTACAAACATAAATGAAAAATGAAAGGTTTCCTAGCATTAGAATTATTTACATGTTTTTAATTTCAGATTTACCTCTGAATATTTTGTCGAAGCAATGACGTCATGCACTACATGTCAACGTTCAGTGACGTCACCATTCAGTGACGCCGCCATTCAGTGAGGTCATAAATTCAATGACATCTTCATTCAGTGACGTCACCATTCAGTGACGCCGCCATTCAGTGAGGTCATAAATTCAATGACATCTTCATTCAGTGACGTCACCATTCAGCGCCATAAAAATTGATTGGTGATTATTTTCGAGACGTTTTACTATATTATTCTTTCTTTCGCCAAGTACTAGATGTCATTTACAATTCTGGATTATTACATCAACTATACAATTTTTACTGTTGATTATTTATAATGGGGAAATATTTAATTGCTTTTCTAGTTCAACAAAACCGGCACTAAATCGTAGAAAGCCATTGTCTGCTCTTTACAGTATAAATAGACAAAAATGTAACCGATTTGACCGGTAAATGGCCTACAGCTATAGTCGTCCAGGCTCCAAACCTCGGCACTGGTGTAATGTCATTGAGAGAAATTCTCTTCTAGCAAAGGAATTTCTTCGTAAACATTTAGCACCTGAACGTAGCATAAAACATTATTAAGATCAGTGAATTGTCAACCGAAAGATGCCATCGACTGTTGTAAAAGCTTTATGAATGCAAGTACGTCATTTCAAATATTTAAGTAATCATTTCAAACCATAAAGTTAGCAGTTAAGCACCTAGACAAGAAGCCAGGCATGCCAGGCATGTGGAAATACTTGATTTAATAGACACTGAAATATATGCTTGTTTAAAAATTGGTATTTTTATTTTCAGGGCTAAATTAATTACATAAATTAGAGTAACGGCACACTGAGTCAGAAAGCACAGATGCTTGTTTAAAGCCCATTTCCTCCTTCCTCTCCATGGTTATTAGTAATCGTTTCCTCTTGATGGCGCATCAATTGTAGCCGGCGCTGATTTAAGAATAACCTTCCATCACCCTGGGATTTTTTCATTCAAAGCTGTTCAAAACTTGGTTTTACAAGGTGGTCACCCAACCATGTACTAACCAAACCCCATGCAGCTTAACTTCGATTATTGAGTAGCAAGGTTAGAATTATCTTGAACCTCTAAGGGTTCAAGACATAATTCTCTGATCCCGGATTAAGTTCTCATGAATGAGAGAGTTTCAGTCTAACTGCCATTTCTAGAGTCGTGTTAATAAATACATTTACAAAATAAGCATGTCCAAAGAATTTTAATTACAAATTTAGACTAATCCTGCGTTTTTAACCATTTTCTAGTATATAGGACTTAGGTGGGATAATCTGTACAGCACATCCAGCATATTATATGGGACTCAAAAATCCTGCTAAAGAAGTGCGAACAAAAGTAATAAAGAGTAATCCGAATTAAAGAGATTTCTATAAGAATAGTCGGGTTTTGATGCAACAAGCCATAATTAGTACGTAATCTTCAGCTGGACGTAGTGTTATATGAAATATGCGATAGTTTGAGCTTCATTTAAAATTTATTAAAGTGAATTTGAGACTCACTTTAAGACGGAATTAAATAGATCTCAGAGTGTTTTGCAGGCGGGTTTAGTATGCTACACAGTGGGCACGATAGTACAAGTTACTAAAATCTCTCGCAACTTCTCAATTTGACTCCTGGCCTTGACTTTATACATTCCAGAAGAAATTTGACCAGTTGGATAGGTGTAAAACTGCGATACAGTATAAAAATAGAATAAAGGAAGTATAGTTACTGGCTGTTAAAACAACTACAGTGTTCGGTTGGTCTGTTTTTATGCTTCCTGTGGCTAAAGCGACTCGTATTGTGCCCGGAGGTTGAAATGAAGAATCAAAAGTTCTATGTGAGCGTGAACGTGAGAGCATCTTTTGTCACGTGAGAAGGAATCTAACTGATAACCCTGGGCTTATTTCTAAATCCAGATAAGCTCTCGTGCTAGGTGGGTTTCTAGAATCTATTTATACGAAATGTAAAAAAGCTAATTAAGATAATGTTAACGTCAGTTTCCCCACCCGAAAGCGATTTCAGTGACGGGCGGGCATAGGATTAGAGCCCCGCACATACTGATCCGCGATCAAATAACTTATCGATATTGCCACTGGCTCTAGCCATTGGCGATGTAGAATCAATACTTGAACTAGACGAGCTCTTTTAATATCTAAAAAATTAACAACTCTGGCTTCTAATTTCAAATTTGACTTTGGTATATTTACAAATTTGTAAATTATATAAATAAATTAAGGTGGTAAATATTTAGCAAATTGTTAAAAGAGCAGAACAAAGATCTTAAGAGAGAATGCAATATTTATAACATAGTTTGATTGTGATAAAGAGATGATCAATTAAAGTCCACATTTATATGTGCATACTATTCCAAATCTTTGGGACCCCAACGATATGAGAGAGAGAGAGAGAGAGAAAGTGAGAGAAAATAGATAGAGAGAGAGACAGAGAGAGAGAGAGAGAGAGAAAGAAAGAAAGAAAGAAAGAGAGAATATGGATATAGAGAAAAATAGAGGGATAGGGAGAGAGAGTAAAAGAGAAAATGGAGAGAGAGAAAGAGAGAAATAGAGAGAGAGAGCGCGAGATATGAGATTTTTATGAATATGGCAGCGTAGCTCATAATCTGGCGGCATGATGCCTTTGATTATAATCCTTTGTTTAAATGAGATAATCTCATTCACAGATTTATAGCTTAGAGTATCTCAGAGTTGCCGAAGCCTTTATAATACGCAGAGATTAGCAAAGCTAACCGTTAGTTTGTTTGTATGTCGTACTAAATTTAAAAACTGTATTTATAGAACTCATTAAATTACAACACAATGCAGCGTGATTCACATGTTACTAGTTAAAATAAGTGCAGCCTTATTTACATAATATTCTAAAGTTTTAATAGCTAAGAAATCACGATAGGCTGAAATATCCTTTTAATTAGTATCTCTCTCTCTTAGTGCACTGCCTACTGGCAGGTCCATGGTACATAACGCCTTCACTCTTCTCTGTCTTCCGCCTTCCTCTTCATTTCCACATATGAGTGGGTCTTTAAATCATCTAACATACCTAATCTCGGCCTGCCCCTGCCTCTTTTTCCTTTCATTCTACCTTCTATCACCTCTTTTAATAAACCTTCCCCCCCTTAGAATGTGTGGGAGAAGGTCTATTAAAGGAGGTATGCATTAATTAGTATATTTCATTTATCTCGTAATATCTCAATTGGTCGCCTACATTTTGATATCATATGTCAAACAGCAGGTGAAGACTTAAAGCAATGAAATTGATTTCAATTATGTCCTGCTTTAGAATCCATAAGAAATTAACATACGTTTCTAGCCAATGCAATATACATGTAGACCTTCTCAGTGTTGCACACAATCGTATGGTTTAAACATTTTCATTCCCATCATACAAAAAGGGACGTTATGTTTTATTCCCCTAATATTCCGATATTATTATTGTCATAATTTTTAATATGCTCATTTATGTCATGGTCATAAATGAGCTACAGAAACTTAAGCGAATGGAAAAGTCTCAAATAGGGGATTGGCTGGTGGTGTGGTTTTATCCCAATCCTAGTTAAACTGGGAGTCTAGGGAGGATGATGATGATGATGATGTCATGGAGTCATAGACGACGAAAATATAGTAACGGCGCTGTTTTTGTACTGGACTAGAACTGGACTACTTTCTGTAAACCTTGAAATGGGACTAGTTTTTGGATGGAGAGCATTATAATTAGCAGCTGCAGACCTTGAATGAATTGACTTATAAACCGTGTGGATTGCGATATGTGAGATTTGGAGTATAATGTGGATCCACAACAAAACAATAGCAGATATTATATTAGGTTGAGACGCTTATTCTGCAAACTAAAAGTAGCGTCTCAACCTGAAGATACGGATACATGGACCAAGGCTAAAAATGACTCAAATTCTAAATCTAATTAAAACATGCTAACTTACTTCAATTTTGCACTCGAACGAAAATACCCTTCAAGGCTTGCATACTCTTTGCTGATTTATTCCTTGAATTAAAGTCGGAGTTTGGCTTGGAAATTTAACGTCAGTTGCTTCTCTTGAAAGGATGTCAGCAACGAAAAACTTGATGGCGACAGAGGTGTAAAACGAAACTTACCGACATGTTTAATTTTCCAATTAACCATTACATACCTTTGCATTTAACTACTTTGAATATAATTTATTTCAGAAGCATTTCATCCACAAGGTAAAACAAGTTATGAAGTATCTAAAACATTCGACGTACAGGCCGAGATACACTGATATACCTGTACACGTGCCTACGTAAAACACTATTAAATGCTACTTATAGGAATTACAATGCCAATTCAAGACATTCATTATTATTTCCTGATATATTTAAAAGTTCAATTCCTTATACTCTCTAGGCGATTATGAAATTGATATACTTCGAACTGAAACGTGAAAACTTTCAGTATGTTACTAGTGATAACCATCGTATCTAAGGTAATCGAGAATTGCTTATATTTTTGATAAAATCACTCTCAACATTTAAAGTCAAAAATGTGTAAGTGTGACTTTAAGACAACTTAAGGCCATTAAAAACCTTGACTACACAGAAGGTACTTTACAGAATTTAGTTTCCAAGCAACATTCAGTTGCCGAATTGATTAAGCTCGTCACGAGCTTTAAATTACTATATTAAATAAATAAAAGAAAAAGAACGTTCTTTCAGTAAGACTCGCCTTATTAGTTCGAATAAAGGATCGACGATAGAAATAAAAGGAACTCAAATAGCTACGCTACATAAATAATTATTTATAAATAGCTAAATTAACTACTTCAGTATGAGCCCATTGAAGCAGATAACAAGATATCGAGTGAAAATCAGTCAAAACAACCTCAAAAATAGACTTCCGCTAAACAAACAAACAAATCTTTTATTAAGCAAGCATAAAAATAATAGATCGTACTAAGTATTAATTCGAAATTGCCATACCACAGGCGCCCTTGCAAAGAAGAGCTACAGCATTGAGTCAATTGCGATATGGTTAAAATAAATCTTGTTGTTTTTAAAGAGTAAAAATCCATAACTGGTATCTTTCTTAAATTTAAACGGCTTTAAGTAAGAGCATCGATTGGCTTGCTTATGATATTTTAAACATAGTGGCCTATAAATGTAAAGCTATTATTTTATCTCAATATGCATATACTAAGTTCATTTGCAGGTGTCTAAATACGTAGAAGACCATGCAAAGACTAAAACTGAAAGTAAATGAACCTGTCGTGTACATTAATGAAAGCATATAGCTCGTAAATATGACAGCATATGAAAGTTTATTAAATATACATTTACTCTTAAGTAACTTATTAAAGATTCCCGTGTTGCGTCAGGAACGCGGGAAAAATAGACTAACTACAAATTACGTGCGTTTAAGAGGCGACCGTGCAAGGACTGAGAAAAACAACGGAAATCACCTTATAAATGCCATACTATTCTCAAGCTATAGGGTACATTAAAGTGTGAATAGGGCATAGTCTTTTATGAAGGGATTAACCCTTTGATCTATGGAGTGCTCTATATGGAGCGTGAAAGTATGCTCTGACTAATAGCATAATATGTACCTTGGACAATGGACATGCCACTTGGCAGAATACTAGACCATGAGAAAAGGACACTTATACAATTAAGCATATTCTAGTGCACCTTCAAAATGCCATAATCCAACCACCTAGGTCAAAGTTAAATTTCGTAAAGAAATATACATAAATAGTTGAGTCTAAAAATAAATAAATTGTTGAATCGAATTTGTAGTGATTTATATTTTAACTTAAATCTAATTCGAGATGCAATGTAGAGTATGAAATGGAGATTGAAAACAGGCATTTGAAGTCTCTACAGCACAGCTTGTTTTTATACAGCTTCAGTTGAGCATGAGTTCTTTAGTTCTTTAGAACCTCTCATTTCTTCCGTCCAAACTACAATGTAATTATTTTTCAAGCATTTTATTTTGACGTTTATTAATTTATTTTTACCTTTGGCACATGTATTCACTAGAAATAGGCATTTACGAGTGACCCATATTTATCCAGACACTTAAAAAATTTATAAGATTATTAATTTCGACAAAATCGTGGAGGATGGGGTCGTAGGTGTTCTAAATGGTTACAAGTGTTAAGAGATGAATTAAAATTAATATTATTTATTTAATAAACTTTGGTCTTTTAACTTGTAACTTTTATGTAAGTATTTTATTTTGAATATATATTTTCCTGTTTTTGTTAAAAAAGATTTGACCACCCATGCGCAACCATTACCTGTGTCCAACAAGTACCACATGGGTGGATGGTCTAAAGATTTGAGCTAAATCTTAGAAATTAAGATTTGCCTTATTATGTAAGCAATTACATTACCAATTGAACAATTAAATTAATAATCATTAAGCAAATGTCTAATTAACCAATTAATTGGTTAATTGGTTATTGGTTAAGCTATTTACCAATTATTTCTCATACTTTTGTCAATTTGGTCCCATACAATTATTTCTCATCCCGTAATGTGTAAGTCATCTTATCTGGCAGTTCTTTGATCATCGGACCGGCACAGTTTGGAATCTTTTTACATACTCTCAAGCATATGTCTATTTTTCAGATGGCTGAGAAGAATAGATTTTTAGTGATATGTGATAGGGGACGTCCCTGATATCATTATTGCATGAGGAAACGGACGTTAAACCTTTATCATATTAATATATTTTGCAAGCGATTTGACTATTTCTCCTTTAATTTTCCATTAACTTCTTAAGTGATTGGTTTAGAAATAAATTAATATTACTTTGATACAGCCTCATCATTGGCATCATCCCAGTATCCCAGTTTATCTAGGGTAGAAACAAATGTCCTTTCTGACTTTGGTTTTGATCTTAATGATTTGTCCCCTTTTACAACACGTGCAGTCCACGTGAATAATTTATCATGTAGGATTACTAACTTCTTAATAATATTTGATATCTATCATCTATTTAACATTTCAAAAACAGTTATTCAATTGATTTGGATCATTTAGATTACTTAGCGTTTGAGAAATTACAAAGGAAATATAATATTTTAAATGATGATTCTGTTGCTACTATAAGATTTAAACTGTGGATCTTCTTTGAAAAAATGTTAACTACGGAATCTACATCTAATTTTGATTAGTACATGGAACCGTTTATTGTATGGTTTACAGTACATGTATGTTATCAAATCTGTTAGACTAAATTTGTGCATATCGGCTAATTTCTGTCTTTTTCGTTTATTTTTAGTTTCGTTTTGTTTGTTTGTATATTTGTGTCTGCCATATAATGGTGAATAAAAGAATATATAGGCATCGCGTAATATTCGACAAGTTTGTAAGAAACTTGTAAATCAAATATGAAAAATTGATGCAAGAAATTGATTTTAAAATAACTGATCTAATAATTTAACTAAAATTTATCTAAAATTAATTGATCTACAAATTAATAAAAATTTGATCTAAAAATAATTTATCTAAAAATTGATAGAGGAAATTGATGTAAAAATTGATCTAAAAATAATTGATCTAAAAAAGTTTCATAATTAAGTAGATCTCTCGCATAGTTTAAGCAGGACGGGATGGAGGTTGAGAGAGATGAGTAAAAGCTACAGAAATCCCTTGGCTCTCTCATTGTGCTGCGGGTCCATAGCATAAACTCCTCCAAATTGTTTTGTTGTATCCACATTTCTGCCTTTTTTCTTTTATCACCATTTCATGGAATTCTAAAATCATTTTAAGATATAAAATAAAATACTTTCTTTCAAAATATATGATGTTTTGACAAAATATTTCTTTATTGCATTTCTGAAGCCAAGTTTTCCGTTTTCTCGTCAGTTTGCTCGTTAAGAACATTATGCAGATGGTGCTAAATTTAATAGTAGAAAGCATATAATATGCATTACTATATTTGGTATATTTGACATTGGATACACAGTGCCTAAAATAACCACTATACTTGGTTGAACTGACCCCATTAGATATAAAATAATCTGCTCTATAAATAGCGCTCATGAACACGATATGAAAATAACTGATATGCCTGTGTATGGCCTAGAGATCTTTGTAGCATAGAACTATAGCCGTGCACCAATATGGCGCTATAATTGCTTATTATTATAATTATATATAATTGCTGAC
The DNA here is from genome assembly GCA_905160935.1 of Enchytraeus crypticus. Taxonomy (NCBI): domain Eukaryota; kingdom Metazoa; phylum Annelida; class Clitellata; order Enchytraeida; family Enchytraeidae; genus Enchytraeus; species Enchytraeus crypticus. Next base: position 1,237,180 of record CAJHZI010000481.1, on the reverse strand, counting down.
CATTTTATAATTATAATTGTCGGAAATTACTTATTATTGTCATTATTATATTATAATTATAATTATATTATATTAGATAATATTAATAATAATAATAATAATAATAATAATAATATTATTATTATTATTATTATATTATTATTATTATTATTATTATATTATTATTATTATTATTATTACTACTACTACTACTGCTACTATATCAATGAATATTATGTACCAAAGGCTCGTCAATCATATTTAGTATTCAAATGATTTTTTAATTGAATTAATTAATTGATTAATTGAATTTAAATTAATTTTATTTTTAGTTATCATATTTAAAGCTAATGAAAGATTGTTTAAGTAATCCTATAGCTATGCCATATTGACGCAGCTTGTTTCACACTAAGTCCTACATGCCCACAGACATGTTCTAATGTTCGTTTGCAAAAATGTTACATTCATCCAAAAAGGTATTAGGCGTTATATGACTGACTACCCACGTGTCTATATGTGGAGTTTGTCACAGAGACCTGCATGGTTGAAACACAAGTAGAACTATCCTATATCATGAAACGTATTGTATGAAGTTTGAGTCCTGATATTACATTAGGCTGGAGTTTCTTTTTCCGCCATATTTGAAGATCTTCACGCGCTATGTATTAGTGACTTTCGATCTTGATATTTGATCTTTAATCACAAAGTGTGTGTAAGTTATAAACATTATTTCGCATATTAAACAACTACGTTCTTAATAGGGTTAGATAGGATATTTCACATCATTAAATATATATCACATAATTAAATATATCACATCATTAAATATATCACATAATTAAATATATCACATCATTAAATATATCACATCATTAAATATATCACATCATTAGATATATCACATAATTAAATATATCACATCATTAAATATATCACATCATTAAATATATCACATTATTAGATATATCACATAATTAAATATATCACATCATTAAATATATCACATCATTAAATATATCACATCAGAGAACATATCACATCAGAAAACATATCACATCAGAGAACATATCACATCGGATATACTATTATATCTGATATATCACATGTTGCTTATCCTTATATCCAGACTGAGTATTTTACTCGGGATTCGCTTATTCAAAAGCGCTACTCTATAACTGAGCGTGCATCAGCTGCATTAATCTGGAGGACGTCCACTCCAGTCAATATAAGATCCTGGACTTCACGGCTGACTGTGAGCCGGATGAATCCGAATCCATGCGTGGGTGGAGTGGAATTCCTCGTCACGACATAGTGACGTCACGCTGATCTCGCCTTGACCTACGATACAAAAGATTAATCACGTGACTAATTGATTGATCCAAGTATTGGTCTATGAAAGGCTATATAAAAATAATGAGTTCTATTTCTGATACTAGTGGTTCGTTAGATTTTAACGTACCTGCAGCCATTTTCAGACTAGGAAAATATGCTATAATTTTTTGTTATTATTATTATTATTACTATTATTATTATCATTATTATTATTATTATTATTATTATTATTATTATTATAAGCGAGGAAACTCTGTAACATGTGAGGCTTGTCAGGTGATTTAGAAGATTATAAACCTTTCATTACTTGAATTGGTGGTTTAATCAGAGTTATTAAGAGAACTTTAAACGTAGCACACTTGTTAACATTTTTTCTTTCATGCAATCTAGAAATATCTCAAGATGAAAAGGCTTTATTTTAAATTATTAAATGATTAATTATTAATTATTAAAATGATTTAAATTAAGTGACACACTCTCATCCGCGTAGCCACATGTTTCTATGAAAATAACGTCAATTGATTTTCGAGCATTGTAAATACTTCAGATTCCACAGCAAATTTATAAAGCGCTCGAAAGATTCTTATAACTTTGGTCCACTAATCAAAACGTGTCCTCATTAAAATAAACTTAAACACGTCACCCACGCATCAACGTGTGATGATGCAACATTTTAAAAGTAGTTTAAGTTAAAATATATGACGTGACTACAGCCATGCATGTTGACATGATGGAGGCAACAGTAAGCTAAGGTGATAATTCATTAAACTAATTATTAGTTAATGAACTAATTAATTTGTAACCAAATTTAATATATCAGCTAAGGAAATGAAGCTAAGATCCTATGTTACATGTTTGAATTACATAAAGTCTAAGTCTAATTACATAAGTCTTATATCCGAACAGCCTCTTTGAATTAGTATTCCCAATTTTGTCGACCTTCTTATGATTTAAACAAATGTATCAAGTTAAAGTATGCGCTGGGTTAAAAATACTCAAGGGAGCAAAGTAGAGCTACCGCTTTCAAATGCACGTGGGTCACAACATATCTAACTTATTACCTCTAACCAGGTAATTTAATTACATATTTTTATTCCTATAGAAGTTTATACTAATTTAATTATTTAGACAATTAGAATTAATAAATTTGAATGTGATAGCTGTAATTACCACAAACGTTATTTTTTAGATACTTGGAAATGGTACCAAGCATAACATAGATCTGCATACACCTGGTTTACTCGAATCTCGACAATGACGTTGTGAGTTAGCATTGATTGCTATATTAGCTAGCACATTGTCATGCGGACAAAAATAGATTTAATAACTGCAATGCAGTTTAACCATTCCGGTGTAAAAATCTAGTTGCATGATGTATAAATGATTCTAAAATTTCATCTGATCGATTTGAAGTTTGAACAGATTGCCAATAAATTTGGCAAATCAGGTTTTACACCCTTTTCCTTTTCCAGTGATAACATCAGAGACAAGCAGAACTTGTAATCGCTCAGATATGGGGATTTCCTGGATTTGGAATTTGCACCGTTTTTGGACCTCTATTTGCTCACCGGCTTGATTTTGTCTCAATAGTGTTCGATGTTGTCATTGATGACTGTAGCACTCTAAATTGTTGTTGTTGTTGTTGCCGCTGTTGTTGGGGTTGTGATAAGTTACTGGGATTAATGCTGACTGGGTAAGATATTCCCCAGAACTTTGCTGACCTAAGCAAATATAATCTATCAAATTCAGGCCCGAAATGATTCGAGTGGTGCATTGTGTGTCTTTTGTATATTTATAATTATACAGCTGCCTATTTTGTATGCACGAGTTTACCACCAATCATTATAATTACCTAATTTTTTTCTCTAAGTTAACCATAGTTCAAATATAGTTTTTGTTGTTTTCCTGTTGCATTTGCTCTAATCCAACAAAACAACAACAAATTAATAAAAGCAAAATGTATTTCGAGACTTAACTCTCGAATTCTAGCCTAATTTCCCGTTCTTGTAGAGTTGTATACAATCTTTGAACTATTTATTAGTAGAATATATTAGTACCGAACTTTTGCTGTCAAATTGCTCCTAACACCTATGACGTCACATACAGATTGCCTGTAGCATTGTGGCTATTTATACTATCGGTTGCTAAAAGGCCTAAACCAGTTAGACATTTTTCAAGTGCGTCTTTTATAGGCAAATAGGCGTTGCGGTAGCCAGTCGAATCTGAGCCACAGTTCGTCAAGCAAGTATTTCGAAGCACGCCGCATTTCATGAATAGCATTTCTTAATAATGTAACATAATCTATATAAGCGATTAGAGGATCAATCGTAGAACTAAAATAACTCCATATAGTAATAATTACTTAAACTAAAAGTCAAAGAAATCGTCTCTTATTTAATACTACCTTCAATATTTCGGAAGCATGGTAATTACTTTGATTTAAATTATTAGTTAAGTATTAATAAATATATTACTGGTGGGCCTTGAGTTGTACTGTAACAGCTCCATGTGCAGCACACACAGATGGTTTTCAGAGTTGATAGTAATCTTGTCTGATAGGCGAGAGGTCGTGGGTTCACAACCGCAACAAATCTTTCTAACATTTTTACTATTTTATATTATATTATTTAATTTTTCTATTTTTACTATTTTAATTTTAACATTTTTACTTTTATTTATAAAATTGATAGGAATAGACGTTAAGCGTATAAATAGTTTATGTATTAACAGCTCGTGTTGTGTCCGCGGCACTGAAGAATTAACCATCCGTAATCTGCACGTGTCGTAAGGGGCTGCTGAGCTGGTATTGAGGAAGGCAACGGGAAACGCCGTCAGAAGCCTTAGTATTCCCATGCTGTAGGCTTAATTAGTATGTGGATAAGGCATAGCAATTTTTGTACGGATTAATACGTTTCTCGAGGAAGTGCTCTTTATGAAGAGGGAAAAACAGCTTTTGAGTTGAAATATGTGCTCTGGACCTGCCACTTGGCACAAAACTAGAGGGAGAGATAAAGATAGAGACAGAGAGAGAGAGAGAGAGTATCAGATCATCAACTGACGCTGAGGGTTCAATTTTATGAACATCCTCGATGATGAAACTGCTGATTTATCAATCAATCAATCAATCAGTCAATCAATCAATCAGTCAATCAACCAACAAGAATTTCATGTCCGGTTCCTCGCCATAAGGCAATGTCAGGGCCGTCTCTTGCAGACTCTGCAGAAACAGGCGCCAAACACCACACGATGACGACAGAGTACACAAAGGCCACGTGATCCAAACAGTGCAAGAGATCAAAACAGATTAAATTAAGAATATACATGTACTACGGTAAGCTTGCGACAGCTTGCCAGATGGGAATGGATTATTACTATGAAAGCTTTTTTATCAACGCTTAGTTTTCAACAAGTCTAATACAATTGTCTCATTAGCGCAGGATTTAATGAAGTTCTTGACATTTAAATTAAGCACTCTAACAAATAGGATATCAACAGGTTAGTATATTTTTTAAAGAAAGTGACTTGGTGGCTAATCTGAAAAAGGGCAGTCATTCGAAATCAAATATAGATTAAGTATAACTACTAGATAAGCTCAAGTTTAAAGGAGGGAACTTTAGAAGTTAGAAAATAGTTTGTTTAACGAGTACTTGACAATTGTGTTTTCATAGAATCTTAACATTATATTACTGTCACCAATATGACTACCACAGTAAAACAGCAGTCCCGCATGTGTTCTACAATAATCGGCTACGAAATTTGAAGACAACAGCGTCACGACGTCAATTAAAAACTAGAAGTCAATCTGTTTTAGTTTCTGAGACGACTAAGAGCTTCAGGCGCGAAACTTGCGCGTCTGAGTCTATTTTAATATCACGTGTGACGCTCCGATGATATTTCAAAAGTTAAGCTGGAGTGCGGATGGAAGGAAGTCCGTATAAATATCTTGAGATATGACGCAGCGGTTCAGTTAGACTGAGCAACGGATCAGTTGACGAGTTACTTCAAGAGTTAAGAATTTGTTAGACGGAGAAAGGAAACCGAATAATACGAGGAAGAGACTAACTAATATAATCAAGATTTGCTATTAAAGGATTTAAGAAAATTTCTGATGGTTTACTGAATTAGCTTCGTGGAGGCTTCGGAGTAAATAGTATAAAAATTATAGAGAAGAAAATAATGGTTAGCATTTAATTGCAACAGTTTAGTAAAATAAACACTTAGACATTTGTAAATTGATACATAGAAGCAAGAATTAAATTTTAAAGAGAATATAGGCCTACAATACTCCTAAATGTAGCATAATCAAGTACACTGAGACTAACTAATGAAATAACAAATATATGTTAGTGACAGTTTGCGCACACTCGAGAAACAATTGCAATTATTCTATTCATCAAAGGCAACGGGCAATAGTACGATATAGAAGAAAAGTTAGAAATAGATAAAAATAAAAATAATTAAAATACTACAACTCAAACTAAGTCCATTTCAAATAAACATCAGACTCGTACTACAGTGGATGTTCTCGTATTCGAACCTGACCTCGACCGGTTGAGCCTAAGGCAGGTATGTACACCGGTTGTCTACTGATAACAGCCTGCATGCTTGCCGCAACCCTAGGGTGTCGATGCGGGGCCCTATCGGACCCTCTCCCTTCCACCAGTCAGTCCCAGAACACCACAGACGCCGGCCGGCTTGAATCGATTAAACAGAACATTCTCAACAAGCTAGGGATGGACAGAGAAACGAACGTTGAACGACTGGGATTGAATGCCTCACTGGAGGAGAGACGGAGCGTCCTGGAGGTGTTCAGGAAGAGGTATCAGGAACTGGAGGGGGAGAGTCGGGATTTAGAGGGGGAGTCCAGATTGCATGCAAGACAGTATTATAGCTTTAGTCATCTTTCAAATGGTATGCGGTTTAATTTTAAATTTTTTCACAAAGATCTGTTTTGTTTATATACATATATATATATATATATATATATATATATATATATATATATGCATATATATATATATATATATATTATATAGATATATATATAATTATATATATATATATATTATATATAAATAAATATATATATATATATATATATATATTCACTTACATATCAATGTTTTCGTATATGTATCTCATCATCATCATCTTCCCATAAATCCCAGTTGAAGTAGGGTCGGAAAACGAATAAACCTTCTTTTGAAGTTTTTTCCATTAGTTTAAATATTTAGCAATTCCTGGAGCCTAGACGCTCACCAACCGAATGCCCTTTCTGACATTGTTTTGGATCTAGTTTTCATGTCGCCTTCTGCGACACGTGCATATTTGCACGGTTGGTCTATTCTTCAAGCAACCCGGACACAACACGGGGAAGTATATATTCATACTAGATTTACCCGTTTGAAAATATGCTCATATGTAGGAAAAATTGTAATTTTTAATTGAACCTCGATTTGAACTCCAACCTCTTAGTCATAAAACGGACGTTCTACGTATGTACCATACGTCTCTCAAAAAATCAATATCTAAAAATTTCTAAAATATTAGGTGTTTTATTTACAAAATATAAATATGGCGCAACGATGAAGTTTATACTCGCTATAAATGTGTACTCGACAAATGACCGAGATGTAATTAGCGAAACTTTAATGAATTATAAATATGGCCTTATGACATCAGCGTTACTTCAGACAGACGGGGACATACAGACAGAACTGACTCATTATATTTATAATGATACACAAGCATATCCAATATATAATTTTTTTAATAACATATAAAATGACATATATGTGCGTTCACATTAATATAGGCTCCATTAAAATGATCAAAGAGGTATTAAATTTCATTATTTCGATAAAGATCTATAAATAGGACTTGAGCCAACTGGTTTGAAAGCTCGAATTAATTTATTGTTATTACTGGGATCAATCTAACTTGCATTCTGAAAATATAAATCGACCAAGGCTTTCATTTCAACGAAAGGAAAATAAATAGAAATAGAAATAGAAAAGAGAAAGATGAGAAATTGATTGGTTTTTTTATTGGTATAATTTCAAAGAAGCAAATGAATTTAATTGCTTCCACTTTGACTTGACATTGTTCAGTTATCGTGAAAAGATGTTACGACTTCATAATCGCACGACCTCAAAGCTATTTATAGCACTCGTTTAGCCCTGTCACGCATTCTTTAGGAAATTGTAGCTATTCAATAGAATCTTAAAAATAGCTAATTGCTCTGCAAATACTTGACTATTTGGCTAATGGTTTAATAAACCCACGTGCACTACAGTTCCTATTAATGTTGGAAATCAATAGCTTCTTCATTACTTAATTATTCACTTGTAAGTCAGATGTAAAATTATGGTTTTTAATTTTCTAAACTATGCACTTAAATCTTAAATCAGAAACATATTTAAGGTATTTATATTTTTGTAGAAATTGGGCTAATAGTCTAAGCTACAATGCACTAAAAATCTTAGATCAGGAACAGAATTGAGATTTTTTATTTTTTTTATTTTTTAAATTATTTTTTAATTATTTTTTAATTATTTCATTAAGATAATAGTCATTGGACGTACCCAATTACATGTCACTACTAATCGATTTACCCCAAATGATTTGAAAAAACATATGCTGAAGTGAAATGAAAAGATCCTAAATAGTCATTTATATAAACTTTCTGATTTGACGTAATATTTCTTCAGAGACTATTTTCCAGTTGAGATCTTCATTTCCACATGTGAGTGGGTCTTTGAATCATCTAACATACCTAATCTCGACCTACCCCTGCCTCTTTTTCCTTCCATTCTACCTTCTATGATCTGTATTGCGTGTGGTACCGTTGATCAACGGTGCCACACGGGATAAATGTCATATGGTCTGGCTGTGATTAGAGAGTAATGTCACATCTCCATTGGCTGACTTCTGCTAGCCAAGCAAGCGTTCATTTCATCGGCCATCAAATCTGTAGAGTATTGTAAGGAATTAAGGAATGCAATCATAGAGACCTGTAATAGTCGGGTATAGATTTTATTTCTGCAATGAATATTTAGTATATCAGAAATGTGAGCTAAGTATATGAAATATATTTAAACATTAAAAATAAAAAAATTAAAATAAACAAAAATAAAATAGATGGTACCGCTTTGAAAAGATTACGTCAAAAATTAGATTCTAAGATATGTGAGTGCGTTCACGACTGAGAGAGAAATGCGATTACTTTTCGAAATAGGAAAACCATCTCGAATTTTTCACTTTTATTACTGAAAGCAACATAATCACAATTGAGAAAGCATGAAATAGTGTTTGTTAAATGGTTTAATATTTTGAATGATGTATAGATGATATGCTCAGTAATGAGCGTGAAGGTTTAATGTAAGCCTGAATTTTATTTATTGTGTTAGAATATTAGCAAAATTATGATAACCGTTAGCTTTCTTATCTGTGTGTCTGTGTGTTTGTCTGTCTCTCTGTCTGACTCCCTGTCTGGTTGCTTGTCTGTCTGTCTATCTCTATCTCTGTGTCTCTCTCACTCACTCTCTCTCTCTCTCTCTCTCTCTCTCTCTCTGTCTGGGTGCTTGTTGTGTGTGTGTGTCTTTCTCTGTCTGTTTATGGGCTTAGCCATTGGGATGTAGTAGTTCCATTTTAACAGGATTTGAACCTGTATGTAAGAGAGAAGAGATCTCGAAACATTAGTATATGTAACTTAAGTTCCGGGTTTATACCTGGAAACTCTCAGGTAGGCTACATTCAGTTACAAACTCTTAACTATAAAAAACTTACGGAACAGTTTGCAGGGATTACTGGTGAGCTATTCTGGGATGCCGAGATATATGGAACTGAGTAAAATAAGTATATATCCATGTATATATATATATATATATATATATATATATATATATATATATAATATGTATCAGACGTTACATGACCCTATCTTCCCATCATCATTAAGCTAGCATACAATCTTGAATATTGTAGGCCTATCTTTTCAGTCAAACAATCAATATCAATAAGAATTTAACGTCCGGTTCCTCGCCATAAGGCAATATCAGGGACGTCAAACGTCTATTTGGACGTCTTATGTAATGAAGCCACTTGCGCATCTCAAAGTTTAATATTTTAAAAAATTATACTGTTTTGTAATACTGTTTTTATTATTCCTGTGTTCTGTCTGGGCCACTTAGTAGCCCATTCGTTAACTGCACATGTTGTAAGAGGTGAGAACTAAGAAAGGTCACTGGGAAACCACCTCAGAACCATTGAGAGAGAGAATTCTATTGCTGACTGATTTCTTGTTTTAAACAGACGTGGTGTCGAGAAAGTTTCGATCAGTGGAAGGAGGAACTTTCCTGTTCTTCAATCTCACCTTTCTCCCATCAAACCACACAGACCACAAGATCACAGTGGCGGAGGCCACACTACGACTCTACATTCGACAAAACAAGTCAGAGAAACTAAAGCGACACGAGAGACAAATAGCTATAAATATCTATCGCGTGGTCGAGAGAAAAGTCAAATCAGGTAGACGGCGGCGCTTTCGCAAACGGTTGGTCTATTCCCAACCTGTGGTGGTTGCTAAGTCATCCGACATAACCGTTGAAAGACAATTTGATTTAGCTGAGGTTGTCAGAAAGTGGGTTCGGCGCCCATCCAGCAACCACGGGTTGGTTATAACAGCCAGCAGCGGCAGCCGCCATCTTGATTGGATCGTCTTTAACACATCGTCGTCCACGACAACATCGTCAACGACCCTGTCACCCTTGTTAAACGAGTCAACTGCTTCAGACCCGTCTGCTTCGTTACATTCAAACTATAATGTACATCTGAAAAATACCACGTTCGAAACCTTTTCTAGGACTAGCAATGGAATAGCGTCAGATGGAAGATTTAACAGATTAAGTCCTGAAGCAACTCTGGACGTCTTCACGCAGCTTCGACCTCTGAGGTCCCGCTCAAAGAGATTCGCTGAGAAGAACGACTGCGACGAGGAAGGCAACGAGACACGCTGCTGCCGGAAACCCATGTGGGTGTCCTTCAAGGATATCGGCTGGGATTCCTGGATTATTGCCCCGCAAGGATATCAGGCCTACTATTGCAATGGATTATGTCCGCATAGGTTCAAGGTCGCCAATCAGCATTCCGGTGTGCAGTCCTTGATGCATAACCTCGATCCCTCTCTTACCCCCTCCCCCTGCTGTGCCGCCACTAGGCTGAGTTCCCTGTCCCTGGCGCACTACAATGCCGATGGACATCCGGTGATCAGTGTGTTCGACGATATTATAGTCGACGAGTGTAAGTGTTCGTAGCAAGAGTTGAAGGGTTTCTGTTTATTCGAGCATTTCTACCGTTAGAGATTTTCCGCTACCTCTGTTAGAGATTTAAACATTACGACAAGTTTAGCGTCAGTTTCCTGTCGTGAAAGTCTGTCTGCAACGTGGGGAGAATTGAAGTTGAACCCTGCACCTACTGATCCGCTGTCAAACGACTTATTGACATGATACCGGAGCGGCCCTGCGCTTTAAAAATAACAAAGAAGAGTGGAAGGGTTTTTAGAGGAAATTGTAAATCATGATGATTTGTGCAATAAGCCCATAAAATCGTTCGTATTTTTGATATAAACGGGCGAAGCTGCAAGATTGAAACTCCAGTTGCACAAAGGTTCCATGAGCAATTGTTCCACATGCGATTACTTACATAATATTTATAAGCACTCACCCTCTGAAAACTAATCAAATACTTGTGAACAAATGGAAAACTTCGTCAGACTATTGTAAGTAATATGCGGCTACTAGTATGTTAATGTTACGATATCATATTCGTCTGTAGATTTTTAGGATCTCACTTTGCCCGTCTCTGTAATTTGAATTCGTATTTATTACTACTTCGTGTTTATTAATACTTGTATTTTGTATTTATCGATACTTTATTCATTGTATTTCTATGCTTTTATTTATTCATCATTCAAGCATTCGTTGCCCTAAGTTGGTGAGTTATCTTTGTATTTATTTTGATTTTGTAAATATTTATTCTATTTATTATATTTATCAACATTTTTTTTAATCATCTAGAAAACAAAATGTTAAAATGAAAAAATTAAAGCTGGATTTAAATTGCAAAATTGTAAAAAAAACTGCTGAGTTTAGAAAGAGTATTTGCGTTCTGAATTTGAAAACGTTACTCATTAGAAATTAACTGAAATAAAAAGACAAAAATCGAAAAAAACCACTTAACCTCTGTAACGCATATATTAAGCTTATAGCCTCTCATGCAGTGAGTACTTGAGCGCTATGAATCAATCAATCAATTAATATGTATTTTTATAAAGCGCCGTTCTATGCAAAATGTCACAGTGGCGCTGAATCGACCGTGAAGGTAGCTTGGTGGTATAATGCCACAATCGATGTAGCGACTAGAACTATAAAGAGATGCAGTGTAATGTTTAGTTCAGTTTACTGAATTTTGTATAATATCAGTTTAATTGGCGCTCTATTGCAGTCCTTGATTTTATATTCATGTACAAGTAGACCATTGTTGTCATGGATGAAGTAGAGTTACAAAATTGTGGTTGATGCCGTTGATGAACATTTATAATTTTCATTTACCAACCTCTGTGGGTCTAATTGATTCACAAATAATGCTTGTGATTAGGTAGTTAAATACTCTATTATGTTGTATTTATTGTCCATTTTGCCCTCTGATATATAACTATGATAATATTAAGATTTAGAACCTTTCAGTGATTAATTAAGCTTCGAATAAACTCGTGTGCCAGTTAAGTTTCTCCACCTTTTGAAAATAGGTCTATTGATCTGTGTATGATTTAGAGTGAATTAGATTGACTTAGACCGTGTATTTATGGTTTAGAGTATTTAGACTACTCGCCTTGTGACCGCTAAAGTTTATCAAAAGCCTCACTAAACTACTTATATAGAGTTTTAATCCGATTAGCACGGCTTTTGTAAAATATTGCTACTTGGCTCACATTCAAATTTATGTCAGTTAACTTTATTTCAATTCCGTCTCGATTATAATATTGGTTAGAAAAGCGTAATAAAAATTATCGATCGTAGATGGTGTAAATAGAGCTAGCAATTCGATTTAGAATTAGCTAGTTGATTTAGAAATTAATTGTAAAGATATTTAAATTCATAATTTCTGTGAAATAATTAATTAACTGAAAATGGCAAAGGCTCTCTTTTTTCAGGTATAATAATTCTGCTAGAATATTACAATGTAAGAGACCAATGCTTGAAATTTAAACTGCATTCACTTGAATCTAATCAATTTAGTGTGATTAAGGGGCAGATGCTGATTTAAGAGACTTGAGGTCATGAACTTTTCAAGGTCGAGCTTTATCAAGGTCAGGTCGAGGTTTATCAAGGTCAGGTCGAGCTTTATCAAGGTCAGGTCGAGGTTTAGCAAAGTAAATGTCTAGCAATGTCAAGGCCCAGTTTTAGAAAGATCAAAGTTGATATTTATCAGTGGGTACAATAAGTTGCGATGCATGGAAATTAGTTAAAGGATATTAATTTAATTTAATTTAATTTATTTAATTTTTAATGTATTTGTTCGTAAGAATAAATGTACTAAGATTAGAATTCATTCGAAATTTCTTGTTGTTTTGCTGCGGAGATATTCTTACAATAAGAGTTGTATGTGCTTTTAACTTACCAAATACAATTCTAGCAACAACTTATTATCTTGCCTCAAAACTCTTTGCACCCACCTTGTCAAAGCCTTTGAATAGCACCACATTTAGGGTTTTATAACTTAAAGACCAAGATTGAAAGGTTTGCCACCCTTGGTGTAGCAAATCTGATTAGAGGTTTTGTAAACTTCACATTCAGCCTGCTGTTGTAAAACAATAGCACAGTGCAATATAGTAATAACAATAATTAACCTCTTGTGTCATTTCGTCAAGTGCCGCTAACTTATACAATACAGAATATATGACGCACTCTGATATCATATCAACGATAGAACAGCCGTAAATCAGATTCGTCAACTCCGTTTATTAGATAATTACTAGTACTGCAATTATGATTATCTATATTATATTACTGGAGCCAATGCTGGAGCCAGTGGCGACGTCGGTAGGAAACTTGACCGCGGCTTAGTATTTGCGAGGTTCAAATCCTGGGCTCTCCCGTCAGTGACATCGCTTTCGAGTGAGGAAACTGACGTTAACCTTACATGTAGCTTTATCAGCTTTTTATTACTGCCCTCATATAACCTGTCCGTGTTGAAACACAAATGCATATGAGGAAACAGCAATCTTCTCTGCCAGAATAGTCTAATGTAAAAGTTGCCGAAGGCAATGGAAAAGAGTCTCCCAATTTTTCCATATTTAATGCCTCTTAGATAGAAACACAGGCTTTATGGCTGTGAGATTTTGCCATATCTATTTGCTGTTGGCAGTGGAAAAATCTTTAATTAATCAATCAAGTCAATATTTGATGCTTAATCTAACGGTGTTACTGATTGGTGGAAGCCCTTTATTTACTAGTCGGCTTTCAGTTCATCATTCACTAGCATGTTTCAATATCCTTTATGAATATGTGCCTTGACCTATCTGCTACCAGAGCGAAACAGAAAATTGATTAATTAAATATATGACTTGGAACTGCATGTACAAAGGATGATTATGAGCAGTTTAACTTAAAATATACAAGTCTATATAAGTGAAACTGTGATTAAGTATATAAATTGCATGTGCTTGCTTACTCATGACATAGTCGTCAGATTTTACAGTAAAACGGACTTTATGTTTTATGGTCGTATTCTGTTGTATTGAATCGAATTTTACTGTTTTCTCCTTTAGTTGTATCTATTTATCTAAATTACCCGCAATTTATCTCCATTGTAAGTTTACAAACGTTTGTCTTAAGCTTAATTACGACTTTATTTTTTATGAAATTATCTTCAATTAGAGAGCGAAGAGATAATATAACAATGGATTACGGCCTATCTATCGCCATGAATTTGACCTTAGTCATAATCAGGCGTTATATTTCTATCTATTGCCTTTAATTACTTGTACCTATGCCAATTAATTTTCATCATCATATGTTATAACAGTTCTGATATTTCAGCAAAAAGTGGACGTTTTAGAAGCTGTTTGCGGCTAGGTAGCTGTTGGAATCTGCTTGGTAGCTGCTGTCTGGTAAAGACTGCTGCAATATATATATATATATATACATATATATATATATATATATATATATATATATATATATATATATATATATATATATATATATATATATATATTAATTTAATGCGTTGCAGAATATAAATATTACAAGAAATTTACTAAATAAAATCTTATCCTATATAGCATTAATATTAGCAGTAGCATTTCAATGATTGCTCCTGATAATTGTTATTATAGTTTCTGTTATGAAGTTTTACTTATCTATGGCTCTTTTCGTTACTGAAACGAGTCTAAGAAAACAAGTATGTAAACTGTATAAAAATATAAAGTAAATTACAACAGAATTATTAATTAAATAAATTTATTATAATATGTTATAATATTGTCATAATATGTTATTTACTGTTTGTCGTGAACTAATCAAAAGAATGCTAATTATTGTCCATGTATTAACGGGTATTCGCTCTTGACTGTGTATATATATTTGTGTATGTCTATGTAATGTTCTCCTTTCTAGGTAAAAATCACAACTTCCAGGCAAAACCCCACGGCCAAAATCAAATAAATTTGACTGCATTTATGTTAATGGATTCAGCGAATTTGTAAACTTATTTAAGCAAATAATAAATTGTAATAAAGATGGCAAATGACCTCACCAATAGTGCGATGTGTATAAAATGTAATTAATCAATCAATACCTTAATCTAGAGATTAAGTAAATTGTCATTTCTTAATCATTGAAAAATAGTCATTCAATCTGGTTAATTTAAAAGATGATTAATTCAGCTATTTGAGGGACCCAGGACAGTATATCTTGTTCGTTTTGTTCAAATTTTGTTTAATCCATTATATAGGAGAGTATTTTAACGGAATTCGGTTTTGTAATATTAGATTTAAATTATAATAATTACATTACGTTCATCTTCCTCTCTAAGGTATATTCAATAATCAGGTAAATAAATTATCAATCGCTCTTGATATTGATAAAATGCTCATATTTTTAAATATTTCTTAAGAATTAAGATTTGCTCCAATTTTTCTCGCAGTTGTTCTGCTTTCTGAAATACTCCGTTCTGAGTATTTTGTAGACGATATGTCATAAAGAAAATATAAGCCAGTCGTTGTCTTGTAGGATTATTTAATGATGTTAACTGTCCAAGCGACTGGACTCCATACTACAGTAGAATTGAAATTTCCTGAGTACAATTTCATTCAGGCTTCGTTTTCCCCTCTAAATTTGAAGCTCTTCTAGTCACTATGTCAGCGTGTCTGCAGTTTATTTCTGTCTAGATGTAGTCTTGTACATAACGTTAAATTGACGAATAGTTTTAAGAATTGACCTGCTGTAAATAGTTCTTGTGTTGTTGCCTGATGAAAATTAAAGTGTTACGTCTGAAATAATTTGTAAATAATCAGTCTTACTTAAATTTTACTCACTTCTTAGTTTTTAATAATTCCGGAAATGAAAGACTACGAACACTCTAAAACATTTTATTATAGGTCCGGAAAACTTAAGAATCGACAAACTAAGTATTCATGTACTTTGTAAGAGTGCTACTGTTGTCCATGACAACATCAAGCAATATGTTGTGACTACATTTATTCGATGAAATGACGTTACGTAGATTGAGTGCGCTTATCTATCCGTCACTGCTGATAATGTTCAAGAATTTATTCCTTGAACATTTCATTTGTCAGTTTGTACTTATAGTTTCGAGTCACTTTGTACTTTTCAGTAGTGAACTTAATAGTCAACCTTAAAAGGGACATACTAGGATTATCTCAGTGCAAATGGAGTTAAGTCAATAGCGTAAACCTTGTTTTAAGTTGCTTGTTTTAAGTTGATTGATAAAGAGTTATCGAATCTGTGAGGCAATTTGCTCAAACATCGAGTCCTTGGGCGTCGTGGTGTGCGCCTAAGTGTATACTGTATATGCAATACAATGGTTTGTTTATAATATCGTTTAATTCAGATTAGCTAGCTACATGTAAACTCATACAAAAATATTGTTGAAATATGTTAAGATGGCCAAAGAACAATTGGGTAAAACAAAGACAAGAACAATTATAAGATCAATATATATATATATATATATATATATATATATATATATATATATATATATATATATGACTAAAAATAATAATTTGCATAACAATTAAAATAACAAATAAGTATGCAAGTAACATAAAAAAGAATAAAATATATTAAAAAATAATTACGACCAGAATGAAAAATAAAGCATATCCGAACATAAAAAGGCAATATAAATCAGCAAATACAAAGTAATTATAGCAGCTTAACGTAATAATCTATACAAGAAGCATTTGGTAAATTGATATTAGTAGGCCTAGAAATCTACTTGAAAAAGATCTAAAAGGAGAACATATTTCGCAAAGATGAAAATTACTACAAAAGGTTTATGCTAAATTTATCACATAATTCTAGCTAAGATATTGTAAACTATTCGGAATCCAATTTATTCTAAACAATTGCATTAGTATAAATTTATTTAAATTTGCATAAACATGTTTACTCAAATGTAGAAATTATTAAGCATAACTACAATCTAAATCCTACGCATTATATGACAAAATAGCACAAGTACAAAAAACCTTTCAGAATAACTTTAATAGCTGTACTTGACAAACTTACTCTACAAAACAGTCACTGGAAAGGCAGATGTTTGAGATAAGTCTGACGAAATTTTCAATGGCTATTTAATTCATTCGTCACAGCGAATTCAACGACAATGCTTTTATGCAGCGTGGAATTCACTATACCATCCTGCCACTTGTTCCATTATGCTTTGACATCGTCATTTAGGCGTGCGCGACGAGTTGCCTCTAGAATTGAGAGCAGAGATCGGAGTTCTTTTATTATTACTACTGAAGAAAATCTCGACCGATTCATTGAGAAAGACTTCGATTGATAAAAAATCTTGAAGTGTTGACGGGGGATTTGAAGACCACATACGTTTAGACATACGTTTAGACTTTGATAGTTTGCTTTAATGGCTTGACACTACTCGTGGACGCTTAATGAATTTACATGAACCACTTAAAACGCGATATATATGCTGAATGGATTCGCGTTATACATTCAAAATACTCGAGACTGCGTAGTGGTGAGATATGATTTAGGCAATGTTATTGTAATTGTATATACTGCTACAGTGCTAGTCTGTTTGTAAAAGTGATTAGTTAAATTCACTGGAAGTTTCCTACATGTGCAGGTAACTTTAGCACGATTCTCTGATTCGATGACTTCTGTACAAATGTCAATAAGCTGGTTGATTTTAAATTAAACGTATTCGTTGATTTCCATAATGGACACTGAAAACTGAACTCTAACCGCAAGAGGCGACTAGAAGAGATACGGAGGAAGGCAATGTGAATTCTTTCATTATCTTCACTATATCTTACTGACATCGCCACTGGCTCCAGCCAGTGGCGATGTCGGTAAAGTATCGACCGCGGATCAGTATGTATTCATAGTCTGCTCTGACTCTTAGTAAGAGCATTCCATTGATCAATCAGTTGATTCTATCATAAAAGTTGAACCTTTAATATATTCAAAGAAGTCTTTAGCTTGAGAAAATAGAGCTTTTTAGCTTGTTTCCCATTGCCTTCCTGAAGTCCTTCTTATTAATCTATATTACACGCGCAGTTAATGGTTGGTCTCTTCTGCAGTGGCTCGGACACAACACAGAGAAAGTAATATCACTATTTAAGTGCTAGAGAATGATGAGTAATAGGCAGGCCGATCTGTTAGTAACATAGGACACAAGTTAAGAGTTCGGTGTAGTATAAGTAACTAATCCATTTGCGGCTTGAATATCTAATCCCTATCAGATTATCTATAGTCTATTCAGAAAAACTAAATACATGTATTTTATTGAGACTATCAAACTAACAATATTGCTATTAGGATTTTCAAGCCTGGCACGATCTCTATTAAACTGAACATATTTTACCTGCAAATTATTTTATTTCTATAATTATTTTTACTTCTAACATTTTAAATTTATACTTCTACGAGGCCAACATTGATTGTATATTGTTATTACTATTACTAAGCTATTATATTATTAGAAGCTTTAACACCTAAAACCTAATAGTATGTAATAATATGCAATAATTAATCATATACCACCATTATTTAATTTTACAAAGCTCTAGCAGTTATATTTGTCGACATCCCCGAAGATTCTTTCTGTGGTGATAAATTTCTGTAAGATAAATTCACCTTCATAAATTTGCAATATACTCACAATGTATAAATAATCATTGCTTCACACTGTTATATATATATATATATATATATATATATATATATATATATATATATATATATATATATATATATATATACTGTATAATTACATAAATATGATCACATTACATCACCATATACACGTTTACATGTATATACATGTATAAATAAATAAATAAATATATATATATATATATATTAATATATATATATATATATATATTAATATATATATATATATATTATATTAATATATAATATATATATATATTATATTATATATATATATATATATATATAATATATATATATTCATTACTGTTACATAATTATACATTAGTGAAAGAATTTTTAAGGTGGAAAAGTGTTACATGTAAATCTACTTTTATAAAATCCGCAGATAATTTAATTAATCAAAAATTTACTGAAAAAATGATATATATTCTATATCGGGTCGGGTCATAATATAATCTATGGAATCTTATTGCACTATATGTATCAAGTCAAGAAAAGTTGATCATATCACACATATCAACATATATCACACATATCATATCATATTAACACACTGGCTGGAGCCAGTGGCGAAGTCGGTAAGATACTCAAACGCGGATCAGTTGATGCGGGTTCAAATCCTGGGCTCGCCCGTCACTGACATCGCTTTCGAGTGAGGAAACTGACGCTAACCTTAGCTTTACCAGCTTTTTACTTTACCTTAAACAGAAAAGCTAATACTGAGAAGGCAGAGAGAAATCACTTCAGCAAATATTACATCATTGCATTCTTAACTCAGTTCACATCACGTGACATTACATCACATCACATCATATCACATCACATCACATCATGTCACATCACATCACATCACACCATTTACGTCATATCACATCACGTCACCTTACATCACATTATATCACATCAAATCACATCACATTACATCATATCACATCACGTCATGTCACATCATATCACGTCATATCACATCACATCATATCACATCAAATCACATCACATTACATTATATCACATCAAATCACTGCATTCTTGACTCAGTTCATTCTTGATTAGCAAATTGCATTTTTTGTTTCGTACTTATTATTTTTCACTTGTATTTTATTGTATATTTTAATTAAATTACTATATATTTTTCGCAGAGTACATTGACGTCTTGACATGATATAGGCTAATTTATTAAATGTTCAATATTAATTTAAGATTCTGCTAAATAACGTTGCATTTCTGACGTTAAAACTAGGCACAAGAACTATGTTATGTTAAGTCAGTCATTTAGACGACTATTCTTCTGCAATATTAGATGACACAATGTTCTGAATAGAACCCATAAACTAATTATAGTATAAATCCTGCAAGATGAGATAAATAAAACTCGTATATAAAAGCTGACTGCGTTAAAGTAACGCTTTTTCTTTAATAAAGAGTTTAGTCGGCTGACATTATTATCTTCTAAATTAGATAGGAGACACATGGCAGTATATAAATTTAGATAACTAATTGCTATCGATTAATTAATCCAATCAATTATCATTTAGCATTCTCTAAACGATCACATCACGTGTGTTTTTAATCCGATATATGGACAATCTATTCGAACGAATGACCTATATAACTGCGAAAATTATAAGAAATGTTACATAACCATCTTTTACGGTGCTTGTATCTCTTTATTTTTAGTATAACTTTCAGAATTAACAGATAAATTAGTTAGAAGAATTGTTGTTATAGATATATTGTAAGAATTAATGTATTTATAATTCTTAGAGATTCATTTGGTGCAAAATTTTCACTAGACTACATATTATAATTATAAATCTCTCTCACAGAGTAAAGAGTCAAAAAGACTGCAGCCAAATTTACGTTCGTTTCCTCTCCCGAATGCCAAAGGCGGAGAGAAAACTAAAAGTGAATCCTGCACTCAATGATAGCAAAGTGGGGATTTGGTGAAAGAGACTACAAAGACAAATATGCATTTATGATTGAGTATAATTTATCTGTTTATAACCGATAATTAAAAATTGTATACAATTTTTATGCTGCTTCATTTACGTTTAATAGTAAATTTTTATGTACTTTAGACATTTACAGTTATTTGAAGGATTTAGACAAAAACACAAACTTTGGGTTATGTAGATTACCAGGGTGTTAAAGTCAAGCACCAACAAATTATTAGCTATCATAATTGATAATATTAATAATAATAATTAGCTTTATTACTGACCAATATCACGTGCAGATCGCAATTAATT
Source organism: Enchytraeus crypticus (assembly GCA_905160935.1). NCBI lineage: Eukaryota > Metazoa > Annelida > Clitellata > Enchytraeida > Enchytraeidae > Enchytraeus > Enchytraeus crypticus. Next base: position 1,216,167 of record CAJHZI010000481.1, on the reverse strand, counting down.
AATGATTGATTAATTATTAAATGTCAACTTGCTAGTGTCTTATCTCTAATATCAATTCTCTCTATTTATTGGTTGCTTTCTCACCTATAGCGTTGACACTTTTCATGAACAATGTCATGATTCAATTATCCACCCAAAGACCTAATAATTCTGTATAGTGTACATTTCACCCTTGATACCAGACAACGATAAAACTGTATTTCAGTTACTTCAAAGAAACAACAGTGAGTGTTCTTGTATGAAAACCTTTACAATGTGAGGGTTAGCCGAAATAATAGTAACAATAATAGTAGACCCTTTCGCGAGCGGGCATCCCTTCCTCGAAGGAACCAAGCGGGTTGTCTATATCTGATGGCAAAGCGCCCGGACGGAATGACCTTAGTGCCTTGGTGCAATGGTAAAAGTGCCGTATGATACGTCACGGTCATTGACACTATGGCAAACTCTTAAATGAATACGACTTCAGACACTGCAAGTGGAGCTGCTGATCTAGCCTATTCTAAGAAAATTTAGAAGTACCGTGATCTTTCCTTAGTGTATGAAGTTGTTCCAATGGTCATTGAAACCATGGGCCCGATGAATCCAGATGGAGTTGACTTCATTAATGTCATAGGCAGACTAATTGCAGAACAAACCGGCGATAAGCGAGAGATCTCTTACTTTTTATTATTTTGCTAAGATTTAATGCAGTCTGATATAGAAATTCTTTTAATTTGCTAGATTCCCTCGAGTAGCCGGGCGGCGATTCAGCACGAATTGCTCAAATCGTTTTTGTCAAACCACGTGTTCTTTATACTCATAGTAAAAAATATAATAATAACAACAATAATATTAATATTATTAGTACTAATAATAGTAATAACAATAACTACAACAATAATAATAATAATAATAACAAATAAAAATAATATTAATAAATAATCCTAAAATAATATAAGGCCTACAAATCCTACGCATTTAGCAGCACTAACAGATAATGGCAACGACTTGCTAGTCATGTAGTCGTTATTCTTCGAGAATTAAAAACTGATATAAAACCTGATAGAAATATCATGACCGGGTGATAAACCGTGGCCCATCTCTTAACCCCTGTTGAGATTTCTGCGTATTAAATACATCTAAGCATTGTGTTATGTGTGTTTAAGAGGATGTTAAGTTGTTTGACATCAGCACGGGCAGTAAGTACAGTTAAATAAGTTAGTATATAAAGGTAAACTGCTCGTTAGATTTGTTAATAAAAGCTTAGATTTAAAACTGCACTTTGATGTTGAGAAACAATCATGCGGTAGTTATCTTGAATAAGTGGGACTGATTAACCTCTGCAGACACTTCGATAAATCTGAGAGAAATGTAACTAAATGATGCAGTAACTCTTTTGAGAATTATCATCAGCAGCAGCTAATCTTCTTAATACTGTATATTTCAGAATTCAAGAAGGCATTTGACAAGGTAAATCAAGAAGAACACCTGATAGTTCTCAAGAGCTTTAAACTTGCTAGCCATCCGAAAAGTTAATTCAAGAACTCTGCAACTTCTAGTAGCTTCACATTATTTGTGTTGGAATAAATTTATGATTTCTTTTCTAATCTGCTATTCGAGTGCGATTTCGGTAATAATTATTGCACTTTAGCCTACATTTGTAATCGACTTAGAGAGATGTCTATAAATGATTACTCATATCTGAAAATTCTCGGAATAGTAGCGCACTAAATTTAAAGGAAATACGATGATTAGCAGTATACCTAATGAAAATTAGCTAATATAAGGATGGCATCCTCTTTACTGAGCGAGCTCAGCTGATTTAAGCAAGTTATATTATATTGTGATAACACCATTCTACATCAATTTCTGGCAAAACACGTATTACACAAGAGACTTTATGAAATTTCCTTCGTAGTAATATAATTGAAATGCCAATTTTATGCTACACAACATCGCGTTTTCGTAATATCACGTCCTCACTAAAACTCGATGTAACCCATTTTCTGCCAATAGGTACATAGTATATCACAGGAATGCGCTAAAGAATAATTTACATTGTCGTCAGCCTTCAAGATAATACATAACTTTATAAATTAATGTAACAATAGAATGGTGAACCTGGTTATAGATTATTTCACACGTGATTTTATTAATTAGTCACTTAAACTCTTTCTTTCATAATGGTTAGCATTTTCTAACCGATAAGCCATAATAAATGGTAAAAAGTGGTGACTACATCAACGCCATAGTGCTATAGTTTATTTCAAGGAATAGCTCAAGATTTTAACCTAGATATAATAAGGTACAATTTGCAAATAACAATAATGAAACAGAATGGATATTTAATACCAAATTTCTGCGATTTGTTTCGTCAACCACATTTGCACAATCTTAAAACTATGGGAAACAGCACGGTGAACAATCCAAAATGCCATTAATGAGCAACACAAGACGTGATTATGTAAAGATATTCAATTATTCGGCTGGAGCAAATGGCGATGTCGGTAAGTTTTCGACCGCGGATCAGTAAGTGCGGGTTCAAATCCTGGGCTCTCCCGTCACTGACATCGCTTTCGAGTGAGGAAACTACATTAACATTACCTTTATCAGCTTTTGCCTATAACGTATTGTAGTCGTTGATTTTTTCAGTTAGACAATAGGCCTAAGGAGTATGAGGTCCACCTCAAGTTGCTCTAAAGAGGCCATCGATTCCAACAGTACACCAGCGAACTACAGTATCGTTAGTTGAAAGCTATAGACAAGCTAAACGTCAGTATCCTGCTCGACAGCATGTCAGCGACAGGGAAAGAACTAGATTTGAACCCTGCACCAACTGATCCACTAGGATACAACTTGTCAGCAAGCCATCGACTCCGTCTTGTGGTGTTGCAGAAAGCGTTAAAATTTACTATTTTTAGTTTTTTACAATTTGTGGAATGTTTAGTGCACAGGATCAGATAACACACTGAAATGTGCCTGAGACCATGAGAATGAGATCTATGGAAAGATTCCAGGACAGGCTGATTTACTTGTGATTAATTGATGAAGTTTATGCTTAATTAAGACTAAGTTGAATAATTGATTATATGATTGATTAATTGGGTTAACTAATTGATTAAGTTATTCATTTTAAAAAGCTGGGATGATTAATTATAGACGGGACTTGTAGAAACAGTCGAATATGTCCTTAATTTCTTCGTTTCACTCATGAAAGAGATTAACAAGACTTCGAAAAAGGGCTTTAACTAATAATAAAAAACAAAAAGAATACATAAGCTAAATGTATAGACGAAACTGTCGTTAAGGATAGAGAAGCGGCTAGAGAAGTAAACGGTTTGGGTTCAGTTCTTGATCGAAATCCAAACTTTTCTAAATCCACTGCATGTAGAGTCTTTCTTGGTTCATCTTTCAAATGCTCCGGATCTCGGATCATTGCGTCAGTTGGATTTTGGGTAGAAGAGATCAATGAAGAAACATCCGGGTCCTCACATGGAACTGGAAGTAATAATGTACACAATGCTCCATGTAGTCATAGTGATATAACATCTACACATGGAACTGGAAGTAATAATGTACACAATGCTCCATGTAGTCATAACAATCTAATATCTACACATAGAACTGGAAGCAATAATGTACACAATGCTCCATGTAGTCATAGTAATCTAATATCTACTCAAATTTCAATTCACTACTGTTACTATAAGAATCTATAATCTGAGGACGGGCTGATTTACTTGTTGATTAATTAATTAAGTTTAAGTTTACAGTTTAACACTACGTTGATTAATGTTAACTGCACTCGCTTTCTATAGCACCTTAGATATTTTAATATGTTTGTATGTATTTCTCATTGAGAACTGGATCATCAGTCAGTCTAGTCTGACAGCTGCTTTGGTTGGTCGGTCAGTTGGCTAACCACGGCGATGGTCGGGTTCGACGTCTTAAAGTCAACCCCTTCGAGCTCCTGAATCTAACTTTAAAGCAACAAATAAAAAATAATATAATTTTCGAAAACTGACATAACTTGAAACAACAAGAAAAGAATGATATAAATAAAAAAATTAAGTTAGACTTTACCCAGACTCTTGTCTAGAACATAAGATACTCTGTCTCTGAGCAGCTGAGGTGTGTCATAATTGCAAGACTGGTCTACTGCGAACACCAGCTTACCGTTACGTCTAGAAATACTCTACAACAACAAAATATACAATAAATAAAGTCAAAATAGAGTAGATAACGATAAAATGAATATAAGTAGTTCTTACATTCTGTTAAAACTCGCTTCAATTATATCAGTTTGCGATGTCGTTAAAAGAGTACCAGAGAAATAATAATAAAGGTTTAACGTCCGTTTCCTCATCCAGGGATGATGTCAGGGACGTCCCCAACAGCACACATCACTACAGATCAATTCACCCAGACCAATCTGCGAAAGAAATGTGCTGAGGAGAAGTAAGGTCCTAAACGAAAGCCAGTCCGGCTTATTGATAACATGACGACTATTTCCTTTTTTTAGTTGCCAATATAAGTACATATTGGCAGCTAAAAAAAGGTAAATTTTCAGAAAGGTATCTAGATTGAATCCAGGCTTATGTCTGAAAGAGTCTGCAAGGCTACTTTCAATTAGGCTATAGGCCTATGGTTCCTGTAATGGCGAATACAATAAACTTTACTGACTTTATTCTGTCGTCACACACACATACACCTAATAATAATAATAATAATAATAAATAATAATAAAAGTTTAATACGTCCGTTTCCTCATACAAGGATGATGTCAGGGACGTCAGGATGATGTTAGGAGCGTTACATAAATAACACAGACACAGACACATGTATATACTGTATATATATATATATATATATATATATATATATATATATATATATATATATATATATATATATATAAACAATTAGACTATTCGAGCAGCACTTACGAAGCAATTGGAAAGGTCAGATTTATCAGCGAGTATTGATGCAACGACGTATTGAGTCTTCCCTGTCTGCCAGGATCTCAAGCATTGCAACTGTAGGCCTGAAGTAGTAAACAAGCAGTAAACAAGCAGTAAACAAGCAGTAACAAGCAGTAAACAAGCAGTAAACAAGCAGTAACAAGCAGTAAATAAGCAGTAAACAAATAGTAAACAAACAGAAAACATACAGAAAACATGCAGTAAGCAAACAGTAAACGAGCAGTAAACAAGCAGTAAATAAATATTAAATACGCAGTAAATAACTAGTAAATAAGCAGTAAATAAATAGTAAATATGCAGTAAATAAATAATAAATAAGCAGTAAATAAGCAGTAAAAAATAAATAAGCAGCAGTCATTCCATAGTCGAAATTGAAACATATCCAACATAATCGGTTTAGCGTTCATTTCCTCATATAAGGATGGTAACATGGACGGCCCTCAATCACATGTTACAACAAATCGATTCACCCCAACGACCTGAATAACATGTGCTGAAGAGAAAAAAATCCTAAACGGTGCCGGTTCGATGATCAAAAATCAGTCAGGTGTAATCTGTCTTAATGTGTAACAATCTTAATTATGGTATTCCAGCGAGATGCAATCTACTGTAAAAGTTAAACACTAAGATATCTCCATTTCAATTTCCGCTAAGTCTTTCTGCAATTCAAATTAAGTTAAAGATAGAAAGACAGTGAGATATATATATATATATATATATATATATATATATATATATATATATATATATATATATATATATATAGTAGATTGAGAAAAACTAGCCAATGAATAGAAAGAAAGTGAGAGAAAAGAAAAATGGAGAGAGGTTTAAGATTTAGAGATTGAGAAAGAAAGAGAGAGAGACAGAAAAAGAGATAGATAGCTAGGGAGAAAGAAAGCGAAAGAATGAGAGAGAATGTTAGAAGGAGGAACCTGGTTTAGGTAGGTAGATATGTAGGTAGGTAGGTAGGTTGTAGTGTGTTTAACGTCAAGGGTCAGAAGCACAAGGCTTCTCTTCAAGACGACTCGACACACTCGAACTACCGTCACAAAGATTAAAGTAACTGTAAGTTACTGACAAGTTACTGGTATGCAACTGATACGCAAGTTGCATTGCAGTATGTTTTTACGTTATGAACCTGGTTTAGCAGAGCAGCTGCTGACAATGTCCATCACAGTGGCGCCACCACACGATGCCCTCAGGTAGCTGACACAGGTCTTAGCTCCCGTTATGATTTTATAGCGCCCGTGAAACGGGCAGCCTCTGTCATGTACTTCATCGGCTAGAGTAAATTCAGCATCAGAAACAAATGGTATTGGAATAGGTCCATTCAACATATTAGTTTTATGAGATTATTTTAAAGACTTGGAAGCGAGATTGCTGTGTTGTTAACTATTTTAGATTAGATTATTGTTGTTTTAGTTGAGTTTCGTGGTTCCCAAACATGTTGTTAATTATTTTAGATTAGATTTATTTTAGATTATATTTATATTAGATTAGATAATTGTTGTGTTCGTAAAGTTGTTGTGCTTCCTAAACAAGCACAAGTTTCTTCCTGGCCCAGTTTTGTCAGGTTATGTAGTATATAATAGAGTAACTTTGGACAATGGCACATCAAGAAATTAGATTATAATTAGTACTACTAGTAAATGAATAAATGATACAGGTTTAACGTGCTTTTCCTCATTCACGAATGATATCAGGGACGTCCTTACACCACATACCATAATAGATCAATTCACCCAAACAAATCTGCAAATGACACCTGCTAGATTAAATAAGATCTAAAAGGTGTGCCTAATTAAGATAAGATACTATAAATGTACACATATTATTGTCAATTGATAGCAATGTAGTTGATGAAGATGATATTTATAATGATGATTAATGAAGATTAATGATGATGATATAAAGCAAAGGTAACGAGAAAATCTAACAAAACTGTAATAGAAATTATGCCTCCACGGAAATTGTTCTTTTTATACTTAAATCTGATACCGATTTATTGAATTTGATCTATCGTAATTGCTTCCACGTCAATAACTAGATAGGCATAGTATTAAATAATGGCGCATCGCTCATTCGTTTAACTAGAGAAATATTAATTCCTTTGATTACAAACCCAGAATGATTTTCGTTTCTTCAACACTCCAAGTTTCTTCCTCACAGATTGGAGATGAGAAATGAGACATGGTGCCTGGCATACACAATATTACAGTTAAGTCCGTGTTTGTTGCAGTTAACTCTTTATTTTAACTCTGCTGACGAAATGGCTCTTTTTAATTTAGTTCAGTTAAAAGGCTAATTGTACGATAAATTAAATTTTCCTGTCTAGAATGCACATCAGTAACGATATGAGCTTTGAGCCTCAGTTTAACTCGCAGTATGGATCAACATTGATCAGTATGGATCAGTATTGATCAGTATGGATCAGTATGGATCAGTATGGATCAGTATGGATCAGTATGGATCAGTATGGATCAGTCTGGATCAGTATGGATCAGTATGGATTAATATGGATCAGCATGAATAAGTATGAATCAACATTATTCAACTAGAATCAGCATTTATCGGCATTGATATATACGAATCGGTATGGATCAGCACTTATCAGCATCGAACAGCATTGATTGGCATTGAAAGAAAGAAAAATCTAGAAGGGGAAAGTCAGCCTTAGAGATCATAGGCTAGAGACTCCTTGCTACAGTTATAAAATACAATAAACATTGTGCTAAACATTATGCCAACAATTTAATGCTAAATAACGTGTCATAAAGTTTATCAATTTGAGCGAATGAACCTGTTTTGAAGACAGCGATACCATCATTGGTTTTTGTCACTGAAATGCACTTGTAGCCATGTGTGCTGTAATAGAAGAATAGTATCAAACCTAAGCGCAACTTATGCAAATCTCAATAGTGGCGCAGCGAGGGGGGGGCAAAGAGGGTCATATGCCTCCCCCAAGATGTCGTGTACAATTTTATTAGGCCAATAAAATAAGTGTGCCCATTGTATAAAGGGTGTGCCTTCCCCAAAGTGCCTCCCCAAAGATTAAAGTGCCTCCCTCAAGATAAAAGCCAGGCTAAGCCAATGAATCCCAACAATAAAGTAAAATAAGTGTGCCCATAGTATAAAGGGTGTGCCTTCCCCAAGACTAAAGTGCCTCACCCAAGACTAAAGCCAACCTACGCCACTGAATCTCAATAATACCTAAATATGGAACATTTAGATTGTATTGGTAACAACTTGAATCCAAGAAAGCTATAACAATCGCTGAGCTTTGTTTTCCAACAAGCGCTTGCTGCATAATCGATGCGCTATAGGTTCAGATCATCTCATTCATAACTACTGGGTAACGGACTCTTTAAGTGATTAAATGCAGGATTTAAATGCACTAAGTCTTGTAAGATATGCTGCACATTGTAATTTCTACGACATGGCAGAGTCTCATTCTGATTAAATGGTTTATTTTAAGATCTAAAGATCTAAAAGATTGGCTGGAGCCAATGGCGAAATCGGTCATCTATTCGACCGCGGATCCATATGTGCGGGGTTCAAATCCTGGGCTCTCCCGTCACGGACATCGCTCTCGAGTGAGAAAACTGACTTTAACCTTAGCTTTACCAGCTTTAAAAGCCATAGCCAAGGTCAACGTCAGTTTCCTGCTCGATAGCTTGCCAGCCACAAGAAGAGCTCTGGAGTTAAACCCTGCACCTACTGCTCCGCTGTCGAACAACTTGCCAACTTCCCACCGCCTCAGCCCTAAACTTTCCCTGTAGTAAATAATAATTAAATGTTTAATTGAAAATATATTCTAATCATAATGATATTATTATCATAAGATCTAACCAGTTAACGGAGGCAAATGTAGTTGAGACGAATTCCTGATCTTTAGTCAACAAATCTTTAGTCAACAGGTCTTTAGTCAACAGGTCTTTAGTCTGATGTTCTTTAGTCAATACAGTTTGGCAGCTGAATCTCATTTCTGTCGTAGACGACAGTGTTACCATCCTGAGTATTTTCCCGTCAGAGTCCTGACCAATGATTCTTCTACCGCTCAGATCTCGCCAGGTGGTGTTAACAAACCACTCAGGATAGCTGCACGCGGGTGCTGGCAATCCGAATGTATCTGAAAAAGAGATTTAATTAAACTATTTTAATTTAATTAGTTTGAATTTAATAAATTGCTTAAATTTGAACAAAATATCAGTAGATTGTAATCAAATAGTGGTTAAGGCTGATCTAAGAGAAAGATAAACAAAAATCATTGCTGATCTAAGAGAAAGATAAATAAAACCATGTCGCTCATTGGAGAGCAACCATTTAACAATTCATCAAGTCGATTTCATCTCCATGGTTTGCTCTCACAAAATACATCAGTCTTCATCTAAAAAGTGCACCGAGGTGATTTTTCTGTTGTGCAATATCAGTCGTTAGTCGATCACGAAGAAAAAGTGCAGCTTAAAGTAACTTATTCATATTGTAAATTTAATTTAATTTCTACATTTATTAAATTAAATATATTAACTAATTAAACTTAATTAATTTAGTCAAATTGAAAGTAATTAATTAATTTATTAAACTAAATATAATAATTAATTAAATTTAATTAATTAAATTGCATTTAATTTAATTTTCTGTCTTTAGGGTTGCTAAAGACAGAAAAGAATGGAGGAATGTTGCCTCCCTATGTTCTCTTGAGAACGATGATGAAATTAAAATTCTCCGGAAGTCTCTAACCCTGAGTAAAATTTAATTAATTTAATTAAATTAAAATTCTCCGGAAGTCTCTAACCCTGAGTAAATTTAATTAATTTAATTAAATTAAAATTCTCCGGAAGTCTCTAAACCTGAGTAAATTTAATTAATTTAATTAAATTAAAATTCTCCGGAAGTCTCTAACCCTGAGTAAATTTAATTAATTTAATTTAATTAAAATTCTCCGGAAGTCTCTAACCCTGAGTAAATTTAATTAATTTAATTTAATTAAAATTCTCCGGAAGTCTCTAACCCTGAGTAAATTTAATTAATTTAATTTAATTAAAATTCTCCGGAAGTCTCTAACCCTGAGTAAATTTAATTAATTTAATTAAATTAAAATTCTCCGGAAGTCTCTAACCCTGAGTAAATTTAATTAATTTAATTTAATTAAAATTCTCCGGAAGTCTCTAACCCTGAGTAAATTTAATTAATTTAATTTAATTAAAATTCTCCGGAAGTCTCTAACCCTGAGTGAATTCCAGCAGCATAGGTCCATCAGTGGCGCTTCTGAGACCAAAACAAGACCCGTCTGCCGACATACTGCTGTATATCACAGTGCCAACCGAGCGGTAAATCTAAAAATCATCAATCAATTATTAATGAGTGAGTGATTGAAGTATGGCCGTGTCTTGGAAGAAACTATTAATATTCAATAAAATAATTATTAAATAATAATTAATAATAATTGATGTCCCGGTCTGCAAGGCTCTTAGATATCGTATTCATCTTGATTCATCACGATTTATGATTTATGATTCATGATTCATGATCATACATCATTCATTCATCATCAATCATCATGATCACGATCATGATTCATGATCATTCATCATTCATTCATCATCAATCATCATTCATCATGATCATGATCATGATGAATGATTCATCTTGATTCATCATGATAGATAATTCAGCGATGTACTGTATTTGCAATCATATTCGCAATAACATAAAATAAGAATAGCCTAACGCAAGACATGTTTTGTATTTATTACTTAACATAATGCTTATTTTGATAACATTCATGGTATTTCACTCATGCGTATCTTTGATGCTTAATTGTAAAAAGTTAAAAGTTAATAAAACTCTAATTGAAATGCGGTTTTGAAATTATTCTATATTTTAAGGTATACAATTAAAATCATTATTTATACCTTTACATTTAGAATTAAAATGATTATTCTATGCTTTTCCCTTTGCACTTCGCATTATTGTCTATAAATCCACTTCTGCATTTAAAGTTACAGCTATTATTCTGTATTTTTTCTTACATATATTACTTCACACGGGATACTATCAGTGGCTTAGGAGGAACTTTGAGTAGTTTGACATTGTATTTTAATCGTATTTTAATTAGTAGAAAATTTTCCACATGAGTAACGGGATTATCATCATCATCATCATCATCGTCATCATCATCGTCATCATCATCGTCGTCGTCGGCAGCATCATATTCCCTTGAATCCCAGTTTAACTAGGGTCGGGATACGAATTGACCTTTTTCCATTCGTTTTAGAAAATTTTGTAGCTATTTTTGTAGCTTAGGCGCTCACCTACCAAATGATCTTTATGGCGTTGATTTGGATCTTCGTGAGTTGTCGCCTTTTACGACACGAGCAGTCAACAGTTGGTCTATTCTTCAGCAACCCGTACACAACACGGGTAAAGTTGTAAGAGCAAATAATATTCCAGCCTTGTAAAGTATTCATAGAATCTTTGGTGCTTTATGAAAATATATGGATTATAAAATCTTAAAAACTATGATATACGACTAGAAAATAATTAGAAACAAATTTCCCAAATAATTATTTGGGAATTTTTTTCCTTTGTTTAGTAATTGCTGCACATCATTAAGGTTTCATCATAATCAGATTGCTACATAATGATTGCTGCAATATACAACATATATTATTACCTTATTTTTTACTTTCACGTTAGAAATTTATTTTACAATTGAGGAGAAACTTACAAAACACCGATATAATGGTTGGCTAGAATATTTTATATTCAGTCTGGCGTAGAAATATCGGATTGCACCATCCCTCCATGAAGCTAGACATTCCATTTCTGCATCTAACAAAATAAATAATAATTATATTATAGCAATGGTATCAGCAGTTAAATATATATATATCTCATTATATTTAGCCTACTAAATTACTAATATATATATATAAATATATATATAATATATATATATATATGTATATATATATATATATATATATATATATATATATATAATCAATGTATGTATATATATATATATATATATATATATATATATATATACATACATACATTGATTTATATTAACGTAGCTCACTTTTTAAGCAACTTCTGCCTAAATTATTAAATGACTGATTCGGTGCCTGACTCATTGACGCTGTGGTTGATTGATTATCTCTTTATCAATTCGTTATCTAAAATATACAGTACGACTATTTAAACAACTTTGTAGTTGAGTGTTAACTCAGTTAATTTATTAATTGGTTGATTGACTGATTGATTGGTTGGTTCATTGATTTATTGATTGATTTATTTCTTGATTGTTTGCTTGATTGACTGATTGATGGATGGATTGATTGACTGATTCCTTGATTGTTTGCTTGGATGATTGATTGATTGACCGATTGACCGATTGATTGATTGATCGATTGATTGACCTATTGCTTGATTGATTGATTGATTGATTGATAACCTTGATTATGAGAGTAGGCGGCATCAGCGCAGCCGCTGAAGCGAACGTTAACCCTGGAAGGGTCGGCACAGGGTTGAGCATAACTCGGAGGGTTCCTACAGACCCCTCCCGTGTTGTTGTTGTAGATAAAGTGAAAGGATTGAGCGGAGAATGGGCATTCTGGCTTCCTTCCTGAGTCTAATTGAAACAATAAATATGTTTAGCTCAATGAGAATCTAATCTCTCCCTCTCTCTCTCTTGCCTAATGGCAGGTCCATGGTATATAACGCCTCAGCTCTTCTGTGTCTTCAGCTTCCTTATTCATGTCGACATGCGCGTAGATCTTTAAAACATCTATAACATTCCTTTTGATATACCATAATTCTTGAGGAATTTTATTTATTCCGTTTATATATATATATATATATATATATATATATATATATATATATATATATATATATACTGTGCATGTATATATTTATTATATATACATGTACATGTACATGTATGTATATATATATATATATATATATATATATATATATATATATATATATAATTGGCCTATGACTGATTTCACGAGGACTTGAGCGCTAAGGCTGGAGGCTGGAGGAGAGATTTCTCAACAAGTCATTGAATGCTGCTTCACTTTCACACATGACGTAACATTGCTGAGTAACAAGCTTGCTGCAGCCTTCAAATATCAAACGACTCTCTGACTCAAGTTTCCTTCGAATTACGAACTTGTCTAATGAACGGTTGTCTATAATATCATTGTGTGGGCTGCTCAATTGATTTTGAATTCCATGATTTTTGTTCAATTTGTCACTTACTTGATTCCTGCTATAGAGAGATATCGAGAGATATAGGAAGATATAGAGAGATAAAGAGAGATTTAAAGCTTTATGAGATACTACTAAATTTATGTAATAAAAAACCTGTAATAATAAGAGATTGGGTAAGATAAAAAATACAATTAGTCAATTTAGAGGAAAAAGAGTCATTAGCCAGAACGTACCACGGACTAGCGTATGTTGAAGAGTCTCTGGGTGAATTGTCGCACACAGTTTCTTCAGAGATTCCCTGCCAGAACAAAAACCTGCTCGTTGTCATAAATAAAGGTATTTATTAAACAGTACAATAGAAGATAAATTAGTGTAATTAATTTAGATTTTAGAGACTTTTCTGCCAGAAAAAATACATGCTCGTTGCAATAAATAACGGTATTTAATAAACAGTAATATAACATTTTGTTGGCGTAATTAATATGGATCTTCAGAGCATACTCCATACACTTTACAATATGCTATACTGCCTGCTGTATGCCTGTGTGATTTTATGATGATAATAGTTTTAAGAAGACATATTTATTCTCATCCGCGTTTAGCCTAGTGGTTAGAGAGCCGAAGGTGTTGTGTTTGAAATGTACTACTGGCTTCAACCAGAAGACAGCAAACAAGCAATAGCATCGTCAGCATTGGATTTTTTTGACTGATTTTCTGGATTTTGGAATTTGCCCCATTTTGGACCTTCTTTTTACTCACCGGCCTGATTTTGTCTCAATCGTGCTCGATGCTGCCATTGATGACTGTAGCACTCTAACTGTTGTTATTATTATCATTGATATGGGCGTGTAATTACTCATGACAGATTAGTGAAATTAATTTATTTATGAAATATAAACAAGATCTTATATTTATTCTCTAGTATAGATGTGCAAAGTCTATCACTAAATACTGCAAGACTACGGGAAAATAATAAAACAATTATGAGAAAATAATATAACAAAGACTATCTTATTGTGTATAGATGTTCATATAAAATGTGTATTATGTTTGAGGTCCAATGGAGTGTATCAGTCTAAGGCATCTCTATACTTTACAACAGTTACTATAATATATATATAAATATATATAATAATATAACACATGTGGAATAACGGAAAAACACTTGACCTACATGTAAATGCATATTGAATGCGAATTAAAACAATATCAGGGATTTTAATTGAAAGAAAAAATGCTTTTACAGTAAGTGGTTTACATTTTAGCCGAGCGTTAATTGTCTGTGGTAATATTAAATTGTTTAATTGCAATAGAACTTTTATAGGACAATCACTCAAGTCGCTAATGCTGAAAGGCTTAATTACCTTACTCTTCACAATTATATCTTATACATGTGTATATTTATGCTTATATTCCTCTTGTAGAATATTCATAATTTTATTTGATACTTTTATTGAATTTATTATTATTCATCTATATGCTTTATTTCTATAAATGCTCCTGTTAACTCAATTTCAAAAGCTTTTATCTTATTATAGGTTTTTTCTGTAGAAATATAAATATTATCTCAACTTCTCAGGAACCAGCTAAAAAGTAATTCATTATTTAGGTGTAATTTTTATTTAACTTAGTATTATATATATTATATACACGTATATATATATATATATATATATATATATATATATTATATACACGTATATACAGACTGGGGCAAAAAATAATAATCCCCTAGCGAAATCTCAATAACTTCAAGAAAACTCAAAATTTCTCTACGAAATTTACGGAGCTTCTAGGGAAGGAATTTCTGCGTATAACTAGCAAATTCGATGAAAATCTATTGAGCAGGAAAAATATTACAGCGTTTCTACGAAAAAAGTGCAAAATCAGTTTCAACAAGGCTTTTTCAAATGTCAGTCGTTCCTTTTAAAGATGGTAACGACCCTGAAAAAGGGTGCTAACGTAAGTGGTGGAGTATAAGACTATACTACCTTGTTAGCTGCTCCAATAAAAGATGCTTAAAGTCTTTCTTCTGTTACAATTATTCCTAAATTTTGAAGAAAATTTTCGGTACTTTTGTTAAAATAAGCCTTGCTAAAATTGATTTTAACACTTTTTCCGGAGAAACGCTGTATCTTCGTTAATTCAGAATATATTTTCACCAAATTTTCAGGATATATGCAGAAATTACTCCTTTAGAAGCTTCGAAAATTTTATAAAACTATTTTGATTTTTGTCGAAGTTATTAAGACTTTTGATTAAAAAAATCCTTGTTAAAATTGATTTTTTCACTTTTTTCATAGAAACGCTGTAATTTTGTTATTGCTCAATAGATTTTCGTCATATTTGCAGCATACATGCAGAAATTCCTCCCCTAGAAGCTCCAAAACTTTTGTTCAAATATTTTTAGTTTTGTTGAAGTTATTGAGATTTCGCTAGGGGATTATTTTTTTTGCCCCAGTCTGTATATATATATATATATATATACATATATATATATATATATATATATATATATATATATATATATATATATATATATACATATATACAGGCTGAAGCCGGTGGCGATGTCGGTAAGTTATTTGACCGCTGATCAGTAGGAGCGGGTTCAAATCATGGGCTCGCCCATCACTGACATCGCTTTCGAGTGAGGAAACTGTCGTCAAAATTAGCTTTTCTTATTAATTTTCAAGTCGCACAATTAAATTGGTCTAAAGAATGTAAAACTTACTTTCTTTATACTGCAGTACATTGCTATGTCTCTCTTCTATTTGAAGGCACATGAAGCAACCGATGTCCCTGAATAAAAACAACAAATACACGGTTGATTTTCTTTCTTTCGTTGATTGGAAACAAACCATTAAGGCACTGATCGGGTTATCTGCCCTGAAGTCAGTCGAATGATGGAAAGGGCCATTAAATTTGCAAAAACCCCTTCACGAAACCTTCCCCTGCCTGGTGCTATCTCTTTCTATTTTATTCACTCAGGCTATTAGTACTGGGTTTGCTGAACAGAGACATGGAAGTATTGAGAAGATGTAGACATGGGAGTTTTGTTGAGATGAGGCTGAATACAATTGATGCTTGTAGCTATGCGAGATCTGAATCTCTCTGGTTCTCTCTCTCTCTCTCTCTCTCTCTCTCTCTCTCTCTATCACTTTCTCTCATCATATACATGTATTGTTTATATTTATATATATATATATATATATATATATATATATATATATATATATATAGTGTCCCATGTCTGTAGTTGTAGCGGATATCTCGTATAGGTCCTGACCGGTGTCCTGAAGCGTACCACGTAATCCAGGTTCTATGTACTGAAGCGTCTCTCGGTCCAATGGCACCCTGTAGGGGTGAATTTATTGTCGCAGTGGATTTGTGGGAGAACCGAGAGGTCTAGGGGAAGATCATAGACATGTTCAAAGAGTGTTCACAGTTAAAGCATTGACATGATTAAATAGTCTGCCTAGTTAGAGCATAGACACGATTAAATAGTCTGCCTAGTTAAAGCATAGACATGATTAGATAATCTACATTGTTAAAGCATAGACATGATTAGAAAATCTACATTGTTACAGCAGAGACATGATTAAAGTCATTAAGTAGTTAGAGACTTAAAGCATAGACATCATTTAAAGACTCAGCATAACTAAAACATAAACATGTTTAGAGGCCATCCAAAATTAAAGCATAGGCAATGTCTTGCTAAGAAAGTTGCATTATCTGCATATTATTATCCGGTATTATTATCCGTCCAGCATGGGCGGAGTTTAAATCCTGGGCTTGAACGTCACTCATGTCGCTTACGAGAGATGAAATTGACGTTAGCATCGTCCTTTCGACATTTTAAATATGGTGATTAGAGTAATAAATAAAAAAGTCGATAACACCTTTTTTACAAATAATAATATGCTATAGAAAGTTACGTATGGGACAGTGAAACAATTATTTCCGGCGGGTATACATGTAGTAGACAATAGAATCACATAGTAATACACATTGACGTCTTAAAGAGAATCCATTTAGGCTTCAGACCTTTATGTTAAACCCACATTGTAACAACAATTAAGGTGATGCTGTCATGAATGACAACATGGGGCACTTTTTAAACTAATTCAATCCGATGAGTAAAAAAGGTCCAAAACGGTGCAAATTCCAAAAATCCGGAAAACCAATCCAAAGACGAAGGGAATTATAAAAAAGTTACAAATCATAAAATCTACTTCCCTCTGAACAAGCCGTGAGCTCAATGTTGCACACAACAGCATAGGGTCATTAGAGCAATTATAGGTACAAACCTGTAATACTATCAAATTTGGACGTACATCAGTGGCGTCACAAATTAATTTTTAGAATATTTTCCAGCAGGGATTGTAGCATGAATGCAAAATCATCTAAGCGGATCACCCTTCCATTCGTTATTTTTCCATTGATCGATTTCTATCGATGATTTTTGTTTTTATTAACAACTGAAAAACATGGCGACAACGGCTCTTCAAGAATTCCGTAATTTATTTGTTTAAATCATTGTCACGAGTAAAAAAGGAAACGCATTTGTCAAGTCCTAAGCTCCTAGATTGTTTTGATTTACATTTAGAATACCAGACCAGAAACTTTTAGAGATATCGATTCAATTGAAAGGGTTACTTCAATTGTTTAAGCTGAAAAGAGCTGAAACGAGCCATAGCTGTGTGTAAAGCTGTGTAATAACTGTAGAATAGCTGTGAAATAGATGTGTTCTCTAGGTATATGTTCTCTAGGTACATATACTCTAGGTATATATTCTCTAGGTTTATGTTCTCTAGGTATGTTCTCTAAAAGCTGGTAAAGGTAAGGTTAACGTCAATTTCTTCACTCGAAAGCGATGTCAGTGACGGGCGAGCCCAGGATTTGTACCCCGCACATACTGACCCGCGGTCGAGTGTCTTACCGACTGGACCACTGGCTTCAGCCAGTGGTATATCCTCTAGGTATATATTCTTTAGGTATATGTTCACTAGGTATATGTTCTAGGTATGTGATCTCTAGGTATATGTTCTCTAGATATACGTTCTCTATGTATATGTTCTCAATGTTTATGTTCTCTATGTATATGTTCTCAATGTTTATGTTCTCAATGTTTATGTTCTCTATGTATATGTTCTCTATGTATATGTTCTCAATGTTTATGTTCTCTATGTATATGTTCTCAATGTATATGTTCTCTATGTTTATGTTCTCAATGTTTATGTTCTCTATGTTTATGTTCTCAATGTTTATGTTCTCTATGTTTATGTTCTCTATGTTTATTTTCTCAATGTTTATGTTCTCTATGTTTATGTTCTCAATGTTTATGTTCTCTATGTTTATGTTCTCTATGTATATGTTCTATAGGTATTTGTTCTCTATGTATTTGTTCTCTAGGTATCTGATCTCTAAAAATTACCTAGAGATCATAGACCTTCGATCTGGTAATTGTATTGTTACTTTCCTTGGCAGGCTAAAACCCATCTCTTTCTGCCATAGGTCTAAATTTTGACCCGCTTGCCTTGAATCTTGGACTTGCACTGTTTTGATCTCGCTTTCTCTTGTGGTCTCTGTGTACTCAGTCGTCATCGTGTGGTGCATTGGCGCCTGTTTGTGTAGAGTCTGCAAGAGACGTCCCTGACATTACCTTATGGCGAGGAACCGAACGTTAAATTCTCAGTGATTGATTGATAACGAGGCAGTTGGTACTCACATGTTTTCCAGTAGAAACAAGTTGTTCTGTCTCTCCACGCAGGTGCCTTTCTGTGAAATAAACTTCTCAGCTACCCTCACCTCCCCCAATCTGTTCTCTAGCCACGCCCCTTGCCAGCTGTGCGGAAAAGAGCAGGATGTCTCTGCAACATCAAACTTTTCCATCGTATCATAGAGTCTCGATTATAATTTCTCTGCTCGATTATAATTTCTCGGCTGGCGCCAGTGGCGAAGTCGGTAGGATACTCGACCTCGAATCGGTGTGTGCGGGGTTCAAATCCTGAGCCCGCCCGTCACTGACATCGCTTTCTAGTGAGGAAACTGACGTTAACGTTAGCTTTTTTTAGCTTTTTATAACAATTCCAGCCGGGTTATGTCCTGAACACTGATGAACACACCTAGCGTTAACTGCACTCGTCTCAAAGGACGACTAGAGAAGAACTGAGGAGGGCAAGGGGAAACCAACTCAGAAGCCTTATTTTCACAAGATATAGGCTATATAATTTATGGATAAGGCAGAGACTTTGTGAGGAGATCAACTTGTTGATCGAAGGAGTGTTCTTTATATAGCATACAAGCAGACTAAAAGTATAATGATGTACTTGGAGCTGGCATTTGCAGAACACTAGATAAATGATTGTACAGAATATATAACGTCATAACGATTATTCCATTCCTCTATCTGTTTACAGTATATCTCTTCTCAGACAGACTATGAACCGTCACGCCATTTAATTTCAGTGAATGCGCGATGGAGTAACAAAACACTTTATACCATAAACCGATGCAAATTATATACCAGATAAAAGGATGAAATTTTTTAAACCTGATGTGTTTTAAATAATGTCACAGATTACGACAATAGCATGAAAACATTAGCTTATTATTCTGCAGCTGTTAGAATATTAAGAGCAAACGACGCTTAAATCAAATTTCGATCAAAATTGAGCAAACTATTTTTCAATCAAACCTCGGAAGTGAATGATGGAAGTTATACTCGACGTATGGTCTTCCAATAGTAACATCTTATGCTTGGATACTTAAGAACTTTGACATTCTAGAGACGCTTAGTTTCTATTGCTCACAAATCAAGTTTTCTCTCGCTTTATCTTACCTGAAAATCTTGCATTTGAAGCCCCCACGATCACGTGCAGTTTCTGCGGTACTATTCTCACAAATTATCTCGCCGTCAGTGCGGAAGGAAACAAAGAATTGGACAGCTCGCAATACATTTAAAGCACAAGTTAATGCGACGTTAAATCTTCTAGCGGAGTATTCACTGCAGCTTAATCATCTGATACTGATCTTTGGCTTCCTGGCGGATTTAGAAGTTAATAAGTTAATAAATGTTTGGCGAGGATTCAGTGTTTACGCACGAGGAGAGGTTTGATGGATTAGCCGTCATTGAGCTCCTGTGACCTCCTGTTATACAGCAGAGCCGGTGGGAGGGGTGAAAAGAAGAGGATGAAGAGGAAAAAATCCCTCTTTCTTTCGCCACTGACTGGAGCCAGTGGCGAAGTCGGTAAGATATTCAATCCCGGATCAGTATGTGCGAGGTTCAAATCCTGAGCTGGCCCGTCACTGACATCGCTTTCGAGTGAGGAAACTGACGTTAACCTTAGCTTTACCAGCTTTTTCTCTCTCACTTATCTGATATCTCTCTATTAATCGGCATGTTGTTTTCAATTAAGATTTTTAAAATATAAATTATAGGTATGGCCTCTCTTGGCATCTTGTTCTGATGACTCTTAAGTTGATAATAAATTCTAAAGAAAACTGTGGCTTACCCTCATGAGTGACGTCATTTGTGCATACCCATGACTGAATTCATTTGTGCTTACTCTATGAGTAACGTCACTCGTGCTGACCCCATGAGTAACGTCACTCTTGCTTACCCCATGAAATATTTAGATCGATTTGTTGATTTCAGAATGATTTGTTGATTTCAGAATGATTTGTTGATTTCAGAATGATTTATTGATTTCAGAATGATTTGTTGATTTCAGAATGATTTATTGATTTCTGAATGATTTATTGATTTCAGAATGATTTATTGATTTCAGAATGATTTATTGATTTCAGAATGATTTATTGATTTCAGAATGATTTATTGATTTCTGAATGATTTATTGATTTCTGAATGATTCATTATCAATTGAATTATGAATGACTAGGTTGACTAATGATGAATCATTGATTGACAAGATCGTATTTGAAGTCCCTTACGCCGTGTTCTGGCAAAGAACCGGACGTTAAATATTCATTATATTGAATTGTGTCTTTATAGCCCAACCCCAGAAACAAAACGTCCACTGCTTAACGTTCCATTAGCTACCGATAGTATAGTAAGGGATAATTGAAGAAACTTTCAGATACATCAGGGGGAAGCTCTCCTCTTTAATTAAAAAAATATTTTTTTACATCCGTTTTTATTTCAGGATCCAGATTACAATTTATCTAAACTTGAATGTGCGAATAACGATTCATATCCTATTTATTTTATTTTATTTTAATTATTGCTTTTAAAAGAGAATGCAATAGAGAAATATCGCAACTAAACAGGCTAAAGACAGATTTAGGTATTTGTCAATGTTTAGATAAAAACAAAAAACAATACAAAAGAGGCTACCATAAAAGAGCCATAGCTCTGTTCGATAAAATCATAATTAGTAGCTATAGCAGAGTATGTTCTAGCCCCCATTGAATTAACTCAAGATCCGCCACTATTGTAGCTAGAGGGGGCCTGTGGGAGAGCAGGGTGGAATGGGGGAGGGGTAGGTTTCGGATATTGATGGCGGGCGGGGGTGGGGTAGAGAATCGGGTGCATTGGACCGAATGAACACAAGGGTTTAACGGTCGGTCAATAATATAATAACAACGAGGCAAAGGTATCCACAGTGCGGCGCTCCAGCTAAAAGTCCCTTCCGGCTGATTTCCGCTTTTTATTTCATTCGTTCACACATGACATGCGCACGTGTTTACACATTTCTTGCAGTCCATCTTATTGTTTTTTACCTGAATGTGGTTTGCCGTAGCGATTTATTATTTAGTATTTATTATTTAGTATTTTTTATTTAGTATTTAGTATTTAGTATTTATTACTTATTATTTATGATTTATTATTATTATTTATTATTTATTATTAACATTTATTGTTTAGATACACGATTAATCTTGATGATGCTCATTTTTTACCCCTGAAGCATCGGCGTTGATGTCGCTACAACGATTCTTTACCTAACCAGGATTTGAACCTCAGACTATTCTATAGCTAGAGTGTGCGCTCACCGCTAGACTAAACAGTGGCGTTACCAAACAGACTGTTCGTACGTGCAATAAGATAAGCCATGAACCTTTAATTTTACAGAATACGAGAGAGAAGGAAAGAGAGAGAGAGAGAGAGAGAGAGGGATTACATAGTTTCATATATATTGTATTATATTGTCCCAATATCTCATTGGGACACATATCTTCTCTTATTATATATAGGACTCTTGAGAGGAAGTTAATTAGAGTCCAGTGCAGTGACGGATGCACCAAGCCTTGAGATTGTGGTTCAAGATCCATTGCTTGCTAACATTTTCTTTGAACGATAGGTATTTTGAAAGGGTTTTGTAGTAGTCTCTGTGTATCTCTAGAATTTGAACCAACTCTATTGTACTTACAGCGAATATCGACGAGATATTGCATGCAGGGCTATTTTACTAACAATTATTCGAAATCAAAGGCTTGGAAAGTTCATCGAAATCACATTACAGGGACGAGAGAGACAGATAGAGAGAGAGAGAGAGAAAGAGAGAGAGAGAGAGAGAGAGAGAGAGAGAGAAGGAGAGAGCGAGATGGAGAGAGAGAGAGAGAGATAGTGAGAAAGAGAGAGAGTGAGACTCAAATATCTACTTTTACTTTAGAAGTTGGTGATTTGCAAGCTATGTATAGAGCTGTTTAAGAAATTAATGAAATTTTGGATTCAAATCAGCAAATATATATGATTGACTTTTTGAATTAAGTCACTTTCCAACAGCCGCAAATACTATCAACAGCACTAGGCCTACTCTAAGAAAAGATGCAGTTAACGGTAGTTATGCAAAAAGATAATCGACTTCTTTCTAATCAAACTATATTTCCCATAGTCTATCATTATAGCTTTTAAAATCGAAAGCGTATTTATTTTTTAAGACTCAAACACTAGTGAGAACGATTTACCAAGAGCATTTACACACAGCAGTAAATATTAGTAAAGTATATAGCAAATGATGCTAAGTTAAACAAAACCCTAGTGCACCCTTTTTATTTGAACTCAGCCGGCTGTTTCAAAGATATCCTAATTCTAGGCATAATGCAGTTAGTATCAGCATAACAAAGGAAGAATATACAGTGTATAATAACCTTTAGATCTAAAGCTTTCCAGTAAATTGATGCTATGTTTAATACAAAGCCTGTATTCAGACGAAATAAATCTTCAGAAGAATTTCTTTGAGCTCTATTTTATACAGAAGCTCTCTCGTGTTATGCGACATATCTGCATGGCTCAACCATCTTTTGGACAAATAAAATATCCATTGGAGTCTATTAAATTGGAATCAAGGTGGAATGCAGTAACTTGAAATCAACTAGATGTAATACAGTTAGATGTAGTTAAGAATTGGCTGGATTAAAAGTAGTATTGATTGATTGATTTAATGCTCAGTGAACAAAAACAATTGATAAATAATTGAACATTCGGCTGGAGTCAGTGGCGATGTCGGTAAGGTACTCGACCGCGGATCAGTAAGTGCTGGGTTTAAATTTTTGGCTTGGCCGTCACTGACATCGCTTTCGAGTGAGAATTTGACGCTAATCTCAGCTTTAGCAACAAAACATTTGATAAAGCTAAACTATAATAAGCTCATTGTTTCATCCAAGGAAGAGAGAGACCGGACGTTAAATAGTAAGTACTATTTGATTTACTATTATTTAAAGTATTGGAGACGGCGGCTCAATTAAGATTGAGATGGTATGGGCATATTGTGAGAAAGGCAGATGAGTATGTAGTAAAGTGAGTTTGGAGAGAAGAGCTGAATATTAAGCTAGAGAGAGGTAGACCACATCTGACATGGGATGCGGTAATTGAGAAGGTCATGAAAAATAGAGGATTAACTGGTGATATGGTGTGGGACAGAGAATATTGAAGAAAGTCTATTCTTGTCCCGACCATAGCTAAACTGGTAATAAAAGGAATATGATTACGTTAATGAATAAATTATTTAAATATTGATTGATTGATTGATTTTATGTGCCGCACTGTTTTTCAGAATTTCTCGAATAGACGAATACGCTTATTGAGAAAGATCGTAAATAACACAGATTCAAGAATTTGTGTTTCAGCGGGTTCTGAAGAACAACTACTCATTTAAAACAATAGGTTTTGGCTATATTACTCAAAAGGATTCTGAGCTCCAGATACGTCAGAGTTGTGACGCTTCCATTAGAGCTTCGTCTAAATGTACATGGGCACATTAGCAAGCTCTTAAGCTCTCTGTGCTGCCTTCCGTTTAACTTTGAAGTGTAATTTAATAAAGAAGTTAACACCCTTATATTCCTCTGCGAATTGGATTCCAGACTTAACAGAGGCGAAAGCCAAAGCTGTGGTTTGCTTCGAGTTTACGTAGAAATTTCTTTGCTAAAAATAGAGCCTTGAGATTGCTCCATCTAAAGTTCACATCCGATTTATGAAAAACGAGTTTAAGCCGTTGATTTATTGTAGTAAATACTTCTAGATCTCTTACATATTTCAAGTCAGGGTTAAAGTTAGGGTAATGGTTACGGTTAGGGTACTCTAAACCGTGACACCTTTATTTTGTTGATACAAATGAAATATCTTGAATGAAAATTATTTATTCTTATAAAACGTTGAAACACATCTTAAGATGACGGCTATTTTAAATAAATAATTATATATATAACCGGTCTTCGTTTTTAAGCTCCTTTCACTTATTGCAATATAATAACTTCATTATATATTTATTAAATGTATTATATATATATATATATATATATATATATATATATATATATATATAGGCCTATATATAGATTTATTTATTTATTTATTTAAATATATCGACAAACATTAGTATTTTAAGATATACATAATTATTCAAGTAAAATTATACCAACGGTCAAAGAATATGCAAACAAGATTTAAAATTCTCTATAAATGACACTTTTGAATAATACCAAGAGATGATGTTATGACATTTACTAGTAAATAAACTATGTTAATTAAAGCATGCAGAAATCATCTAAATAGAACGCTATAATTGGAAAAATCTTGTACTATCATGTCAAGAGTATTGTATTCAATAATGTTTATCATTAAATTTTAAACTTCGCATGACTCTATCTAGAGTTCAATTGCAGAACGGCTTCGAGCATGTTTACGAGTTTTGAATTGAAAACTACACTTATTAAATTAGAACATTTTACTGCCCTACGGTTAAATAATTAATTACACTTTATGTGAAGGTAGTTAACAGTAGCAGATATTCCATAACATTGGCTATAGTTGTCAATGAATTCATTGGCATTTCCAAACTTCTAGATTCTAGTCTCACTCTACCGTGTGCATTTAACTGGTAGTTAGTGAGCCCAAGGCATAGAATCTGTTAAAAGTTCAATTAAACCAAAAACAGCATCTAAAAACAAACAATCTTATACACATTAGTCCAGAAAGGTAATGTTGTAGAATTTCCAGGCATAAAAGTATAACTGGTGAAATCAGAAATGAGTATAAGTTTGTGTCTACTGCACTTTTTACACTTGCTCTCCGTCAACTCGAGTGCCACCTGATCAGGAAAACAAAAAGAAAAAACAATTAGAGTGCTTCAGTCATCAGTGGCAACATCGAGCATTATTGAGACAAAATCAAGCTAGTAGAAGGATATTCAAAGTGGAGGAAGAGTCGAGAGTCAACATCGAGCATTATTGAGACAAAATCAAGCTAGTAGAAGAATATTCAAAGTGGAGGAAGAGTAGACGTACCTGCTGATCCAGGCTGGCATATTTGCAGTATTGTTAAAGCTCGAATCGTTATTGAAGCCAAGTGGAGACTCCTATAAAATAATTTCACCGATGTTCCTGGCATATTGTCTTAATTACGAATCACTGTTATTAAGAACTGGTATCCGTTAATTTACGTCTGTAGTGGTAACGTACGCGTTTATAATAGTTAATTCATTAATACATGCTAATTAGGAGGTTGTTAATAGCATATAAGTGTATAATTATGCCTACCTATTATCATTAATTTTCTTTATTTTGAATTTCTTTATTTCAATTCTTTAATTTCTACTTTATATTTTCGTTTTAAGTTCACCATGATTCACATTTAAATTGTGCTCACTTATTGCATTTACTTGTTTGTTTGCATTACTTGTGAACTGTACAGGGTTGAATGACCCTTTTTGGTGATCAATGTAAATAAATAAATAAATAAATATAACGACAAAGAATTAAACACAATTCTTATAATTATAGTGAGTATAAATAATTGTAAAAAATTAAACATAACTAAACTGTAGGACCATATAGGCCTACTCGCGTGTTATGCTCTAGCAATTTAATCCTCTCTAGCATAGTCCTACGGATATCCTATCTATTATAATAGATAGTCTACTATCAAATAGGTTAGTCTACTATTAGATAACTGACTAGGTTAGGCACACAGATAGTCTAGGTGGAGATAACTGACTAGGATAGTGATACAGATAGTCTACGTGAAGATAATTGACTAGGATAGTGATACAGATAGTCTACGTGAAGATAATTGACTAGGATAGTGATACAGATAGTCTAGGTGGAGATAACTGAATAGGATAGTGATACAGATAGTCTAGGTGGAGATAACTGACTAGGATAGTGATACAGATAGTCTAGGTGAAGATAACTGAATAGGATAGTGATACAGAGAGTCTAGGTAAAGATAACTGACTAGGATAGTGATACAGAGAGTCTAGGTAAAGATAACTGAATAGGATAGTGATACAGATAGTCTAGGTGGAGAAAACTGACTAGGATAGTGATACAGATAGTCTAGGTGAAGATAACTGAATAGGATAGTGATACAGAGAGTCTAGGTAAAGATAACTGACTAGGATAGTGATACAGAGAGTCTAGGTAAAGATAACTGAATAGGATAGTGATACAGATAGTCTAGGTGGAGAAAACTGACTAGGATAGTGATACAGATAGTCTAGGTGAAGATAACTGAATAGGATAGTGATACAGAGAGTCTAGGTAAAGATAACTGACTAGGATAGTGATACAGATAGTCTACGTGAAGATAACTGACTAGGATAGGGGCATAAATAGTCTAGGTGGAGATAACTGACTAGGATAGTGATACAGATAGTCTAGGTGGAGATAACTGACTAGGATAGGCATATAGATAGTCTAGGTGAAGATAGCTGACTAGGATAGTGATACAGATAGTCTACGTGAAGATAACTGGATAGTGACAGAGACTCCAAACAGAGACAGCTCACCACACACGTGAAGTAACAGTGTGGGACTGAACGCTGAATGCATTAATGGATTCTAGAATGTAAGTATCTCGTATGAAGTTGGCGCCCATGCAGCGTTTGATCATAAATCCACTTCCATCTGAACTCAATAATCCACTTACTCCCCCTCCCCCCTCTCTTCTGGGGCCACTTACCCCCTCCCTCGCCCCATATTCTTGGGCCGCTAATTCCCCATTAATTTCTAGCTATCAATCAATCCATCAATAACAATTTAGCGTCCAGTTCCTCGTCATAAGGTAATATCAGGGACGTCTCTTGCAGACTCTACACAAATAGACGCCAATGCACCACACGATGACCACTGAGTACACAGAGACCACAAAAGAAAGCGACATCAAAATCTCGTCTATCAACTCCGTTCACTATGTGCGAGGTTCAAATTCTGGGCTCGCCCGTCACTGACATTGCTTTCGAGTGAGGAAACTGACGGTAATATTAGCTTTACCAACTTTTTTATGTTAATTAAAATAATAAGAAAATGCGAAATGTGAAGTAAAAAGAATATGTGTATCAAACGAATGCTGATCAACTGTGCAACAATTGTGCTGCTAATAGAGCAGGCTTAAATCCATGGCTCCTATTTTGCAAATATCTTTTGAAGTCCTGAAACGGACGCTAAAATTAGTTTTAACTTGACGTGACAGAATGCATGACCTCTTGTAACAAAGTTGAAAGTTCAGCACAGCACAGTGCTCCTAGCCTGCCTAGTGCCGCCTATGTGCCTAGCAGATAGCACTGGACCCTTCAGTACGCATATGTCACTGTTTACTCGATATATAAGCCTACTGTATACATGTATACAGTAGGCAGACCTCAACAAGTTCAACAATCACCAAGCACGTGAGGTTTATATTTTAAAAGATATTTAATTTAGACTTTCCTGGACAAGATAAAAACCCATATCTTTCCGCCATAGGTCTAAATTTTGACCCGCTTGCCTTGGATCTTGGACTTGCACTGTTTTAATCTCGCTTTCTCTTGTGGTCTCTGTGTACTCAGTCGACATAGAGTCAGCAAGAGACGTCCCTGACATTGCCCTATGGTTAGGAACCGGACGTTAAGAGGATTCTGCTGGTGGCATAAGCCCCGATAGTTTCCTTCAACCATTTCTTGTGTCCCAGTCGTTAGATTACTTGTCGTCCAAGCTGCGGTTCTCCGATTCAGTTTTCCACCGAATACGTGATTACTAATAAATGAGGGAACAACTTTTTATTTTATCATTTGTAAAGATTTATAGTTTTATACAATCATTGAACGATATAACTTACGATATAACTTGAAATCCCTACAAATTACAGAAATATTTAAATAAACTTAACGCCAGTTTTGATTACTTCCTTCTGCCTACAGTTTTGAAAAGGGTCAAATAAACACACACCAGGTTAGGCATTGCGCCTTACAGTACTGCGGTATACTGTGCTAGTAGTTTACACGAGCCATCGGGCCTACTTACATTACCTCCTCTAATATCTAGCATTTTATCACAACATCACATGCTGGTAGCCTGTAACTCTGCGTGGTTTATGACTAGACTGATTTATAATACGAAATGTTATGTAATTCTAAGCTCTACGAATGTGTTCATAGTCACACTATGAACATAGCGTACTAAGAATACTGTTACATATAATAGCATAATACTAGTATAGTATAAAAACTGTATTTCGCAAACTTTAAATTTGCAACAGTCTATTGAGAGCGTACAATTTATTTAACATAGAGTAGCAATTTAGTAGAGTGGCTATTTAGTAGATTACATATTTAAAACATAGGTAGTCGCTTTGATCTGCGACAATGTAATGATCACGAATTATAATGTAATAACATTCGTGGATATAATATACAATAATATATAATTTATACAACTAATAATAACTAATAATAACTAATAATAACTAATAATAACGATAATATATACAACTTTTATATGTTATATACAGTAGATATACATGTATATATATATATATATTATATATATATATATATATATATATATTGTAGGGCCTATATTATATATATATATATATATATATATATATATATATATATATATATATATATATATATTTAGGTACAGTATCCAACATACAAAATACTATAAATTTAAAACTAAACTACTTCCACAAACTACTACCAGCGTTTTAGGATGTCTAGCTTAGTAGCCTCCTGCAGCTCATCTCAGTGATTTCATTGATTGGTTGATTGATTGATTGATTAATTGATTGATTGATTGATTGATAGGTTCATACCTAGCTGATGGACCATGACGATTAAGAGTGCCCTAGTTGGTCTATTGGTAAGTGGAGTGACTGCCTATCTCTTGTTCCAGTCTGTAGCACACGTGCCTGACTCCATTCAACAGAGAGACGATGTCTTCAAAATCTTCTTCGCCAGAAAAGTCATACGAGCTTTGGTAAGTTATTATGGAGGAATCAATCATATGGAGGGACATCCCTGACATCATCCTTGCATGAGGGAATAGACGTTAAACCTTTAATAAAACATTATTATTACTATTATTATTACTCTTACTTTTAATCTTACCCTCCAATGTCTCTAATTCGAATTATTATTTTTGTTTTATTTTTTCATGCCCTGGGCTGTATAGGGCCCTGAGATAAAAAATAAGATATAAAGAGACTTAATTTAACTAAACGTTTATGTTATTCGTTAAAGTATTATTATTATTATTATTACTTTTATAGTTGTAATTTTATTATACTATTATTTCATGTATTTTACTACTATAATTTTATCACATCCCTACTTGTCTACTAGATTGCACCGCTACTTATCATCTAGTTTTCTCTTCGGTTTATGACTGTAGGACAAGGACAAGGGACCATCCCGAATATTCATTTCCGGATTGCAGTAATCTCAGTGAACATCAAGCTGGAAAGAAATGTCCGTCTTATGCACTTAGAATCCTCCCTGTTAGCTGAAAGTAAACCTACGGATTTACATGTTATAAAATTACTACTAAGTGCTATTACATGAAAGTCAAAACCTTTAAACATTGTCTTGTTTTCGTTGGAGTAATTCAATGTCAATTGTTGTTGTTTGTTTGATTGATTGATTAGAGTTGCTTAGGAGAACTTGTGGGATATGATCATCATATAAACATAACGAGGTACCTGACGACAGCTTCAATCTTCTCTGTCAAAGATCACGTCGACTACAGCAACATTAAAGTAAGTGATCGAGTTACATTTGAAATAAGCAGAGGATCGCGTGGCTAGCTTTAAAGCACTGGTTCGAATAGATCTTTTCGGTAATAGAATAAATAGAACATCGAGGACACCAAATGTAAACAGTGGACAAGAAAACGTAAACACTGCATAGAATACTATTGAAATGTACTAGTTCCTCATAAAATTTCTAATACAAGCTTTCTTTAGAAATGTTATTTACTTTACAACCTACCATACGGATATTAATTAAAGAATAACTTAACACTTATAGTTTAACTCTGACACCCATTATAGCGATATGCATGCATTATGAGCAAGTTAAAATGTTGACCCATTACATTTACATGTAAATATATGTATCAGATGTCAACATAAACAAACCAGTATTAACATGCAACAAAATATGTTTTCAATTACCGAACTGATCTATTAGCAGCGTAGGCAGTAGAGTAAAACAGAAAACTAATAAGAAATTTTTTTGATTTAGCTAAACATTTATATTATTTTACGATAGTATTCATAATCAACATTTAACTCTAAATGGTAGACAATAATGAGAATGTCATAGAAAAGTTGCATTAGTATTTCATATTTTTGTTAATATTTTATTACACTGACTTATAGATTTTAAACAAGTAGAGTTGGAGACGTATGTACATGTACTTCGATCAAGAAATATACTATTTTTCTCTCTACAGAGGATGTCAAATAGCAGATCCAAGGTTCATGTTTAGAATACATCTGATACCCGTCATTGATAGACACTGATCGTTTCATTAAAGCTACGCTTTTATTAAATTCGAATTTTAAATAAAAACTTAAAACTAAAATTCACTTTATTCTCTTAGGTATTTCCTTGTCTGCCGATTCCTTCTATGAGATACAATTTTCAATCAGATTTTCCGTAATAACTTTGATCCCAGATGAGCATTGGTCAACACCTATAGTCCTGATCATTTACTTCAGCTGTGGAATAGTTTGCCAGTGTTCTCATAAGAGAGCGTTAACTAGTCTGCCATTTTGATGATCTTTTGTATGAAGTGCCTGATAGTAGACCTGATCTTGTTTCCTCTGTTGATCTTTTTCATTATTCGTTGTAGTTATTTTGCCGAACTGTTTGTTTGTTATGTACATGCATGTATATTCGTTTATTACTTAAAATCTGACATACCGCAGAAAATATACAAACGTACATGGAACAAAAAGCAAATAGAAAGTTCAATAATACCTAGATACCAATAGTCCAAGATAATGTTTCATAACGGTCATTATACGTTATTCTAATGATAAAATCTTAACCACGAATGGAACGCGTTTAAATGGTATTTAAAATGGATGAGCCCTCCCACTGAGCTTGATGTTAAATTGTGTGTGTACTGAGCTTGATGTTAAATTGTGTGTATGTTTGTATGTGATGTATGGTTATGTATTCCTGAATTAAACGAGTAAATAAAACTAAAGAACTAAAACAACTTCAGATAGAGGACAGGGTGTTCGATGGAGTGCCGGTCAGACTGTATCTACCTCTCGACAGGGTTGATCGAAGCCCTGCCCTGGTCTGGATCCATGGGGGTGGCTGGGTCAACGGTAACGTAGGTAAAATAGTCTAACAATTATTTAATAATAGATTTCCAAATACCAAATACCGAAATAAAGAAAGGTGTATTTGGTTTTTTTTGCTTCTAAAGGCTTGTTATTCTAACGATTTGCGAAGGCTTCCAATATATGAAAATAGAGTTCGAACCCTGGCTGAGGCAGTAAGTATTGGAGGGCGTAATTCTGTTATTACAACTACGCCACAGAAATAGACGAGTCCTACATAATAAAAATTTAATCACAAACATTCATATCATATTACACACTAGACTGGTGTTACAGGTCTCAGAGGCCTCCTGAACCAGTATAATGTAAGTTAAATTAAATTACAATATCTTAATACGATGCTAAATGCATTGGCTTATTAGTGGAGTAAATTATTTCTTTACTTTTTCGAGGAAATGGTGTCTTTCAGATAACACCTATTGTTCTTAGCTTTAAGACCTAGTTAATATTAACATTGAAAGCTTATGTGTACTGTTAATAATCTACAAGTAAATCATTTAGTCTTAAATTAATTGAATTATACTATTCTTTGAAATATTTCAACTGTCAGATTGATGAATATTGTTGTTGCCTATTATATTAGCACTGATTTGGTATTGTTTGACACTATCATGGGTGACAGTAGCACTCTAGTGCCTGTTAATATTTGTTACAGAGTCAGATGATGATCTTTGTGTTGATTTGGCGAAGAAACTTAACATAGTCGTCATCTCAATCGAGTTGGTATCACAAAAACGTTTTCTATATCAGTCATGATTGATTAATAATCTTAATCATATAGCATGCATATTGATCAATAATCTCAATCATCTATCAGTCATAATTGATCAACATTCTTAATCATCAATCAATCAAGATTGATCAACATTCTTAATCATCAATCAATCAAGATTGATCAACAATCTTAATCATCAATCAATCAAGATTGATCAACAATCTTAATCATCAATCAATCAAGATTGATCAACATTCTTAATCATCAATCAATCAAGATTGATCAACAATCTTAATCATCAATCAATCAAGATTGATCAACAATCTTAATCATCTATCAATTAAGATTGATCAACAATCTTAATCATCTATCAATCAAGATTGGTCAACAATCTTAATCATCTATCAATTAAGATTGATCAACAATCTTAATCATCTATGAGTCATGAGAGATCAACAATCTTAATCAGGTAGTGGTTATGTGTTTTAATGTGATACAGGTAGAGGTTATGTGTTTTAATGTGATACAGGTAGAGGTTATGTGTTTTAATGTGATACAGGTAGAGGTTATGTGTTTTAATGTGATATAGGTAGAGGTTATGTGTTTTAATGTGGTACAGGTAGAGGTTATGTGTTTTAATGTGATACAGGTAGAGGTTATGTGTTTTAATGTGGTACAGGTAGAGGTTGTGTGTTTTAATATGATACAGGTAGAGGTTATGTGTTTTAATGTGATACAGGTAGAGGTTATGTGTTTTAATGTGGTACAGGTAGATATTATGTGTTTTAATGTTACACAGGTAGAAGGAAAACTCCTACTCAGCACATTTGTTTTGCAGTTTTGTCTGGGTGAACTGATGTGTAGTGATGTATGCTGTGGGGAAATCCCTGACATCATCGCTGGATGAGGAAACGGACGTTAAACCTTTATTATTATTATTACAGGTACAGGCTGGCTCCTGAACATGTGTACCCAGCAGCTATGGTTGACTGTTACAGAGCGACTGTGTATTTCCTCAACCATGCTTCTGAGCTTAACGTTGATAACAGCAGAGTAGCCGTGGCCGGTTAGTACTGAAATATACATTTATAGGACTCTCTCTATCTCTCTCATTCTCTTCCCTTTGATGCATAATATGCATTATTATTGCATATTCTGCATCAAATATGCATTATTATTGCATATTCTGCATCAATAATGTATATTATGCAATATTACATACTATACATTATTATTGCATATTATGCAATATTATTTCATTATATGCATTATTATTGCATATTATGCACTATTATATAATGAGTTTTAGGTCATTATGCTTTAAGCAGACAAATACAAAGTCATTATATTGCTGCATAGAACTATATCTAATTTATTCTTCACAAAGGTACTGTCGCAGAT
Organism: Enchytraeus crypticus; assembly: GCA_905160935.1. Lineage (NCBI taxonomy): Eukaryota > Metazoa > Annelida > Clitellata > Enchytraeida > Enchytraeidae > Enchytraeus > Enchytraeus crypticus. The sequence goes on along the minus strand of CAJHZI010000481.1, from coordinate 1,181,774 downwards.
GACGATGATGACACTTAATTTTATCTACTTTTCAAGCTAGGTAACGGAGAGGCAACATCATGAAGCTTTAAGTGACAGATCCTGAGATGAATTGAGCCGTTGTGGGTTCGAATCCCGGCCGGGCTGATCTGAAAGTAATATCTCGCACATTCACTGGCCTGGTTATACAAAAAATGGTCTAAACTACTTAACGGTTAAAACATGTGGTTTTAAAAGTGATAGATATCAACGTAGTTGATAATTTCACTATAATGCGTGTTTACTTTTAGGTAGTAGCGCAGGCGGTAACTTAGCTGCAGCTGTGAGTCAGAGGATCAGAGATCAAAACCTGCCAGTGCGGCCTTCCATACAAGTCCTCATTGTCCCGTGTCTCCAGGTCTGCCATTATGTGAATCTTCTGACTATAATTGTTGAATCCAAAAATTTACCTTGATCTGTCAATGGCAGAACACAAGAAAGAGAGAGAGAGTGAGATAGAGGAAGAGAGAGAATTATAACGAGAGACTTTTATAGTTTTCGATAAATTCTGACTAATAGTGATTAGTGCTCTCTGATTCCCATCAATGCGATGATCAACTATTGATTAAATTCTATAAATTCTATTGATTATTTGATTGATCGATTGATTGTTTGGTTAGTTTATTAATTGATTGATAGATTGATTGTTTGATAGATTGATTGTTTGATAGATTGATTGATAGATAGATTGATTTATTGTTTGATTGCTTGATTGATTGATTAATTGATTCATTGATAGCTTGATCGATTAATTCATTAATTGTTTGATTAATTGATTAATTGATAGATTGATTAATTGAATGATTGATTGCTTGATTAATTGATTGATTGATAACCCTTGCAGGCAGTTGACTTCCTCACCCCCTCCTACCAGCAGAACGGTGATAGCGCCTACCTGCCCGCCAGCAGGATGATCGACTACTGATTAAATTATATTCATTAATTGATTGATTGATTGATTAGTTGATTCATAACGCTTGCAGGCAGTTGACTTCCTCACTCCCTCCTATCAGCAGAACGGCGGTGACGGTGCCTACCTGCCGGCCAGCAGGATGATCGACTATTGATGCAATTCTATAAATTCTATTGATTGATTAGTTGATTGATTGATTAATCGATTCAATCCTGCAGGCAGTTGACTTCCTCACCCCCTCCTACCAGCAGAGTGGTGACGGCGCCTACCTGCCAGCCAGCAGGATGATCGACTACTGGCTGTGGTACGCTCACGGGCCCACCGGTCACCACCACAGGGACGCCTATCTGGACAACAGTCACGTGACATCACAAGCCTGGACTTCCGGTCTATACAAACTAGTCAACCACGATCTCATCAACAGGAAGTTCATTCCACCGAACTACCAGTCCAACAGACCGGATCAGTTCAACGAAACTCTGTGGTCAGAAATCAAGGGTGTTTTCTTGGATCCCTATTTCGCGCCCCTGATGGAGCGGAACCTGACGGGGTTGCCTCAGACCCTGGTGGTGACAGCACATTGGGATGTTCTCAGGGACGATGGGATCATCTATGCTCGGAGACTTGCCCAGGAGGGTCAAGTGGATGTGGAGCATCTTCACTATGAGAGAGGCTTTCACGCTCTTCTCATTCAGCCGAGTAGATTTGATCTTCACAAAAGAGTTATTAGAGATATAGCTGACTTTCTTGCAAAGCGATTGTGAGTGGACTGCATGTCAGCTAATTAGAGTGTATAGTGTTATATCAACGATAGTTGTTAACTACTTAATAGGAGCAAAGTGCATCTACACATTCTAAAGTAGTGTTAAAATGCTGCTTGTATTGTTTGTCGATATTCTAAAGTACTGGTAATATGCTACTTGTTTTGTCTGTCGATATTCTAAGGTATTGTCAAAAGCGGTGCTCACTTTATTCGCTGATATTCTAAAGTAAAGCCAATTTGTTTGTTGATATTCTAAAGTAGTATCGAAATGGAGGAATATTTAACGAGAGCATGAAATCTCTCCTTTAAAATAACTTAATGAAATTAACAGAAGTTCACAGACGATTTACACATTAAAGATCATATTGCAGAGATCTAGACCACTGATTGTGGCGTTTGATCAATATGATACTCAACTCTTCATTGTCTAACTATCGATACTGAAACACTATCAACGCAGAAAAGCTTTACAAGTGAGATTGAAACTATCCAATACATGAATTCCGGTAATTTTAATAATATAATATAATCAGTAATTAATGTAATCTTATAATATAATACAGTACAGTACTATATTATCAAGTACAACAATATAACAAGCACATACAGAAAGGCACTAGCTTGTACAGCAAGGAGAAAAAGCGTTTGCAACATCTGCAGAAAAGAATAACAGTTTCAATTAAGCACAATATTGTTCTTATATTTAGTAATAATAAAACAATAACTACTTATTATTATTGGCAGTATTAACATCAAACCAACACTGCCCGACCGAAACCGGGTTCAGCTCAACCAGGTTTTCCCACATCCTAAAATATCAGCACACCCTAATGTATTGATATCATCATGGTTTTCCCACATCCTAAAATATCAGCACACCCTAATGTATTGATGTCATCATGGTTTTCCCATATCCTAAAATATCAGCACACCCTAATGTATTGATGTCATCATGGTTTTCCCACATCCTAAAATATCAGCACACCCTAATGTATTGATGTCATCATGGTTTTCCCACATCCTAAGATATCAGCACACCCTAATGTATTGATGTCATCATGGTTTTCCCACATCCTAAGATATCAGCACACCTAAAATACTTGTGTAAGTTATCATAGAAACTCATTTCAATCAACAGATATCATTGTTTAAGATACATTATTATGCAAATCAAAATATTACAATACAATTAGTAATCCAAGATAATACGTTGCATTATAAAATATTGTCGTATTGTCTTACCTTCTCATATATTACAGTACACTTTAATCCAATACATTACATTCAAAATATTACAGTAAAACGATTTAATGCAGAAGATATTGGATTACACCTATGTTATCTAAAATACTATATAACAATATTGTAATCCAAAGTATCACATTGTGTTGTAATCCTATATGCCTTCTAACAACAATATTTTAATTCAACCCATTACAACATTGAATGGTGTCTAATGACTACTGTACAGCGTCATTATGATTTTCGTAAAAATAACATATCTATCAATCTATCTATCAACCTATCTACCTACCTACCTATCTATCTATCTATTTATCTATCTATCTATCTACCTACCTATCTATCTACTTAGCTATCTATCTACCTACCTATCTATCTACTTAGCTATCTATCTACCTACCTATCTATCTACTTAGCTATCTATCTACCTACTATCTATCTATCTATCTATCTATCTATCTATCTATCTATCTATCTATCTATCTATCTATCTATCTATCTATCTATCTATCTATCTATCTATCTATCTACCTATCTATCTATCTGTCTATATACCTACCTACCTAACTACCTACCTACATACCTAACAATACAATGCCAATCAAATTTTACAGATCTAACTCGAGAGGTGGTTGTGGCAATAAGCTCACAACAAAGTATTGAATCAACCTGTCGACGCTGTCGTTCATTATGATTGAATGAGCAAAACAGAACTCAAAAGTATACAATTATCAGTTTATAAGTTAATTATAAGTATACAAGTATACAATTAAGTATACAATTATCAGTTACTAATGCAGCAGTGGCTACTGCCATCACTACCTGGCTCACATGCTGGAGGTCATTTAGAAATTTGGCTCGCTAGTTGTTTAGAGCGTGCCAAAGTAAGGATTCACGGTGTACTAATTCGTAGCAATAGACTGTAAGCAGCTTGCTCGAGGCTGCAACATGAAAACTGAAGGACTGAGTATATAACGAGATATTGTTTAGTTCAAATGTTGCCTAATAGCATAACATTGACTAGCAACTGCATTTAATTAGAGAAAACAAAGCAATATTTACATTTAGCAATTTTTAAGCGTGCGTGCTATAGCAACCATTAGGAATTGTATAGAACGGAATCAACGGTGCAGTGAATAAAACTTTTCCTATACAAGACTTAGCTTACGAAAATTTACTACAAAAATGTTGCATGATGTTGTATCCAACAAATTCAAGCTAAAAAGTTGTTACCTGATTATACAATAGTTTCAGCTAATAGCTGACTTCAGCAAATGTCTACTGTACCAACAATTACAATTAAAACACAAAATTTAATTCAGACAATTTGAGACCAACAAAGTACAACAGCTGTTTTGTAAGAGTTGACCAATACAGCTAACAAAAGCAGAGTCTATACCATTAGAGCTTCAGAAGCCAATGCTATGATACATGGGTTAAGCAACTAGTCCGTGAGGGATAGGTACATTATGTTGTATGTTCTTTAATGAGTGAGACAGCAAAATCCCCAGGAATATGTACCTAGGACATGCCTTAGGCAATTTTAAAAAGAGACAAATATGTAACCATAAACTATAATTATCTGTAGAAATATATCAATAATAACTGTAGATATGCATGACTAAAACGTTTAAGATGTTATTTTTTATCTGTGTAATGGAATTACAACTTAAGGAATCATTTAAAATGACCACTCTCTGTTAAAATTGAAAAAATTATCTAAAACTCTGTCAATTCAGTATAAGCCAAAATTATTCACATTAGTGAGTAATTTGTCTTTCAATTTTCTAATCCCGACCCTAGTTTAACTGGTTTCAAGAGAAGATGATGATGATGATGATGAAAGAATAATTAAAGCAATTTTTCACCTTATAAGGCCACTAGATGGCTACGTATCTAATAATTTCTGTTTATAAAATACTTGGTATAATTATATTAGATTCAAGTCTAGTGGAGTATATATGTGAAAAATAACACAACTGACTTATTCTATTGGACAAAGTCTTCAAAACCGAAGCAAGCAATGCTAGCGACATGGGTTCAACTCCCACGTCAGTTAACAATATACAAGTAAGTAGATATCTCCAAGGAGAGCTAATCATGCAGCTAAGCTAGATGTCTATTGTAGCTGTATATAAAAGTTACAATATATCAAGGAGAGAAAAATCATAGACAACTATATACATTTCAAATTAGTCTTGAAGACCAGTTCCATTAAAGACACGTCATTATATATTTTTGATACAGACACAAACAGAACAACCGAGAAATAAGCAGCCTGATGGTTCATAGAACTTGATTGATAGAGTGGTTGAATGGTTAACCTTGAGCAAACAAAAGAACGTTTGTAAAGATTGATTCAACTGCGATAGCAAATCCAACGAAGTAGAGAAACCAAGTCCTGCTGGCAGAGATATCCCTGTTCCTGATGAACTTAATCTAAAATCATTAATGCATTTCATTACATCTCTCAATCAGAGGTTCATTCATTCAATCTCTCAGTCAGTGGTTCATTCATTCAATCTCTCAGTCAGCGGTTCATTCATTCAATCTCTCAATCAGCGGTTCATTCATTCAATCTCTCAATTGTTCATTCATTCAATCTCTCAATCAGCGGTTCATTCATTCAACCTCTCAATCAGAGGTTCATTCATTCAGCCCCTCAATGGTTCATTGATTCAATCTCTCAATCAGCGGTTCATTCATTCAATCTCTCAATCAGTGGTTCATTCATTCAATCTCTCAGTCAGCGGTTCATTCATTCAATGTCTCAATCAGAGGTTCATTCATTCAATCTCTCAATCAGTGGTTCATTCATTCAACCTCTCAATGGTTCATTCATTCAATCTCTCAATCAGAGGTTCATTTATTCAATCTCTCAATCAGCGGTTCATTCATTCAACCTCTCAATGGTTCATTCATTCAACCTCTCAATCAGAGGTTCATTCATTCAACTAATAAGTACATTTATAAAATGTCTCTATATGCATACTACTGCTACAGTAGGTGGAGAAATGAAGAGTCACGAAGACCACTGAAAGTCCACAATCAGTGTAGTAAGAGCCACAAAGGCCACAATCGTTGTAGTATAGGACACAAAGGCCACAATCAGTGTAGTAAGAGCCACAAAGGCCACAATCATGGTAGTATAGGACACAAAGGCCACAATCAGTGTAGTAAGAGCCTCAAAGGCCACAATCAGTGTAGTATAGGACACAAAGGCCACAATCAGTGTAGTAAGAGCCTCAAAGGCCACAATCAGTGTAGTAAGAGCCTCAAAGGCCACTATCAGTGTAGTACGTCCGGAACTTAATAATTTTACGAATGACAACAGAACTAAAGTCATACCAGTAGAACGTGTATGACAAGAAGTCCAATAAGACTCAGCCCCATCATTACGTACAAGCCGTTCTTCATCGAGGCACTGCGGTAAATGCTTAGTATCAGAGAAATCTGCAAAGTACAAACAGGATACTGTCAGTTTCTAGCAGAAGAATCCAGTAGATAACAATAATAATAATAATTTTATTATTATTATTATTGTAAATGAATTATTGCATTAATATTGTAATATTGTAAATAAATTATTATTGTAATTAAAATAATAATAAGGTTTAACGTCAGTTTCCTCATCCAGGGATGATGTCAGGAACGTGAACAATGAAATTATATTTATCTAACAGAGTTAGATAAATTAAATGATATCCATTCATTTAAATTGTGTAGCAATATCTGGTGACTAGGCGCTCACCAACCGAACGCCCCTACTGACATTGGTTTGGATCTTATTTTTATGTAACCTTCTACGACATTTACACGGTTGGTCTATTCTTCATGCAACTCCGACACAACACAGGGAAAATAGATATAAATAATATAATAAACCCAATATTTATAGTGAAATCGCAATGCATCTTAAGTTAATTCAAAGTTGCTCATTCAGCAAGAAACTTCTTACGCAGGTTAAGGATAACCTATACCAGTAAAGTAGACGCTCTTTCACTTAGGCTTATAGCGTTCAGCAGAAATATTATAGTCCAGTCACACTGATCACCTTATAAAATAAAATGAGTTCAGATAACTAGTCAACTAGTTGCTGACTAACTGAAATAGCTTGTAATTTCACATAAGAGATAAATTGGGCTGCCTTTTCACTCTCATTAAACACTCATTGAGAAATTAGAGCAATTATTATCTATTTCAAGCTGTGGTTAAAATTAAATTTATCTGACTAATTTTACATAATACTTGGCTCATATAACCTTGAAGTTATAAGCTTCAGGGAATTTATTAAGAATACAATACATGTAGAATATTAATGATTTAGAGACAAATGTTTACGAACCAGTGCAAGAACCACAACGATGATCATGAAGGCCAGCTGAAATATGCGCTGCACGACAAAGACATAGAGAACAAAATAATTAATTAATAATTAAAAAATAATTAATTAATAATTTAAAAATAATTAATTAATAATTAAAAAATAATTAATTTAGTTATTCTGGAACGTCAAAAAGTCTTCTTCTAAGAAATCATTAGCCCATGACGTGATCAAGACAATGAAGAATAGACCAATCGCTATCTGCACATGTTAAAAGATGTGACTAATTATGAACTGAGGAAAGTAAATGGAAAGCATCTCAAAATGCATATATTTCCTAAGTTATAGGCTAAACTTGTGTGTATTAAGACGTAGCCTTTGATAAAGGATTACCTTGTTTATCTACTAAATGCTCTTTAAGTAGTGTGAAACCAGCCTGCCACTTGGCAGAGATGAATTAATAACTAATGAGATAATAGTCATTAATAATGAGAGCAATCAATATTAATGAGATAATAATATTAATGAGCTAATAATCAATATTAAAGAGATAGCAAAGCCACTATAACCTAAGAGAACAATAGAGGATCAAACAGTCTACAAATTTAAGAGTCAACAAGATGGGAAGCTTCCTTGTACAGCCAGTATATCTTTTACATAGAAACTTTAGTGACAATTAATTACGAGCAAAAGTTTGCACTAAAAATGAAGTCTGTTTCACATACAATATTTGCATGCTCAATTATTTATGGACAGTACTGCCCAAGTATGTTCATGAAGGCGCCATGACAATAAGCGAATAATGTATAGTTACATCATGGGCAATGCAATGTGCACACAAACAATTGCATATTGCTAAGATACAGTTTAATAGCCCTAACTATGTACTTAGGTTCTAGCTATATATGTGTACATATATTCTATACAATCTCTTAGTACAATTGCTAATCATATTGCAAATAAATATACTATCATAACATTCTAGTAATTATACCTTTTGGGTACTTTCCTCCTGGTAAATAGGTCCATATTCTGAAGGCTGGTCGTGATAACTGGTCGCAGAAGCAGGGCCAGTAGAATGGGCAGACTGGCCTCCCCTAGAGCCCAGCAGGCTTGTTCTATCGTTATGTTCCGTCATATTCTGCGTTGCAAGCGAGACTTTTAAAATTAGACAGAAATATTTGCACAGCCTAACTTTCAGTTTTGAGCTCCTCCTCCTCCTTAAAATGTAAACACAAGAAAATGAGTCAGAAACTCACAAATTGACAACAAAAGTGCGTTCAGTTTTAAAATTAGGATGTTATCATCCACGACAATATCTAGTATATATCAATAATTAGACTAACTTGATTAACGTGCTCAAATTTTGTTTTACTAAATTGGAATTGTGATTTTGAAATATTGAAATGAAAAATATTGCGAACATTTTAGTGCAGTTTTAATTTGACGTGGAACTACGTTAAAAATCCAAAATTGATTTATTGTCATTTTATCCCGATAACTTACTTTTTCAACGTTAAATTTAACATCTGTATTAACAAGAAACGGATAAAAACCAGAATTTAAAGCCATTGAAGCAATTAGAGCCATTGAAGTGGTTATAGTGCGTTAAAAAATCATAATGACATAAAAATTAAAATAAATTATCTTCGTCAGTCTATTCGTCACTTTGAACATAACAGAAGTCTCTCCAACCCTCTTCCTCCACTGATCCCTATCCATGGCAGATTCATACACATCATCCTCCGCAAGACTGAATTTATTATTTAACTTTTAATATACTTAAGTCTTTATCGTATTATTTAAGTAAGTTATGCTTATTTGAAGTCATTTTCCATACTTATCTTTAATTTTTAGTCTCACTATGCTTCTATATGACCAAAATCACATTTTACTAAAGCCATTGCCTTAGTAACAAAATTATGGAGAAACAGAAGAAAGTTTGGTTTGCGTCTTGAAAATTACATTTTAATCGAGAGAATTTGGAAACGCTGAATCAGGGTTACCATTCAGAAATTTTTCAAACAAAGAACAGGTAACAAGTAGTTAACTCTGAAAGGTTTATTTCTAGAAAGGTTTTGTATTAATTTTGAGAATTTTCTCTCAAAAGTAAAAAAATTAGGCAAATCGTCTACTTCCGTTTATCTAGCTGTCTTTGTTTGATACAGGCTTTTTTCGAACGAAAATTGTATACTTTTTACGATTAAAATAATAAAAAATATAATTGTATCTTTGTGTTAATTTGGCCATTGCTCATGTGCGTCATTAGAGATCAATCGAGGAAGAAAATTAAGTAATTTAAATATTTATTGTTAAAATATAAGTTAAATCGTAATAGTATTCTGATTTTAATTAATATTGTGTAATATTGTTTTCAGATAGATGCTAATATTTTTACCGGCTTTGCGGTACTTAAATTAATTTCTATGGAGCCTCGTGCAATTCGCCGGCTTTTTTTGTTTCACAATGGAAGTGATTTTTAAACTTTTTTTCGGAAATGAAGGTTATGATGATCATTAGCCCATCGTCTATGCTAACATTTGTTGGCTTTTTGGACATATATGTTAAATTAATACATTGAACGAATTTTGGTTTGAATATAAGTGTCCCTAATTTTTCTGTTGTTTTGTGAACAAAGTAATTTTCATTGTTCATTTTACTTAGTAGACAAAGTATAAAATAGACATGGACGTAAAATGCTTGTCACTTTCATAACAGTTTTATGGTAAACTTTATAACAAATTGGCATAAAAGTAATATGTTTTGATTGATTGAATATTTATTGAGAGCCATCAAAGTCATCAAACATTGAAACATCAAATAAGTTAAAAGCTTAAAAATATTTAAAATTAAAGCACAAATAGCTGTGAATGCACACTTATCGTTACAAGTTCATACAAAGAGCATGAATCGACAGTAATATGTCAGAGCAGTGATATGATTATGTATTATCAAACAGAAACAAAAATTTGGTTACTATGGCCATCAGAGAGGGCCCTTAGGTACCCTATCGAGCTGACCACCGCAGTAAACAAAGAAGGAAGAAAGGAGAGACATTGAAGAATTTTACCTAATACCCTTATACGTAACCAATAACATTTACTGAGGATTATTTGCTGAAGACTTGCAGACCCTTGCAGCATAAATTTTTAATATATGATAAATTAGTAGTTTAATTATAATGAATGAAAGTATTACTTTTTATCGTCATCTTCCCTTGAATCCCAGTTTAACTAGGGTTGGGGTATTACTTGTTATATAATTAATATATAATTATGAACAAAATTATTTAGTGATAATTGTTATTTTACTTCGACTATATACAATATATATATCCTTTAAAATGTGACAAGCAACAATTACGTTTTAAGTGCGAAGTTTAAAGCTTTGTTTTATCTAATCAAGCTAATACTTTGTATTATCTCAATGAGATATTGTCTGATTTGAATAATTTAGGAAAAAATAATAATAAAATAATATTTGTAAAATTAGTACAAAATATTATAATAATAATTTGTTTGTAATATTTTGTTTGTAATATTAGTATATTTATAATAAAAATATTTTTAATTTTAGTACAAATTACTGAAACTTGTACATTTGTATTTCAGCTGCAAGAGACTAGCAAGAAGCTTCTCTTTACATTACTTTACTAATCACTGCAAGGAATCACAGCATGGACTCAACAATCAGTCCTCAGTGCGTTGGGCAGGAGTTTGTGCGTCAGTATTACACAATGCTTCACAGGGCTCCGGAATTCATGCACAGGTGCTTCTTAGAAATAGTTTGATAAATCAAATTTTATAATTTGTAGAAATGTAGTTTTTATTTAAAAAGATCTATTTTGCTGCTACATGGATTGCAGCGAATGATAGTTCTTAGACATACTTGTTTGCGGTAGATTTCTGGCTCATTTGTTTTCATAGATTGATTGATGTTATTATGTCAGATTCTACTATTGATTGATTGATTGTTTGATTGATTGATGCTATTATGTCAGATTCTACTATTAATTGATTGATTGATTGGTTGATGTTATTATGTCAGATTCTACAGCAATGACTCTAGTTTTGTTCACGGTGGAATAGAGAAGCCTGGTGAAGAGCTGCCTCCCATCCGAGGTCAAACGGTCTGTAGTCAGGATCAATCGATCAATCAATCTTAATAATTTACTGAGATTCTACAACAAGTTCCATTTTAAAATTGAAATGTGTATCCGTTTAGTACGTTCAGTAAGTAAAAATTTAATGTGGTTTATAAGTATGGAACTTGATTCTTAAAATTCCTAAAGCTAAAGCCAAGTTTAATGTAAGAGAAAAGAGTGTAGTAAATAATAATTATATTATTATTTATATTATATTAATTTATTACGATTATTATTGAAATAATTAATAATTATATGCATATAACTGATAATTAGTATCAATTGTCTTGTTTTGTATATCTGTTTAAAATTGCAGCATTAGTATACTGTAGTATACTGTTGAAGAGTGACTCATGTCTCATGAAGATGTAATTTTAAAATGAACCGACGTAAGATTTTGTAGAAAGATTGAGTAAGGAACATTTAGATTTGTTTCAACCTTATGCCTGCTAATTGTGATTCACACTTATTGGGAGATTTTTAACTGGTTAATGTTTATTAAAGTCTCTAGAGAGATCCATATGTTCGCACATTCTATTGTGACAGCTCTTTTGTGTAGAATTGTTTAAAACTCTCTGAGTTTCATCTCAATCATTTATCATTTTCAGAGACGAGGCGCAATCTGATGGCAAAATACATTTTAATAAATCACAATGTGTGATGTTTAGACATATGAGCTATATTTTAATAAATGTCAATGTGTAATGTGATTCATTGAAATATATCTTCATTAAAATGTATCATTTGCCCCTGTGGGGTTCAAGTTGATGGAGAATTGACCAACGGTGTACTGCGTGTATCATAAAACAGGCGATAAAGCACCAAGTTAAAATTAACGTTAGAAAGGGCATTCGATTTGTGATTGCCTTTGCTTCAGAAATTTAAAAATAATTCTAATCCCAGCCCTATTTAAACTGCAACTCAAAGGAGGATGATGATGATGTGCAATGTGAGTGATGTGTAAACGTGTGTGAGCAGGATATCCACAAGAAGATCATGTCGCTGGAGTTCAAGGACTGTCACGCTAAGATACGTCAGGTGGACAGTCAGGCGAGCATCGACAGCGCCGTGGTCGTGCAGGTACAAGGTGTCCTCTACTAGACTAGGGTTCCTGTGCTAGACTAGGTGTCCTGTGCTAGACTAGTTGTTCTCTAAAGACTTAGATTTAGGTGTCCTCTACTAGACTTAGATTTAGGTGTTCTGTACTGGACTTAGATTTAGGTGTCCTCTACTAAACTTAGATTTAGGTGTTCTGTGCTAGACTTAGATTTAGGTGTCCTCTACTAGACTAGGTGTCCTGTGCTAGACTTGCTAGATTTAGATTTAGGTGTCCTCTACTAGACTTAGATTTAGGTGTTCTGTACTGGACTTAGATTTAGGTGTCATCTACTAGACTTAGATTTAGGTGTCCTCTACTAGACTTAGATTTAGGTGTCCTCTACTAAACTTAGGTTTCATTCATATTTATACATCATACTGATTGTTTAGCCTTTAAACTAGTTTTAAAGGTACTAGGTGTGCTGTACCTATCTTAGGTTTCATTCATTTTGCATGTAATTGATTTTTTCAACTTCAAACTACTTTTTAAAGAAATGCTGTGATTCTTATGTTATTTAAAATTCTATTAGGGTTGATTTTTAAAAATGGATTCTCCTTGTGGCTTTCTAAGTTTCCAGATGTTGTCATGGACGTTGTGTTTTAAGCAACAGGCTTGCAATCAGTCACTGGGCAGCTGAAGAGATTCTGATCCTTGTTTAACTTCATATAGTCTAATCTTTAATATTCCTACAAACATTAACCATTGTACTTGGTCTTAGCTACATGCTAGATGTTGTCATGGACCCTCTTGTAGGTTGCAGGTGAGCTGTCGAATGCCGGACAGCCAATGAGACGTTTCATGCAGACGTTTGTGCTCGCACCGCAACAACCGAAAAAATACTACGTCTTCAACGACATCTTCAGATACCAGGACGAGGTGTTCCACGACTGTGAGAGTGAGATTGATGGAGGTATGGTATCATAGAACTTTACATTCTATGGTATGGTATCATAGAACTTTACATTCTATGGTATGGTATCATAGAACTTTACATTCTATGGTATAGTATCATAGTTAGGTTCTATTTCAACTGAAGTTTTGGAGCCAAACATTTTTGTCAACACAAGGACTTTTGGTTGTTTAAATACCTCAAATGGTTAACTTAGAAATATTATGTTTTTTATAATAACTTGACTTGTTTCTATTTTGTCAATCTGTTTACAATATCTAGGAATTTTGGCACTTCTATACAGGAAAGTGTTAACTTAAATACTGTCTCTGTAGTATGGGTGTCTCCTGCGATACTAAGTATATAATAAGTATATAATGTAAGGTTTGTCTTAGTTGATCAATTTATTTTATTGTGCCATATTGTGTTTTACTATTTATGCTGTACTATCTGTAGTGTGTTGTATTTTACAGTATTATACTGTATTAATTATGTTGAAATCTATTGTAACTTGTTGTACATAATTTTGAAGCAGAGAATGCAGATGTGTATCAGTTCACAGCTGCCCATGTAGCTGCTGTAGCTCCACCTTCAGCAGCAGCTGCTGCTTCTGAGCTTGTTGGTAACACGAGCAGCAACAACAGCATGAGCACTGCTGAGCTAGCTGCTGTACCAGTCATGAGGTTAATTGTCATCCTCAACATGTTGTTATCCTCAATGTAATAGAAATATAATTGTTGTGTAATTTATTTAATTTAATCGCTTGTAGTAAATGAAGAAATGCATAATAAATAATATGCGTATATATTGACCATGGCTTGCCATCAATATAAATACACACCCCTCCCCACTGCCCCACCTGGCTTTGTTTATTTTCTGAACAGAGCTGCCATGCATATTATAAGAGGTCTATAATGTCTATACTGATGTGACCTTGTATCAATGACCTTGACACCAGTGATCTTGATACAAGAAAAAGTTGTAATTACTCTGTAATTACTTTTAAAATGTTATAGTTATTTTCAGTGGATTGCAGTTCCATTGATTGATTGGTGGTTAGCTGCTCTTGTTGATTGTTTAGTATAATGTTAAACGTTATTACGTTTTACTACAGAAAACTAGCAAAAGTTACTGTAATTTTGTCAAGTTTACTAATACGTAATATGTATAACTTTGTAGCTAGTCAACATTTATAATTAGCTGTAATGTTTTGACTTTTATGTTTTAATGTTGTTGTGGGGACATGCATATTCTGACTAATGAATCATGTTTTACTGCAGTGTTAGCAGCATTGCTTCAGCAACCGGCTTTACCCCAAGAGACACGGGTTCCACTCTCTCCTCAGCCCCTCAGGTCGACGCTTCAGCCACCCTGCCTGACACCCTGGCCTCAGTCCAGCTAGCAGCTGCTGAGCCAGCTACCGAGGCAGCTGAGCCAGCTGTCATCCAACAGTCACCCAGACCTGCTGGGGGCGTCACTCCCCAGACTCCAGTCACCCCCCAGGCTGCTAGATCAGCTGATGCTGTCTCCCCCCGCCCCCCTGCCTCCCCCCCCCAGGATCTGCAGGAATCCAGCACCCCCCAGCCTGCAGGTCGGGCTCATTGGGGCTTTTTTGTAAATACAAATATAAGTAAATATAAATACAATAAATTATGTTATAGTTTTATATAGGTAAAGCATATTTATAGTTATATACAAATGTTAAATGGGTGAGCAAATATTAAGTAGCACTGTTATTTTTAAAATTTTGTGTCTTAGGATATTTAATTAAATAACTTCTTAACTGCTGTCAATATTTACTAGCTACATGGATTTGATACTGAACATAAAACTTTTCTATCTTATTTGCTTGATTGATTGATGCTATGGAAGGGGTCAAGTCAGCTAAACAGATGTTGATGTGCTTCGACTGCATATTTGATTGATTTATTGATAGATTGATTGATTGTTGTGTTGTTAGGAGAGTCTGCTAAACCTACCGCTGTTGGTACGATGTCGTGGGCCGCGCTGGCTGGTAAGAATGCGTCAGGAGCTGGTAGCTCTGTTGTCACAGTTTCTGCTGCCCCTGCAGCCTCTCCTGTAACCCCCACTCCTAAGCCTCAGGCTACCGTTAAGCCTGAGCTCAAACCTGACAGCGGAGCCAATGCCAATAACACCCTTCAGCCGCCCCGGTGAGCTTTAATTGTCCATTCTTTATATTACTTAGACTTGACTGATTTATTACTTAGACTTGACTGATTATTACTTTGACTTGACTGATTTATTACTTAGACTTGGCTGATTTATTACTTTGGATAGGCTGATTTATTGCTTAGACTTGACTGATTTATTACTTAGACTTGGCTGATTTATTACTTTGGATAGGCTGATTTATTACTTTGGATAGGCTGATTTATTACTTTGGATAGGCTGATTTATTGCTTAGACTTGACTGATTTATTGCTTAGACTTGACTGATTTATTACTTAGACTTGACTGATTTATTGCTTAGACTTGACTGATTTATTACTTAGACTTGACTCATTTATTACTTGGACTTGACTCATTTATTACGTACTTGTTTGATTGTTTCATAACTAGTTCTTCTTGATCAGTGGATCTATAGTAAATTATCAGATCTTCTTTGGTTGAACTATATTTGATTGATTTAAAAGTGGAGCTGCGATGTATTGATTGATGGATTGATTGATTGATTTCTAGTGGACAACTAGACAAGTGGATCTATGATGTATTGATTGATGGATTGATTGATTGATTGATTACTAGTGGGCCTAAACCGGTGGAGCGTGGCTCTATTGAGAGAGACATGAACAATGGGGGAAGCAGCGTGGGTGACTTCGACGACTCATCGAGGCGTGCCACTTACCCAGACGAACAGCAGCTGTTTGTTGGTAACCTGCCTCATGCCACGTCCAATGAGGAGCTCAGGGAGTTCTTCAGTCGTTAGTGTCCACTCTTCTGTTCATCAAGACTTTCTTGATATCAGCACAATGCCATTTTGGATAGTATTGAAAATTAACGTTAATATTTGCACTAGAAAATATTTTTTGCCTCGACGATATTGATCATTAATTAGTAACTAATTGAGATTAATGATGTTATTTAAAGTTTGTAGTATATTTAATTGATTCTCAACAAATGTCAATAAGCCTATTTTTTCAAATAGGTCAATTAACCGGACAGAGATCAGCTTTTGACAGATATATCCATTCTCTTCAGTGTATTATAAAATTCTAAAATAATTTTGTAGAAGTAGCAATATATTTTTATTTAAAACATCTAATGACCACTGTATAAGTTGCTGTTGTATCTAGTTATTAATGATATGACTTACAACTGTTTGTGTTGCAGAATATGGGCAGGTCGTAGACGTTAGAATCAACAGAAAGGGTCCGAGTCGTGATGTGCCGGTTCGTAGATTCAATGTTACAGTCGTTAAATAGACACAGCATGTAACAGAGGGAGAAAATTTTAGCAAAAGTATTTTAGAAATTAGGCAACATTTAATTCATGGAAACAATTTACCTGTTCAATTTTGACTTAAAGTCTGAAGTTTCTTGTTACCAGTATTAATAGTAGGATTCAAGTTATAGTTTAATCTTTTCTGTTGAAGGCTGTAAATACCAGACACAGCATCGTCATTCTGCAGGTCAATGCCCCCAAAATTCTCCTTTCGTGGGATCTTGGTATGTGATGAGGTGAGATTCTGGACTGGTGATTGGCGAGAGCGGCTATTGATATAAGTGATAGGCTGTAAATTAGTTAAAAGATATATAATGTATTGTTTAGAGTCTTCAACATTGCAATCTATAAAAAAAGTAAAACAGTTGCATATTTTTGTTTCAGAACTTTGGTTTTGTGACTTTTGAGAGTGCCGAAGTAGTGCAGAAGGTTCTACAAAATAAGGTGAGTGCTTTCATCATGTCTTAGCCTTAGAGTCTGGTAATATAGTCTTTGCTGACTAGAAATTCGTTGTAGTCTGTAGTCACTTCTTCACCTGCCTGTCAACTGACTCTGACACTCAACGTATTGGTAGCCTCACTTATGTAATAGAATACACTAATATTAGTTTAATAACTAGTCTAGCTTCATTATTTCTCGCTTAATTATTTTAACATAGAGATAAGCTATAGAGCAAGATTATAATTATAGCATCTGTTGCTGTACTTCAGTGCATTGTCTGAAAATTTCCTTAGTGACTCTCTTCTTTGTTTTCTTGTTTTATTCGTATATTTCTATCAGTTTACAATGTACGCGTATTTTTTAACTACTTGCGTTTGTCTGATCTGATAGAAACGGAAGTTATTTATTATTATTTGAATATTATTTTATTAGTATTTTATTATTATTATTTATTATTTTATTTTAATTTATTATTATTTTATTATTTATTTTATATTTTATTATCTTTCAGCCGCTGCTCCTGGGCAACAAGCACAGACTAAACGTGGAGGAAAAGAAACCTCCGGCGGATCTCTCGGGAGGAATGAGCCGCTCTGGTGCTAGGAATGAGCCACAGAGAGGCGGCTTCAAGGGCGGCTATCCGTCGGGGGGTCGAGGGGGCAGCAGTGGGGTGAGCTTTAGAGGGGGGCGGGGCCAGTGGCGTGGGGGGCGGCCCAGGGGCGGGGGATTTGGTGGCGGGTATAGATCACAGAATGAAGATAACGGTTCAGGGGTGGAGGGAACCGACGGGTACTCTAACCAGAATTAACGAGACTGTGTCGCTGCTATGAAAGTGTTGAGAGTATGAATGTGCTGCGCTAGGGTGGATAATCTCGCAGTAGTGAAGATCATTTGAATTGTCTTTTCGGTGCAGTTATATTGGTCTAATTGATAGAATACTTTAATGTAGAAGAGGATGATGATGTTAAATTTCTATGGAATTCTTTTGGTGTCATCCTCACATGTAGACATCTATTACTAGTATTTCTCTGTTACATCTTGCATTAAAAGTAGAAAAACTATTCATAGAATTATCCAATAATGTCTTGACTGTAAATTATTCTAATGACTAATAGACTGCTGTGACTAAGCCATCATAACTGTATAAGAAACGCAGTGATCATGTAGCGGCTTGATGGGCCTCTTAAACTACGAAGTCATTTGAGAGTGTCCACCCTAGTGATACTAGCTGTTCATATTCCTCTGAGAATGTTATTTGCTGATTTGTTTTGGTAAGAGTTGTAGTATGATTTTTGATAAAGATGCGTCTGGTATGCGATGATATACTGAACAATTTAATACTGTCACCTCTGGGGTACCCAGACAGCATCAACAACAGCGTGTTAGAAGTGTGATGTTATGATAATGCACAGCCAGTGATCTACTGTGTTCTTATTTATGTAACGAGTCCTTCAAGGTGGCTGAATAGAAATATGAAGCTAGCCTCGTCCAGCCCACAGTTGATCGCTGATTGATCTGCTATGTAATTGCCAGGCTAGGCTAGCTGTGCTAGAACTCTCTATGTGTGAGTGAGATCATTGATTGATCTGCTATGTGACCGTGAGGCTAGGTAATGATTTGTTTTGAATTTGATTAAAGGTAATATAATACTAACTGCTTGCTGATGCTGTCATTGCAAGGGTGAATGGTTGAGCATTTAGATGCTGCAGATCTGCTGGTGTGGTTGCTGTTCCAGAAATATGCCATAAGCTTCTCCTTAATTTCGACAGTGGCAGCATGATAATTTAGAGATCAGATGTCATGAGTCGGTTGAATGTGACTAATACATAGTCATATTATTGCCACTGAGACTAATGATAGTTCCCACCCACTGGCTGGAGCTAGTGGCGATGTCGGTTAGGTACTCGACCGCGGATCAGTATTTGCAGGGTTCAAATCCTGGACTCGCCCGTTACTGACGTCGCTTCCGAGTGAGGAAACTGACGTTAACATTAGCTTTTTTAGTGTGAGATGCTGATGGACAAGTGTATTTTGATAAAGCTCTGGTATATGTGAGCGAGTGATTTTGATTGAAAATATTACTTGACTTTCTATAATCACAATACTAAATGGGGCATTCAAAATAATTTATAATATTACTTTGGTATGACATTGTACCGAAGTTTGAATTGAGTTCTATTACTAATAATGTTAGTATTGAGACTGAATTCACACTTCAATGGTTTAGTATACCATTCAGTGGCTCCAAGTTACTTTCTCATCTTCTGGAAGTTCACTTAAATTATGTAATAAAAGGTGCACGCCAGTTACTACATAAAAGCCAAATCGACCTATTAAGTTTTTGTTAGCCCATTTCCAGCCCAAGATGACACAATCTTATAACTGTGTTGAAGTTTGGTTCATTTTCTTGATGCCCTAGTTAAGTGTGTTCTGACCTAATTATGGTAAACTTGTTGATGAAGCCTGACTTTGATTGATTGATTTATGTGTTTATTGACTGATAATATGAGAAAATTTTTATTGAACGACGTCTGTTTTCCGGTCATAACGGTGTAACTGATAGAAGTGCTTGGTTGTAACTGATTGATTCATAATGTTGCTCGATAAATGTATTTAATACGGACAGTAGAATTTGATCAGCATTAATGAAGAGTTGCAGTGATGATTTAACAGTATGATTCAGTACATTTTTCTACATTTATAACCTCCCTCAACCAAAGTTTTTACTGTTTTTAGAAGTCATGCTCTCTATTTCTGTGTAAGTCTATCGTTGCAGGTACTTTTAGCATTATAACTTGTAGTATTGTAGCCTAACAGATACTGATGGGGACTAAAGTTTTAGAAATATTACAATTGTTATTAGACAGTAAAGATGACATTAATTATAATAATAATAATAACAACAACAGTTATAGTGTAGTGTGATTGTATATAGCCTCAAACAGGACTCACAGGGCTTGCTTCGAAGCTATTGTACAGTATTGTGAAATAGGTCGACATGATAGCCTGATTGTGTTGTTTACTGTTGATGACCACCAATCTGTATATCAGTAAAATTATAAGCAGTCCTCCAGATAGTACAAGATTTACCATTAGTAACGACCAGTCCATTTCACTGCTAGTTGATGTCTTGATAGGTGTTGAAAACAGATACATATAATAAATTGCAGATTTAAAGAACCAATGATTGAAATTAATTAGATTTGTCAATTTATTTAGGATATCTGTATAAAATTGATAGATATAATTGCTGGTTATCATTTCATTGTAATGTATGTTTCTAGAAGGAAACTTATGAATAAGATCATGAAAGATTAACACAGTGGAATTCACGGTATGGTGAATTCTGTCAAATCCTGAAAATATTGGGATATGTAACTTTGCAAAGCAAGAATTGTTACTTGCTATACCCTCCCTCTACTGATTAACCCATAACTGGCCTGTTTCTAAAGATATTCAGATGTAATGAGCTGGTGGCACTTTATGGAATTGGTGCTTCACCATCGAATTGTTACCTTTTAGCTTGAATCTGATGGGTCATGATGTAGTAATCCCTGGAAGAGAGTATCATTTAATGCCAGTTTCTCAAAATGTTCCCAGAGCCATCCCATCATATCAGAAACTTTCTAGCAAGATAGTTAGAGGAATTACGATGTCTCTAAACATTTTCAGAAATAGCTGTTTCTCTATTTCATATAAAATCAAGATGAATCGTTTAACTGGGTACAATTATGTTGTAATTCTCGATGGAGTATCCGTTAACACTAACCGTTTTATGACTGGTTTATTGGATGAATGTTAAAATTCCTGTTTATGTTAACGTGTATTTTGTGAAGTGTAAATATTTATAAAAGATGTGTGTTATTACTTTGAGTTCTTGTCGTGTCTTTTTAACTTTTTAACTTAGACAGATATTTTCAAATTCCGTTGATTGTTTAGTTACTGTCAGAAAGTTACTTGAAATTTTAATAACATTGGATTATGTTGAGATGGTCTACGGGTAGAATGCTTGACTCTAATGCCATAGACTCTAGGTGTACATTTAGTGAAAAAATGATTTATTTGATAATCTGATTGTCAATACAATGTAAATGTCAGATAGTTAAAATAAATCCACAAGATCTTGTTTTACTCTTAGTTATTGAACTTCGTCACTTCGATTGTTTCAATATTATTAATATCAATATCAATAATACTCAATTTTTGGATTAATATTAGTAATTATTAATATATAATTTCTCTTATTACTATTGCTGAACATAATTTTCTATTTATAGAGCTTTTATTTCACATGTAGTGGCTGCCACTATTTGGGTTCTGTTTACATGTAACTTTGAGTATAGTTTGTCCTTTTGAAGTCAAATAATTATAATTGGATTGAAAAGGCAAATGATAGAGTATTTTAAACTTAGTTTGAACCTGTTATTTTTAACGCATTATGTATCTGCTGCTGTTTGCACAGTGGTTAAAGTACTCTGATCACATTCCATAGATACTAGGTTCAAACCAGCACTTGGATTCTACTGGTGATAATCTCTTATAAATATTGTAGTTTTCAGCCTTTTTTCGGTTAAACGGTATTGCTAGTATTGGTTTTATACTATAATAGAATCATTGTTTGGAGTACAATTAATTATAATAAAATTATAATTAATTGTACTGTTAAGTTAATAAAACGAATGATAATTATCTATTATTATTATTATTATTATCAATCATTTATTGGCAATTTCCTGAAACTGCCTACTTTCACAAACTGACAGCTTTTTAGTAGGCTACATGTCCTTGCAATATGATGATCTTTTATTCGTCAAATTTGACAACTAAGAAAATTAACAAGTGTCGTACAAAGACCGAAACAGTGCAGAATACAAAATACAAGTGCAATAACTAAACAATCTTACACTAGAGCGCTTCCACAAAAACTGTTATAGACATTTTGTTTCATATTGCGTAACGTTATTTCGATTAAAGATTGGTAATTTAATTCTAAATTTACAATTCTACATAGAGTTCTCAAGTCTTTTGAAAAGATCGACCGTCTTAATACGCCTAAAAAACTAAATTACATGACTTAATTCCTTCTTCGTAAAATTTCAAATATAAAAGCACGAATTGAAGCAAAATCCATTCGGCCTAATCCCGCAATAAATACCCTGACAGAATCCCAGCGATTAAAACCAAAGATTCGACGATACACTGAGTTCCAGCATGCATTAAGATCAACAAGCTGCTCTTTGGAATAACTAACGGCTGTAGATGAATATAGCAGAATCGGAAGACAATGCGACTCCATTAAAGCGAGTTTAACTGTGTCGTCGGTACACCTAGTTTTCCCTAAAATACAATTAACTGACAAATAAAATTTCATTTTAATTGGAACCGTATCTACAAATAGCTTCTTTCCGGCTGTAAACGTGCATAATATAACATGTATCACGGTTAAGCAATGACATACTTAGTCGCCCCTTAACGATCAATACAGTTAACGTTTGGTCTATTCAGTGTCCGAGACACGACATGAGGGTAATTCGTAATAATACAATAAGTGTAGGTTTACTAGTTTAAATATGTGTGCATATGTTCACTAGTTTAACTATATGTGCATAGGCTCACTAGTTCAAATATGTGTGCATAGGTTCATTTTAGTACTAGTTAACATTTTACAAGGGAATAATGTAAATAAGTATCAATAATTATTAAGAATTATTGACATTTTGTTGTGTTGAAATTGTGTTAAGTTATAATTGAATAAAACGTTTAACTTATAATTTTCTTAAATCGATGCATCCTGCCAAATTCAACCAGTCAACGTTAGCCTTTTAACACGCTTTGAAATTTGTAGGAACTAAGTTAGTCTAAGGCAGGTGGAATTTGGTTTCAATCTGCTTCTTCAACTTATTTTTCCCCAAACCAACGCCTTTGGGAAGCCCAATGATTTATGGGTCTTCAATTGCGTTCTGTGTGAAGAAAGGTTTATAATTGTGACAGTGGGTAAACTAGTAATAATAAATGTCTATTTACCTAGCTGCAAAAATAATGCTGATTTAGAGCTCCTGAAACTTATATTGTATAATATTGAATTGTCTCTTACTGATATCGATTATAACTATGCGGTGTTTGTAGGCGACTTTAATTGTAATGTAATGAATGATTCGAATGTAGCAAAGACTACTAATAAGACTACTAATAACTGGATGAATGAGTTAAATTGCATCGTAGCGAATAATGTGGCGATTGTTCCTTGCACAATATCATACACTTTTTCAGGAAAATCACGGGTTGCTCAATCTTACATTGATCACTTTTATGTTTCGGAAAGTCTAAGTAAATTAACACGTTCTATTGTTGATATTGAAAGCCATGTTAATTTCTCTGATCATAGCCCGATTAATTTGGAAATAGAAAAAATATTATATGATCTTGAAAAAGACAAAAATTTATTAAAGAAATCACAAAGTTCACAAAATGATTAAAAATATTTTTCCTTTGATTGGGAAAGATCTTCTAAATCTTAATATTATAATTTAACAAGAGTAGAATTACAAAATTTATGTAACCTTTTTTTGATCTCTGATCTGCAAGCCTTAAAAATAAAAAGACCTGATATTTTCTCACAGCAAGGAATAAATGACATTTACCGGAATATCTTACATGTTTTGTATAACGCTTCGTTAAAAACGGTTGCACTAAAGAATAATAAATCTGGATTTAAAAAACATTGGTGGGATCAATCTCTTAATGATGAAAAAAATGTTGCCAAAAACAAATTTGATCTTTGGTGCAAAGCTGGTGAGCCAACGAGTGGTTCATTATATGAAGAGAAATTCAGTGCACGCAAACAATATAGAGCAGCTATATTTGAAAATAAAACGGAAAATAGAAACCAAATTGGAATTAGGTTACAAGAAAATTTGTTAAATTCAGATCCCACGAAATTTTGAAAATTTTTTAATAATTGCGTAAAAAAACCTAAAAACAAACTGTCTTAACGGTTTACATGATAATGCAGAGATAGCTGAATATCTAGCAAATGAGTTAGCGTCAACGTGCTCACCTAATGACAGTACCAATCATAACGACTTCAAATTAAAATATTTCTTACGAAAAGCTGATATGAATACTGGTTCAGATGGTATCTCATTTAGTGTCCAAGCAGTGAACGAGGCTATTGATAAGATCGATACTCATAAATCTCCTGGTAGTGATCATATTTCAATTGAGCATATAATATATGCACATCCATCTATCATAATTATCCTTACTCGTTTATTCGATATTATGCTTAAACTGGGAATGGTACCGGATGATTTCGGTGTCGGCTTATCAATTCCAATACCAAAATTTAAAACTAGTAAGAAAAATGTAACAGCAGACGATTTTCGTGCAATAACAATTAGTCCAGTTATCTCAAAAATATTTGAGCACTGTTTGCATAAATATTTTTCAAAATTGACAACATCCAACAGACAGTTTGGTTTTAAGAAAAATGTAGGATGTTACAATTCTATTCAAACTGTACGCAAGATAATAAATTTCTTCAATGAGCGTAATTCAACAATAAATATTGGCTCTATAGACCTAAAAAAGGCTTTTCATAAAACTAACATTTTTGGAATTCTTTGTATACTGCAAGAAAAGGATTTTAATATATATATAATAAATATTTTAGAAAATTGGTTTTTGAAGAATTCAACAAGTATTAAATGGAACAATACTAGATCAAATGCTGTTCCTCTAATGTCGGGTGTAAGACAGGGAGGGATACTCTCACCTCTCCTATTCTCACTTTATGTTGATACAATTTTAGAGAAATTAGAAAAATCACGTTTGGGATGCATTATTGGTCGAAAATGTTATAATAGTTTTATGTATGCTGATGACTTGATTTTACAAGCATGACCGTAACCGACATGCAAAAACTATTTGATTTATGTAATATGTTATTTTCTTCTTTGGATTTGCCAATAAATAACTCTAAGTGTCAATGTATTAGAATCGGTCCGAGGTGTAAGAATATTTGTAAGAATATAAAAATAGATGACCTAATTGTACCGTGGGTAAATGAGATTAGGTTTTTAGGAATTACAATTTTAAATAATAAGGTTTTTAAATGTTCATGGGAATCAAGTATAAAAAGTTTTTATTGGAAGTCCAACTCGATACTTAGTCACCTTGGTACATCCGCACCGGTTGGGGTTTTGCTAAAACTGATGGAGTCGCAAGCTATCCCTCAAATACTGTACGGTATTGCATCTATTGCATTATCAAAAAAGGACATTCATAGGCTAAGCTTTGTGTATAACAGCGTTTTCTCTAAGATATTCCATACTCACTGCGATGAAGTTATCTTGAATTGTCAGTACTTTACCAACTCCTTGCCATTCAAGTATACTTATGATTATCATAGGTATAGTTTTCTAAATAAACTATATAATTTAAATTTAATTAGTCAAAATAGGAATGAGGATAAAAATGACATTACAGATTATACAGCATTGCAACTGGAATATGGTCTAAATCCAAATGATTCAAAGAGTCAAATAAAACATAAGATATGGAATAAATTTGAGAATATTTTACATGCTAGTAATTAAAAATGTTTTTGAATTGTGATAGTTAATATCGCATGATGTTAACATGACCAGTGGTGAATGTGTATATGTGTATACATGTATACATGTATGTATGTACATATATGTGTGTTTGTATTTATATGTGTACATGTATGTATGTGTATATAGATCTATGTGTATGGATGTATGTTGTGTGTATGTATATATGTATATATGTGTATTCGTTTGTATGTATGTACACATTCGATATTGGTCGCACATTTTGCTATTCACTTTTTGTCATTTAACAATATTGACAATTTGCATGTTAGTTGCTCACTTGATAGCTTTGCAATGTTGTCTTTTGTACTCGTCTATCATTGAATTGGTGAAATGAATAAATAAATAATTAAATAGAAGAATAATAGAACCATGAGAAGGTCTGATCAATGTCGTCGCCTGTTTAATGGTTTGACGTGATGTTATATAGACAGTCTGCCTTCTGTACGCCATAATTGAAGCCAATAGCAAAGCTTTGCGTAAATAATATATATATATATATATATATATATATATATATATATACACTGTGAGTCAAAAAATGCATGTGCGCAGTTTCTCGCCCATAACTTTGGTATTAGTGAACCGATTTTTTAACTTCTTGCATAGGTATAATCAGGATAGCATTTGCTATAAAATAACGTTAAGTGACTCTGTTAATTATTATTTTTGCATTGAAGTAGTGCTTGAAAATATGCGCGACGGAAAATATTCATTTTAAGTAAATCAATTGCTACAGGATGTTTACAAATCCGTGGCTTAACTAACAACGAAACACAAGAAACAAACAGTGTAATACAGCTACTGTCAACTGTCAATGCGTATGATCAAAATGTCCTCCTTTGGCTCGAAATCAAGCTCGGAGATGCTTGCGCAACTCATATATTGCGTCTTGTCAAACGTCCACCAGGCGTTGCTTCAATTCGTCCACGTTATTTATTTTCTTCTTTTCGGCGTTCTTTAATAAGCAATCTAGCCCTCCCAGCGTCCAGTTTTTTATTGAAAATTCGGCAATCAACCAATGTACGCCATAACTCTTTAAGAGGTACAAGTTTTTTATGAGCGCAGCATCTTTATTAGTAAACACCACTTTAAAATTTCAACAAAAACAGACCATGTTTGTAAAATCGTCTGTTATTGTTTAAAATAAACCAGAAGTGTCACAAGAACTAGATTTAAGATTAATACTTTTCTTCTTCTTTATAATTCTGAAAATATTTTCAAAATCGGTTCACAAATGTCAAAGTTGTGGACGAAATACTGCGCACATGTTTTTTATGACTCACAGTGTGTGTATATATATATATATATATATATATATATATATATATATATATATACTGCAGTTAACTGGAAGCCAACTCAAGGAAAAGAGGAAGACCTAGAAGTACTTGGCTATGCTGAACATTTCATGGGAAGACACTGTGAAGGTTGCTGTTGATAGAAAAGAATGGAGAAATGTTGCCACCCTATGTTCTATGCAGAACGCCAGGAACTGATGATGATGATGATGATATATATATATATATATATATATATATATATATATATATATAATATATATACATGTATATATATATATATATATATTGTTCCTTGTAAATGTTTTATTCCTGATCAATTCAATTCTCGGTTTTGTCGAGCCTACTGGGAATGAAAGTCAACCCCTACTGCTTGCAATTAGCCATCGTTCACGATAATTAAAAATGTGTGGTCTAACATGGCCTGCACTCACCTCGATTCGACACATGAACGAATATTGTGAATTTTTTACTTTCATTTCTAGAGTCTATTATGATCACAAATAAACACTTATTATTAGTCATAATTTTTAGAACGTTGAACGGGCATAAGCAAACGCTGCATAACTGTTATGCCTCATCGCATGAGCTGAGTGTGTCTTTGTTGGCCTACAAATAGAGATGGCCGATCAAAACTAGTTTTCATTGGGGAGAGGTTTCAATGTATCAACGTAGATATTGAGAAGTAGGAAAATATTTTATAGAATTTAATTAAATTATATAATTTAATTTAATTTTAGTATCTACTCTATCCTTAGGCGTGCGAGATGCGTAACTAATGTTCTTACTATAATTGTGGCGTCAATTAGATCAAATTAATTAGATTAATTAGCTCTGTTAATTAGATCAAATTAATGCATATAATAAAACGATTTCTGTTATCGAATGGCCATGTTAAACGTTTTCATACTTCTCATCGATTTCACCTTATTTTGTACACGTATGAGGTATCTCTCTTCTGTCTCTCTCTTACAAACTTCTTAGACTACTCATTTCTTCTCTCTCATTTCTGTCTGAAATTTTGTATTTACAAAGAGATATTGGCCATTGAATATCAGTAGTGAGTATTCACTTATAGAATTGAGAGAGTATTTACTGTCAGGAGAGAGTATATATTATCTCTCAGACTGTAAGAGTATTAACTGGTGTAATAGAGTTTGAACTGACAGAAGAGGCACATGAGTACCTGCACTAAGTACTATTTAATTATTGTAAGTACTCTGTACTTATAATAATTACTACGTACTTTGTGTAAGTACTCAATACTTAACACTGAGTACTGAGAGTAATAGCTGAACTCATTTTGAGAATTAATTACGAATCTTGATTTTCAAGCTATTTTAATTCATAAAATCATCGAACTTCAATTTTGCTTTATAGTTGTTTTACAATCTATGCGATATTTAATATTATCTATGCAATTACTAAACAGTACTATAATAGATAATAGTAATTGCATAAATAATAGTATTATCTATGTAATTACTAAACAGTGCTATAATAGATAATAGTAATTGCATAAATAATAGTATTATCTATGTAAGTACTCGAACAGTACGCTGTATCATTACTTTAACTTTGCAAGATGATATGTGTTAGTAATTTTGATGTATTCAGGTATCCCTTTAATCTATTCAATAGGCACATGGGCCCACCGCAAGTTCAAGTCTGGCTTGGCAAAATTTAATTTGGGTTCACCCTGGAACTCACTAAATTCTTGCCTCCTGAAAGCTACATTTAAGTATCAGAAAATCTTGAGATAACGTAGACTACCTGAACTTTGAGTGTGCAGATAAACACTATTGAGCCGTTATGATAGAATCGACCTCTCCTCTAAATCGAAACTGACCAACTGTTAACGTCTAGATGAGAATGTTTAAAATTAATAGGAATGCCAATAAAATGCGGAATTCAGAATGAGAAACTGTGTATTCGCATGCATGTATGGTAGAATAAAACCATCTAAAATATTTATAATATTAGTTAAAACAATGTTTGATAACTGATTTTATAACTAAAATATTAAGTATAATAGTTAAAGCAATGTCTAATAACTGGTTTTATATCTAGAATATTCATAATGTTATTTAAAGCAATGCTTGATAACTGGTATTATATCTAAAATATTCACAATATTAAATAGAACCTATTATTGATAACTAGTTTGATATTGATTCGAATTTCTACTTCGTAGTTTAATTTCCGGCCGATACGCTATTGACTTCAGTGTCAATTTCAAACTTTTCACTATCATGACGTAGCTGATGACAGTTCATGTCGAAACTGATTTTTATGATGCTGCAATAATACTGTATATAGGCCCTCTATATATATATATATATATATATATATATATATATATATATATTATATATACATGTATATATATATATATATTAGTTAATATTCCTTCTACGTGCATGTAAGTCTTATTGTCATGTAAGTCTTGTGTTTTATTAGTAGAAATAGAAGGCCTGAATTAGTTCAACCAAACTTAGTCGCATAAATTTTAAAACGTAAACTTGCTATATTTCTATGTTTGTTTGCAGATCAAGATTAAAGCAGCTAGTTGCACGTAAACACTACTTAAACAAACTAGGCCTAATTGTTTAAATGCCTATAAGTAGGCCTACATTCAAAGGTGAAGCCGTTTTAAAAATAAAATGAAGAAAGGAAGTGACAGAAATAGTACATGGCAAACATATCCACTGAGCAGTGAGGACTGTACGGTTCAAACTTTTTGCTGCTGTAAATTTTCCTAAGCTACCCTTAACAAGGTTAATCGATATAATAAGAAACTGATAGAACTATTAGATTATACATGTAGATATGCATAGAGACTCAAAGCAACGAGACCCTAGGAAGAACTCTATAAAGCTGTATGCTGAACTCGCCCCAAAGTTCAAAATAATCTGGGCATGCGACATATGCCTGCAGTTATCGGATGCCGGATCCGCGTCAGTCAATGAGGACGCAGAACACGAATGCTCCAAGAACCGTTTGGTTCTGGCTGAAAAATATCCAGAAAAAATGATGTTCCTAATCCGAACAAGGCATGCGACTTACAAGTGGCGTAAGAAGGGACTTTGCGGACATGTTGCCAACAATGAAAACTGTCCAGATAAGCAATTGTGTCATTGGCCTCATAGTAAATTAGAAGAGACTCTGTGGAATAGAGATTTAGACAGAGACATTAGTCTGGCCAGTTTCATAGAAGATCTCAATAATTCACCGTTAGAAGCATATTATATAATTGAATATTTGTGCAAAGAACATAGCGGAAATTTTAAACTGGTTTGTGGTAAGTGCATAGAAAATAAAGAAATATCGATTGGAAAGAAAAAACATCGACCTGAATGTAGGAATGGTCATAGTTTGAAAAGGTTCCCCATGGCTCTTATCTTTGAATTTACTGAAGATGGTAGAATTTTGGTTATGACAGACACCTTGGAAGATGAGCAACATAGTGCGGAAGATAAAGCGCTACTCACCGTTGTTAACTGGCTGTTGGATTCTGGGAAAATAGACCGCAAACTCATTGCAGAAACTTCTGAAAGGTTTATTTTTAAGTCAAATATCATAAAGCCGATAGAAAACAACGTATACATTCACAGTAGTCTCTCAATTTCACAGCCTGAAATGGAGTTTGACGAAGATTGCTATATAAGTTCAAAAATTAGCTGCTTCGTTCGAAATGAAGAAGAAATTTATAGCGATGATTTTGAGGGCCTTCTAGATCCTGCAGCTTATGACGACGACGTTGGAGATAGCATTGAAGCTATCGGAGCGGCTAAGGAATCTAAACATTTTAAGTATTACAGTACATTAAACTCATCAGAGGCATTGAAACTCGTTGAAAATGGTCCACCTTTCTACAGAGCACTGATTGAACTGCGAGGCCCGTTTAATGCTGTAGGTCACATCATTGGCGATAGAAAGACTGGCGATGAAATACAAATCAAAGGACGTAGAAATTGTGGACCTGCATGCTCGGGTGATGAAGTAGTTGTTGAGGAAAAGAAAGTGATGGAGGCAGACTGCGATGTGGAGGTCCTGAGAGGAACCGTTGTGTCTGTTATCAAAAGAAACACCAATCGAATAGCTAGAACATTCGTGTGCAGGGTGGATAAAATACAATCAAATCTAATGCAACCTTTGTGCGAAAGTCTTCCAAAAATTCACATCATTGATTCCATCCTTAGAAAAAACTATGGTGATCGTTGCTGCAACTATGTCTCTGTTTATAATGACACTTTGAAAGTACAAAAGGTATTCAGATTGAACTTGAAACGAAGAAAAGACATGTTGTTCATTGTAAAGTACTTGAAATGGGAGGATACATATATGTACCCTTTGGGATATTGCTGTCAAGTCATCCGTCGAGGTAATAATCTGAAGAACAGTCAAAAAATTTTAAATGCAATATACGAGGTTCGAGCAATGGAATCTACTTGCAAGTCGCTAAATCAGACAAACCAAGATGATACTGTTGAAGAGATCCCAGAACACGAGTATCCCAGTGCAGCGGCTTCTTCTCAGATTGGAAATTCTTTACGCAATGTGATGAAATCGACGACGATGCAGCCAGCTATTGGAATAAAAGATACGGATTGCTTGATGCAATCGGTAGGTAACCGGATTACAATTACAATTGATCCAGCCGGGTCTAAGGACCTGGACGATGCTATCAGTATATTACAGGTTGGAAATGAGGAATATGAAATAGCTGTTAATATATCCGATGTCAGTGAGAGTGTTTCAGATGGCAGTGAAGTCGACAAATACGCCAAGAGTCGGATCATTTCAAATTATCCTGCTGATCCAAACAGCAGTCCTTATCAAATGCTGCCATCTT
Source organism: Enchytraeus crypticus (assembly GCA_905160935.1). Lineage (NCBI taxonomy): Eukaryota > Metazoa > Annelida > Clitellata > Enchytraeida > Enchytraeidae > Enchytraeus > Enchytraeus crypticus. The sequence continues at coordinate 1,149,708 of CAJHZI010000481.1, read as the reverse complement.
ATCTTGTAGAAAGCTTAAGTCTTCTGCAGAATGAGAAACGAAGGACTCTCAGCATTGTGTTCAAGATGAATGCCCGGGGTGAATTACTGGAAAAACTTCCAGTTATTGAAAGTAGAGAAATAGTTTGCGACAGAAATTTGACGTATGACGAAGCTCAGAGAGTAATTGAAGGGAGATCTGTGAGCCTTCCAGAAGAAATATGTGAAGCCGTTGTTAGATTGCACCATATGGCTAGATATCTAAGATCCGAGAGATTAAGAGATGGTGAGTATTACTTTGATTATGAGGGACGTGATGAAATTCGATTTGATAGAAATTTGATTGATCAGAACCCTTGCCATAGCTCAAAGCTACTTGTGGAAGAGTTTATGATTTTGGCAAACAGGTACGTTGCAAAATTTCTTGTTGAAACTTGTTCTTTTTCTGGTGTCCCACTCAGAGTGCAAATTTCCCCCAGACCCGATAGATTTGACAGATGGGCAAATGTTCACAAGCAAATTCTGCCTCTCTCCTTCTACTTTAGTCAATACCATGAATATTCTGCTTTAAGAAACTTAATTGAAGGCTCAGAAGATTGCAGTAACTCTATTGTAATTCTAAATGAAGTTTTTCGCGAATTGGAAGTAGCAATCGAGCAGCGTGATTCTGAAAAAGTGGAAAGAATTATTGGAGCAGAACGTCTGCATTCCCTTCACGCCATAGCAATTACAGATTGGTTTTCAATTCAGGAAAGAGCTAAATTCGCGTGCTCAAGTAATGATTGTCCTCAAACCAATCGTCATTTTGGATTGCAAATGAACTGCTATGTTCAATTTACTTCACCGATTAGACGATACATGGACATAGTGATACATAGGCTGGTAAAGAATGGTTTGACTGGACAACGTAATGTCAATAACAGTTCTCCAGAAATGGAACGTCTCTGCCAAAAAATGACGCTTGCAACGCGCCGAAGTAAGGAATTTTCCAGAGCTTGCGTTCTTTTAAACGCTGCATCGCTTCTAGAAGAACCACAGTTCTTATCCTGCTTTGTAAGCGAAATAAATCAGTTTAATATTGCGTTGAATATTCCTCAAATAACTGACATCCATCGTACACAGAGGATTATACCTTTCGCAGAGTTATCTCTAGATGCTGTGCCAATCATCTCTGACAACGAAATAGAGCTTGTCTGGAGGAAGCGAATGTATGACACACGCCAATTTCAAACCCCTGGCGCCAGGCAATCCATTCCTCGTCAAATCCTAAAACTTGATGAGAACATGTATGGCAGGAAGGTAACTGGCACAAATTGGAAAAACATTCAAAATCTAATTCGTCAAAGACTTACAGAAAGCATAACAATGGAATTCCTTCATTCATCTTGCGACCAGAGCTCTGACAATGATTCATGCAACGCGGAAGATGAAGAAGATCGAAGAGTCGGTTTTTTGAATGACATTACTTCCGAGGTAACCCAGGGTCTCATAAAGAAACATTTTGTTGACTTTTCTCTCAAACTATCTACGGATTCCGTTATGTCAGTCCAATTTGGAGCTAGCATTATAAACGGTTCACTTAAACCCGAAATTAAAGTCGTAAAACTCACTAACGCCATTGATTTGTGCCTAGAACATAAACGTAACCCAATCGGCTGTTTCTCAGAACTTGCTACTTGGAAGAGAAAACCAAACTATGATAACATGGACGAGTATCAAGAGATCTGGCTTGCAATTCTGGCCATGGAATCAGCAACGAACGCAGCGAGAGCCGAAGATGCCCTGATATGTAATCATGTTCCTATTCATATGCAACTTCGCAATGATCAATATTTTGGAACGCTAACTTTTGTTTCGAATTTCTGTATCGAACGAAGTATAAAATTCTCCAATATCGGGGATTTGGGAGAGTCAACTAGCGATTACGCTTGCATTAGGTTTCACCATGAAGTTTCTGGTAGGACGAAAATGTGGATTGGTCACGCCATTATTGTCGATACTGGAAAGGTTCGCTCTGGGCAGATCAACAAAAATCAAAAGATTGAATTGACATTTAGAATCATTCATTGTAATAGCTCTCCCCCGTATCAACTGTTCCAGAGAAGACCTATTTCGCACAGCTGTGTTGAGTTTCTACCTCGTACCATTAGCGATAGGCATGTGATCTCTCTCTCTCTCTCTCTCTCTCTCCCTCTCTTACGACACTGCCTACTGGCTGGTCCATGGTATATGGTGCCTCCATTATTATCTATCTACCGTTTTACTCTTCACGTCCACATAGGGGTGGGTCTTTAAATCAGCTACAACATTCCATTTGATATACCATTATTCTTGGGGATTCTGCTTATGACGAGGTGGGTTCCCTGTGCCTTCCTCAGCTTTGACTTACATTTACTGGGCAGGGGCGTCATTCGCTTAGAAAACAATCCTGTTTACCCATTGATCTCTAATCGTGATAAATTTGACGCTTTTAGGTAGAAGAATAAAAATTTAGTGGAAAAAATCTCTAGAACATCTGTTAGTGGATAAAAATGAAGGCAAATAAAGGAAAATTGAACTTTTTCGCACAGGCCTAATGATGGTGTTTAAGAAGGTTCCGCCATTAAGTTTGTTAGAAGCGGTTATGCCACTTAATGTCCTGAGTGATTAATATTGTAATAAAGCCATTTAACTCAAAAGTGCTTGAGTCGCTCTATCAGCGTTAGTTTAAGGTACAAATCATGTTCAAACCAATATTTATCTGAGCGCGTTCGTATCTTACACAAACATTCATGAAGATAAAATAATAATATAATCGATTTTTAACTAAGAAGCATATATGTTGAATGCAGGCGAATGACTGAAGCTATTAAAGGTCTTTTGAATGAAGACACTTCAGAATTGTGCAGGAACATAGCCCTAGGAAGAAAACTGAAACCTCTCTCTGGTATACCATCTCTCTTTCTTTCAGATTACTATCTAAAAAACAAGGTAATTGCCTTTAATTCCCTTTACTTTGGACTGCATATCTGGATTTTGGAATTTGCACCGTTTTTGGACCTTCTTTCTGCTCGCCGGCTTGATTTTGTCTCAATAGTGCTCGATGTTGTCATTGATGACTGTAGCACTCTAATTGTTGTTATTAAGGGCTATGGCATATAACTCTTCTTCAAATAAAATTCTAAACCGTTCGAGCTTGTCTTGTATTTGCACAATAATCTCAATATTATTAAAATCTTTTATATTTCCTATTCAGACTAATCAACTCCCTCATTCCTCACAGAATACCGGTGCACCATTACCGATCTCATTTTCTCTTCTAGTTATGCATTTACTGTAGAGTTCCGATGATGTTGAAGATCGTGTTATTGACCAGGCGTGAGACGTCCCTGACATCCCCTCGGGTGAATAACCTTACGTTAAATCTTCAGCGTATTTGATTCAAACAGCGTATGTTCGGCACATGATTTGATTTAATCTCCGTTTAATACAAACGTTCAATGTGAGCCGACCAATAGTAAATTTTACTACTGTTTTATATTGTATTGTATTACACGATATCTTATTGAATTGTATCGCATCGTATCGTATGGTATCTTATCGAATCTTATGTGGTACTGTATTGCATTATATACAATATATTGCTCATTGCATTGTATTTTATTGCATGTGTTTAGGTTTTTTGAAACTTAATGAATACCATATCAAATGGCCTCATTATATAACCGAGCAGTTTGGAATGAAGAACTTATACAATAATAGATCTCAAGAAGCCGCTATAAAGAGATCTTTACAAAACCGATTTACGTTGATACAGGGGCCCCCAGGTATAATGCTATATAACACTGTAACAGTTTTATTATTATTACAAAATCTCACCTTTACGTTATGTCCAGCTAAACTAACGTGAGGCATGAAGTAGGTCTTCAGATAGAATGCGAATAAAATGAGGAAATAAATATGCCATATCGCTTTGGTGAGTTAACGCAAACGTTAGATTTTTTAATTTTTGCTTGAGTTACAACCACTTGTTTAGGTTATAGCAAAGGTTTAACTTAAAAAGTATGGACTGTTTTTAAGTTAGAGCTTTGGCTAACTCAAAGTAGACTGCACTTAGATAAGCTCAGCGTGTGAAATCTGAACCCGTGTCATTTACTTCCTAGAAAAATGCACTATCCGTTCGGCCGTACTCTCTTTTCAAATTTTATTATAAAATGCCTCCTTCAGTCAATGCTCATTTACCTCTCTCTATAGTGCTTGGTCAAGTGGTACATATTTCTACTCACATGCTGCTTTCACGCCCCTTAAAGAGCACACGATCTATTATCGAGTTAATAACTTAACAAAGGTCTATATTGATGAAAACGCATAATGTAAACTGTAATCTGGGAATAATATGGCTTCTGAGGTGGTTTTCTGTTTCCTTCCTCATATTTGCAATGTCGCCTCTTACGATATTCACAGTTTACGATTGGTCAAATCTTCTGTCTCCCAGACAGAGCACGGAGAATATCCCATTACAACCGAGAATATTAATGGCTTGAAATCGTACACCTGTACCACTACACATGCAATACACAGGAACCGGAAAAACAGCAGTGGGAATCAGGATTGCGTACTGGTTCGTTCAGTCTAATCGACAACTTAACTGCGCGGAAGGAAGGAAGCAAGTTCTTTGTTGTGGTCCATCCAACAGCTCAGTTGACGTCATTGCCGGTAAGCTTCATTGAATCGACTATTGTGACGTTGGCTAAGAATTTACTTTTGCCTAGGACGTAGTGATGTCCGTATTGATAAATAACTTAACTTAATGCTCATCCACACCTTAATGTAGCATATAGCCTGGGAATAATGTGGTTTCTGAGGTGTTTTCCCACTCGTGAGCATCTTACGTTGTCATCTTATATATATATATATATATATATATATATATATATATATATATATAATTTATCGCAGTCGATCTCCGGATATCACAAAACTTCTTCACTCTATTAAGTTGTTGTTCCTTAGATCATTTACATGCGAACCTTTTGTTCTCCTTACATGCATGTATTATTATTATTACTATTTTTTATCTTTGCAATCAACAAACAATTCATATAAACTAGAAATTGGCGATTTAGTATTATAGTTCTGTAAATTATATCCTGCGAAACGGGCTTAAGCGCACATTGTGGAGTGTGGTCGTCATAAATGAATTTAAGCAACGTCTCAGTCGGTTAGTACTAGGATGAGTTATCACTTTGGAATCCGAATGCTAACAAGTTTGAATAAAAATCAGAAATTAAAATATTATTCTTAAATCTGAGTTAACAAGATTAATATTAGATTAATATACGTAATTACGTATTAATATGCGTAATTAATAGATAGATAGATAATATATTTTTTCAGCAAAGACACAAAATGCATATCGCCTCTATGGCAGAATATATGCAATCATATTAATAACCAATTAACGATTATTAGACATTTTGAAGAGGAACGAGGAAATAACGAAAGCTACAAAAACAGCAACTAGACAAAGAAACTGTGTAGTTCTAAATACTTACATTATGTCATGTCTATAACTAGGCTAATAGAAAGAGAAAATGAATGCACAAGTTCCCGAAGCGTAGTCATTTTTGTCAACTTTTTGACTATCTAGACAATTCTGAAACTGTTTGAGATCAATGATATCAGTAATCTTCAACGTCTGTAGAGCTTTATACGTTTCCGCTTCAGTTTTTAACTTTTGTTAAAATTATTCCGTCAATTTTGGATATATTTAATGTAACATATTCAAAGGTATTTGAAGATTACTGAGAATATAAATTTTATGTTTTCCTATGATTCAGATCAGCTTATATCTCGACTTCGTTGTAACGTTCTTGAGTCGAGTCCTCGCATAGTTCGAGTCTATAGTGAAGTGAGAGAGAATCAGGACTACCCCATACCTCGTGATATCTACGCCAAGCGAAGCAGAAAGAAGGCGATTAACCTTCCCGATGAATACTGTCTTCATCATATCATCCGACAGAATGAAAAACCGTACAGCCAGAAAATTTTGAGGTTTACCGAGCGATTTGAACAATATAGAAAGAGTCCGGAACAAATTTCGGATAAAGAAATCATGCGGTATCAAAAGTTAATTCAGGACGCGAGCATAGAAGAGATGAAACAGTACGACATCGTGCTGTGTACTTGCTCAGCGAGTGCCAGCAACAGAATCAAGAAGGGGACCAACGTAAGACAGGTGATCATAGACGAGTGCGCAATGTCCATGGAGCCCGACAGTATGATTGCTATTTCTGGATGCAAAAGCGCTGAGCAAGTTAGTTATTATTATTCTAGTAATTTATTAATTATATTGTTATTATATATATATATATATTATATATATGTATATATACATGTATATATACATGTATATATATATACATGTATATATATACATGTATATATATACATGTATATATATACATGTATATATATACATGTATATATATACTTATTATATTGTTAGTTATTATTATTCGTTTATTGCAATGTAATCAGACATCATGCAGAAATTTTACACGGTTAGGAAAACACATGCAGCTACATACTGACAAACAGAGGTAAATATACCAATACATAATATTAATCACAAATTTAATAGCCGTTAGATTGTACCTAACTGCTATTAAATCTAGCTAATTGTTATTGAATTTGAACTTTTCTCAGTTCAAATTATATCTTCCTTGTCGAAGTACATGTATGTTTCGTAAGTAACTCTTATTTAGTCCACATGCATGTCAACATGTTATTATTAAATGATACTGTTTTCTGTATTAAAATGCATGTAAAATGTTTTATTGTCAGTCTCTTCAATGGCTTACTATGCATTAAAAGTCAATCAAATAATAATCAAGCAACACGGAGCTTGGTTCTCTGACGAAGATACTAAAATGCTCTTATCTCAGAGGTTTGGTTAGATAGACCTACGACCTTACTGCAGACAACGAACGAAATGACATCGGAAACAGTAGGACAACATTCCGAATAAATTTCGTCACACTATGACGACTGAGTATACAGAGACAAGAGAAAGCAAGATCAAAACAGAGCAAGTCCATGATCCAAGAACGAAGATACTCAGATATTTTTGGCATGAAGTTAGTGTGATTGGTCGTAGTGAGGCAATCTTTCAATAATTTACATTTACATAGAATGATATAGTAATATTCCGAATCTCTATTGTAATTCTAATGCACAACAGCCTTCGAAATTCTTCTGGAATGTGTTTTCGACTAATCCTTCAGGACAACCTCATACTTTCTTGCAGAACGATCTTCAATTTTGCGGCAATTTAGTACGGGGTTTAAGCCCAGCAAGGTACCACATTGTTCAGAAGTAGCAGAACTGAAATGGAATAGGATCATGCTTATTCGGAACTAATTTCTCTGGCAATTTGTCCAGATTAAAGCTAATTTTGACGTCACAAAATAACTAAATCTAGTAAAATCTGGTAAAGCTAATGTTAACTCAATTTCCTCACTCGAAGCCATGTCAGTGACAGGCGAGCCCAGGAATTGAATCCCGCATATACTGATCCACGGTCGAATATCTTTCCGACATCGCCACTAGCTCCAGCCAGTTATCATACGGTGTCAATATATAATGCATACTATACATGCATAATAGAATCACTCGATATTTTGTCTCTTGTAGATTGTGTTGATTGGAGATCATAAACAGCTTCAACCCATTGTCATGAATAAGGATGCTTCTGAGCTTGGTCTTAAGATATCTCTCTTTGAGCGTTATGCCGACAGAGCTGTCATGTTAAATAAGCAATATCGAATGGTGAGTGTTTAAAAACTTATGATATCTAATTTCATTGCTTGCGCGTTTTGTAATTATTGGTCACATTGACAATTCTATCGTTACTGAAATTGTAATGAATAGAGAGTTGAGTTTGCAGCTATGATGAAATGAAAATTGCTCTTTGATGGCAATATTCTGTGTGAAATATCTACTAAAATAGATACCAGTACAAAACAGCAATCTCGTTAATTAAAATAAATGTCTAGTTAATTATCGTCTTTTATTATTAATAAAAAAATAAAATTATAACTCGTCGTTTCTATTAAATAACTTCTAATTAATTTCAGCAACATTTTTGATCTTCGTTAAATTGGTATACTGTAATATTTTGTCGCTACAGAGAAAAGAAATCTGTGCATTCCCAGCACACTATTTCTACGATGATAAATTGAAAACCGCTACGAATTCTCCTTATTTTAAACGGGACGATCATTTTCTTAGCATATGGCCAAACACTTCGTTTCCAATGGTGTTTTGTCACGTAGCCGGAGTGGAGAAATCCCAGGCTGTAACCACTGCAGATGGTAGCGAAAGAAGCAAGCGAAATGACGAAGAGTGTTATCATGTGGTTAGAGCTTTCTTACACCAGCATCATCATCATCATCGCCATCAACATCATCATCATCAGCAGCAGCAGCAACATCATCATCATCATCAGCATCAGCATCATCATCAGCATCATCATCATCCTCATCGTCGTCGTCGTAAAATGATAGGCTAGAGTTTATAAATAATGCAGCTTTCATGGAAAGAGGAGAAAATTATAACAAAACTAAGTTACTGGAATAGTACAGAAATGTCAGAAGTTTATCTCAATCTCTCGTGTTTAGAAGCAACGTTAAATCACCACCACCACGACCATCATCATCATCATCATCATCATCATCAACATCATCATCATCATCATCACCACCACCACCACCATCATCATCATCATCTTCATCAACATCATCATCATCATCTTATTCCATTGAATCTCTGTTTAGCTAGGGTCCGCATACAAATATAATATAATATATTTAATTTATGGTAACTTATATTTGATAACCATAGAGCTTGTTGTACATTTAAATATTATTTACACTGTTGCTTTTAATAACACTAATATCACCTAACACCTCCTTGTCTATCCCACATAGAATATAGAATGTAGCTTCTAATAATACAGTTTGTAGGCATAAAACTACTAAGCAATTTTTATTGCAAAATAAACCTATTATAATAATTTATTATCATCATTGTACCTAATTATTCACAGAGACGCATAGTCAAGGAATTGATCAACAGCATCATTACATTCATCCATGGCAGAGACTGTCCCACGGAGTTGATAGAGAAGAACATCGCCATACTGACTCAGTACAACGCTCAGAGAGCGGCCATTGAAGAAGGGCTGAGGCAAGAAGGCATATCAGACGTCAACGTTAGCACGGTGGTAGCAAGTCAAGGTAAGCCCTTCTTCAACTAACAGAATCTCAAATAACCAAATCAATTTGACAGGAAAATGAAGAAATCTACATGTAAGTATTGATATTGAAGAATGGTTATGCACGCTTTCGTATTTCATGCAGAAAATCTCGATGAAGTAGCCTCTCACTGTAAACTATACTAGAAGTGGTGTTATACTAGCTTTCCCTTGGTTCTAAATAAACTGCTACTGGTGTTCGTACACTAAGACAATCTTAATTTACACGCTGATTTTAATATCCTATATGTTGTCATGGATGACGATATCACTCGCTTGTTGTTGTTGTTGTTGTGTAGGTGACGAGTGGGATTACGTGATATTGAGCACTGTAAGATCTCTGGATAAATACGAGCTTGATCCTCACCCATCTCCCGGATGGATTAAGAGTAAACTGGGATTTGTAGCTGATCCCAATCAAATCAACGTGGCCCTCACCAGGGCTCGACAGGGTCTCATTATTGTCGGTATGTTAATAAAGTTTAGCATAAACAGGGCACACTGCATTATTCAGTAACAGCCAGTAATTATAACATAAAGGCATATAATTAAATACGAGTAAATTTGTAATTAATAAATAACAACAGCAACATTTATTAATATAAGATAGCATAGAGATTTTAGGATCTTTAAAAATATTGTTCGTGTGGCTACGATACTCTTCATGTTGAATAATTTGAATTGCACGTTTTTGAAGTAGGCCTAGCCTACTTTACATGTATATTGACTGCTTTTTGATCAACGTTTTAAATTACCTGTTTTCAGTCGCTTTACCTTTTATAAATTTGTTAATTTCATTCCGAGTAAACGTTTGCGCTCGAGACTGTCGTGAACCACAATAGCAAGCATACTAATATATACTTGTTGTTGCCCAATATATTTAATCATTTTCGTATGCCGACTACATAAGCCAATCTCGCTTTTGTTCGCTTTTGTTCGTTGTTATTTCTACTAATCATCATCATCATCATCTTCTTCTTCTTTTTCCCTTAAACTTCAGTTTAACCGGGGTCGTGATGCGAATAGACTTTCAATCCATTAGTTTAAGTTTTTGTAGCAATTTTTGGAGCCCAGGCGCTCACCAACCGAATGCCCTTTCTGACATTGGTGTGGATTTAGTTTTTATGTCGCCTTCTACGACACGTGCATATTTACACTGTTGGTCTATTCTTCAAGCAACCCGGGCACAACAAGGGGAAAATGTTATTTCTACAAATCTTCTGATTTATGTGTAGGTAACAAGGATCTGTTACGTTGTGATACCATGTGGAGGAATCTGATCGAGTGGTATGAGAGGAATCAATGTGTTGTGAATGCCGATGACTTCTTGTCTTTCTCACTGATTCCTGGGTCTCATGCAAGCAGTATACCTCGCCTACGACCACGAATACAACATCAACAGCACTTCGAGCTGAAGCAGCGACAGCGATACGTGCAAGAAATGCAGCGATTGGGCGCAATACCGCCTACATCAGATAATTTGTATTAGCTGCATAAATCAGACTGCGATATCAACTGATATATATCAACATAGTTGATCGTTTCACTCTAATGCGTGTTTACTTAGCTACAAATCTCCCGATTTATGTGTAGGTAACAAGGATCTGTTACGTTGTGATGCCATTAACGTAACGTTGATGGTATCACAACGTAACAGATCCTTGTTACCTGTTACGTTGTGATAGATATCAAAGTTGATCATTTCACTGTACAGTAATACGTGTATCTCTACACTACTGATAACAATAAGCAGAGTTCCATCATTGTTCATTCCGTTTTACAGTAATATGCATGTAGCCTATGCTTCATGTTAATGTATCTTGATGAGACTAGTCTAAGTACACCTGGTGTCTAAGACCTTATAGTTATAATATTATTGTGATACCTTATTTTCTTTTACATTTTACGTAGCCTACATTTCATGTTTCAATTTTCTATTTATTACTTCTACACGTAGATAGGCAGAGAATGTTTTAGTGATCAATATCCCGGTGCATCTACATGTATATTTACGTGCATCATGGATCGTTAAGTCAAATTTTCGGCTAATTTGACTGGAGAGTAAATTTTCGTGTCCAATACATGTCTAATTGCAGAGTTAAAGAACCAATGATTGAAATTAATTAGATTTGTCAATTTATTTAGGATATCTGTATAAAATTGATAGATATAATTGCTGGTTATCATTTCATTGTAATGTATGTTTCTAGAAGGAAACTTATGAATAAGATCATGAAAGATTAACACAGTGGAATTCACGGTATGGTGAATTCTGTCAAATCCTGAAAATATTGGGATATGTAACTTTGCAAAGCAAGAATTGTTACTTGCTATACCCTCCCTCTACTGATTAACCCATAACTGGCCTGTTTCTAAAGATATTCAGATGTAATGAGCTGGTGGCACTTTATGGAATTTTTGCTTCACCATCGAATTGTTACCTTTTAGCTTGAATCTGATGGGTCATGATCTAGTAATCCCTGGAAGAGAGTATCATTTAATGCCAGTTTCTCAAAATGTTCCCAGAGCCATCCCATCATATCAGAAACTTTCTAGCAAGATAGTTAGAGGAATTACGATGTCTCTAAACATTTTCAGAAATAGCTGTTTCTCTATTTCATATAAAATCAAGATGAATCGTTTAACTGGGTACAATTATGTTGTAATTCTCGATGGAGTATCCGTTAACACTAACCGTTTTATGACTGGTTTATTGAATGAATGTTAAAATTCCTGTTTATGTTAACTTGTATTTTGTGAAGTGTAAATATTTATAAAAGATGTGTTTTATTACTTTGAGTTCTTGTCGTGTCGTTTTAACTTCTTTAACTTAGACAGATATTTTCAAATTCCGTTGATTGTTTAGTTACTGTCAGAAAGTTACTTGAAATTTTAATAACATTGAATTATGTTGAGATGGTCTACGGGTAGAATGCTTGACTCTAATGCCATAGACTCTAGGTGTACATTTAGTGAAAAAATGATTTATTTGATAATCTGATTGTCAATACAATGTAAATGTCAGATAGTTATAATAAATCCACAAGATCTTGTTTTACTCTTAGTTATTGAACTTCGTCACTTCGATTGTTTCAATATTATTAATATCAATATCAATAATACTCAATTTTTAGATTAATATTAGTAATTATTAATATATAATTTCTCTTATTACTATTGCTGAACATAATTTTCTATTTATAGAGCTTTTATTTCACATGTAGTGGCTGCCACTATTTGGGTTCTGTTTACATGTTACTTTGAGTATGGTTGTCCTTTTGAAGTCAAATAATTATAATTGGATTGGAAAGGCAAATGATAGACTATTTTAAAATAATTCCTCTACGCTCTGGGAGGCCGCAGTCGCAAATGTGCCACAAACGCAGACAGCATTAAAGCGCTGGAGTGCAATAGATAGGCGCTGTCAAAGAAAGGCTTTTTCGCGTTGGTCGCCTGTAATAGCGTTGGTTCTCCTGTATAATTCGTTGATATTAAAATGTATATAAATTAAATTAAAGCGCGGATTTGGGAATAACCTTCGATTACCCTGGGATTTTTCCATTCAAAGCTGTCAACACTCGGTCTTCCATGGTTTTTGACCATCCAGGTATAACCGGGCACGACGTTGCTTATCTTTGGTTATTGACGCGCAGCTAAATCAATTAGACTGTGCCAAATCCGCCCCCTAAATCATGCATCTGTATCAAATGCTCCGAATACGATAGATCTAGATCGAGGATTTGCGCAGGGCTTACTGAGACCTGATCGATGGTTTTGTATGTTGAATAAGTGGCACTTATTATTCAAACCAACAATAACTAGTAGCGGTTTATATAACAGAGAAGGCTTGAGCGAAAGATAGGCCGATAGACTAGCTACTGTCAGGCATTGTGCGAATGTAGAATGTGCGAATCACTTTCGTCTACTCACGCGTAATTGTACAATTTAACACGGAAGGTGTAACAATGTTTTTGACAACACGGCTTTACAAACGCTCCGTATAGCTGTTGGTATAGCATCTACATACACATTTATACATATATATATATATATATATATATATATATATATATATATATATATACATGTATACATGTTAATATATATACTTATGCACTGATATATATATATACATGTATATTATATATATATATATATATATATATATATATATATAATCATATTATGTATAATATATATATATAGATATATATATATACATGTATATATATACATACATGTATGTATATATATATATATATATATATATATATATATATATATATATATATATATATCAGTAATAAAAATACAGTATATATATATATTTATATATATACTGTACTTTTATTACTGATACCCCAATTTAATTTTAAAATAAAGTCGTAATGAGTTGACAGATAATCTTGAAATTTACTGTATTGGACCAGCAGCCAATTCATTCTACCAAATATAGAGAAATTTCGTTTGAGTATCTTTATGTGAAAGTTATAGTTTTGCGAATTGGAATGGGATCAGAGAAGAAATATCCAATGCAGGATTACGGGGTGGTTACAATCAGCGTAAAAATATCTCTATAAAATAACAACGAACACGTCACATCAAATTTCTGCTAATGCTATTTCGAAGAGCAATCATTTCTTTTCAAAACAACGTCAAATAATATAAGTATAGATCACGCTATTAGTCCACTTTCTTAGAGGCGACTAGTTCAGCAGCTCCATCGGCAAAATTAAATTTGTGCTATTTCCGGCAATTATAATAATAATTATTATTATTATGTTAGTTTTATTGTTGTTGTTGTTGCTGCTCCTGTTGTAGTTGTTGTTACGGAATTTACATATTTTATCTGGTATTTGTCAGTATTGAATATTCTCAAAATACCTGTTAACTGCTGTCTGAAAACGAAAGTTAAATTTTTGGGAAGTTCGTGTTAAATTCGTGCCGTGCTGCTATATATAGCACAATCAATAGATCACGTGAGCTGAGTAGTAGGCTTGTTATTTGGGGCACCTCAATTGAGACAGCTGTGTCAAATATTGTATGAAATGCACTATTGAAGGGAGTGTGAGGGGAATTCTTTTCCCATTTATTTTCAAATTTGTCAAAATGTTTCAAATTTGTAACAGTACTACTCATTTATTCATATATATATATATATATATATATATATATATATATATATACATGTATATATATATATATATATATATACATATATGTGTGTGTGTGTATATATAAAATATATATACGTGTATATATATAATATATATATATATATATATATATATATATATCAATCTATATACACACATAGGCCTACAATGGGCCTACATGATATTTGTATATGACTAAATAAGTAATTATATTATTATAGAAATAAGTGTAGTTTACACTAACTTTATAGGTTGGCAAGTAAGTGATGTAAGTCAAGTATATCTGGAAATATACATTTAATAATATTTTAATTGTGTATTTTGACTAAAGTCTCTTCCTTGGACTGATTTTGGGGTTTAGAGATCTTGCATCGTTTCTGAACCCCTTTTTTCTCATCGGTCGGGTTTGGTCCAGTAATGCTCGAAGTTGTCATTGACGACAGTAGCACTCTGATTTGTTTTGTTTGTGTTTTTGTAATTCAATCAGGATTCTTAACTTTAATTTGAATCTGACAAAACTCATTATTAAAGTCCTCCGAAACATATAATTTGTCTTACTACCACTATATTCATTCTACACCAGTTCAGCGCTATAGCTATGATCTAGTCTAGATTTGAACGGTAATGTTGTATCATCGTTGAACAGTAGGCTATATATTTTAAAAAGTACATCATTATATTAAATCGATTAGGCTAAATGAAAGTTTGTAGAAAATTGTAAAAGTTTAGCTACTTGTACATTACATGTAAGTGGCATCATACGTGTTTTTCAAATTATCTTTACACTCACTTTATACCTTAATTGTCATAATTAAACTCCAAATCTATGATCTTATTATAATTTATATCTGTGCATATTTAAGTTGTTAGATTTTTGCTCTTACGTTGTAAATTAGTGTCGGGAAGTAACCTAATTGACGGTACCGGTATTAAATATAGGCCAAAGCTCTTTGAGATATGACAGAATTTAAGAGTTTAGTAAATGCAATAGTCCATCGTACAGCTGCAACCAAAACGTTGGTGCAGTTGCTGAGCACATATGATTACATCATACGCCCATTCTTGACTACTGTAGCTAATATAATAATACTAATAAAAATCAATCAATAAGAATTTAACGGCCGGTTCCTCGCCATAAGGCAATTTCAGGGACGTCTTTCGCAGGCTCTACACAAAGAGGCGAGAAAAACACCACACGATGACGACTGAGTAGACAGAGACCACAAGGGAAAGCGATATCAAAACAGTGCAAGTCCAAGGTCAAAGGCAAGTGGGTCAAAATTTAGACCTATGGCGGAAAAGGAAATGTTGTTAGCTTGCCCAGAAAGTACCAATACTCTGCCACGTTACGATATTGTAGCAGAGAGTTTCACATTGTCGGAGCAGAAAATATAATCATAAGATAATAATAGGAACAACAAAAACAACAATAATAATAATTATTATTATTATTATCTCATTTCAATCTTTACTTTGCATTTAAATTGATACTAAAATTGAATTAGTGTTTAATTGTTTGTATTATTAACATTGAAGTATGCGCAATTACGTAGGTCCTACATACTTTTTGCCGAAAATGTTAACTAAATTTGATTAGTATCTACTAATTAATTATTATTAATTAGTAGATAGTTATTTTTAAAGACGTGGAATTTCGCTCAGAAGATTAGTTATTGTAAAATAAAACCTTTTCAAACAGTCACACTATTACTACCTATTATTACTATACTACAAACAGTCATATTGTCGAAATGGCAACTAGGGACGGGACGGTAGATGAGGAACTTAGCAGAAAACATAGACGAACTCCTAAGAAGAGCACGGTCAAGTTGTATGCTGAACTTGCTCCACAATACAACTTCCGTTTTTCTTGCGATATTTGTCTGCAGCTGACTACAGATGGGAGTGCATCAGTTAGCGATGCCGAACATGAATGCTCTAAGAATCGGATGGTACTAATTGAGAAACATTTCGATTCTGGCTTCCAGATTCGAACAAAACACCCCTCATATATGACTCGGAAAGGATTATGCGGTCATGTTGCAAATGGTGAAAACTGTCCGGAAAAACAACTATGCCGCTGGCCTCATAGTGAACTGGAAGAAAAGCTGTGGAATAGGGAATTATATGGAGAAATAAGTGTAGCTAGTTTTATTGAAGATCTCTCTGAAAGTTCGGTAGAGGCAACATACTTGATAGAGTTTCTTTGCAAAGAATATGACGGTCAGTTTATACTGATTTGTGGAAAGTGCTTTGACACTACAAAAGAAAAAGTAGGAAAGAAAAATCGACACCGGCCTGAATGCAGCAAAGGTCACAGCTGGAAAAAAGCTCAAGCTCTCGCCTTCGAATTCAAAGACGGTCAGAGAGTTATGAAGATCACAGGAAAGCTGGACACTGAAGAACAGGAGCCTGAGGATGAAATGATAGTCTCACCGGTTCGTTGGATGCTAGAGAGTGGAAAAATTAACGCATTCGCCATAGTAGAAGCGTCACGACTGTACAAGAAGAAACAAACTCAAAAGGCCAAAAAGATCGATTATGCACCCACTGCTGACAGCAGTGATCCAATTCAACAGGTTGACACCGAATTTGATGAAGATTTTGAAATAAGTTCAAAAATTAAATGTTTCCTTCGAGATGAAAAGGATATATATGAC
The DNA here is from genome assembly GCA_905160935.1 of Enchytraeus crypticus. Lineage (NCBI taxonomy): Eukaryota > Metazoa > Annelida > Clitellata > Enchytraeida > Enchytraeidae > Enchytraeus > Enchytraeus crypticus. The sequence continues at coordinate 1,132,619 of CAJHZI010000481.1, read as the reverse complement.
TCGGAATTCGAAGATTTGTTGGATTCCACCGCACTTGATGAAGATACTGGAGACAGAACTGACCTTAGTGGACTGTCTAAGGAAGTCAAGTCAAAATTTTACAAATATTACAACTTAAAAACTTCAAAGGAGGCGTTGCACCTGGTTGAAACGGGACCACCGTATTACAGGGCTTTGATAGAACTGAACGGTTCATTCAATGCTGTATGTCGTGTCTACGGCGACAGAATCGAAGGTGATGAAATCCAGATAACAGGACGAAAAAATTGTGGACCAGCATGCTCTGGTGATGAGGTTGTCGTGGAGGAAAAGAAAGTGAAGGAGGCAGAATGTGATGTGGAAGTCTTTAGAGGAACTGTCATTTCTGTTATTAAAAGAAATACTAATAGAACAGCCAGAACATTCGTATGCAGGGTTGATAAAATACAAGCAAACCTGATGCAACCGTTGTGTGGGACTGTACCAAAGATTCATATTGTTGACAGCTTCATTAGAAAACAGTATGGAGCAAATCGTGTTCGCAATTATGTGTCAGTATACGATGAGTCTATGCAGTTGAAGAAGGTATTCAAACTTGACCTCAAGAGAAGGGACGGTATGCTCTTCATTGTGAAGTACTTGAAATGGGAGGATAATCACCAGTATCCACTAGGCTATTGTTGTCGAGTAATTCGTAGAGGTAATAATTTGGAGAATAGCCAAAAGATTTTGAATGCAATATACGAAGTTCGTACGAGTGAGCCTATATTAATCGAAGACATATGCGACGATGACGGTTCTGATTACGATGAAGATGATCTCAGTAAACAGCATGATAATGAAGTAAAGAACGAAACCGGCGGGAAACAAAGTTCCTTCATTGTTAAAGATAATTCCACAAAAAGTGAGCTGAATAAATGTTCAAAAAAGAAAGTCACTATTACCATTGATCCAGCCGGTTCGGAAGACTTAGATGATGCCATAAGTTTATTGCAGCTTGAAGATGATGATGAATACGAAGTTGCCGTTAACATTTCTGATGTCAGCCAGAGCGTTCTAAAGGATAGTAAAATAGACAACGAAGCTAAGAGTCGAACCATGACCTACTATCCAGCAAATCAGGGTGCTCATCACATGCTGCCACGATCATGGGCAGAGGATCATTTAAGTCTCCTTCAGCATGAGAGTCGACAAACTTTGAGCGTTGTGTTCAAGATGAATGCTGATGGCGGGCTACTTCAAAGCTCTCCAAACTTTGAAAGAAGAGTAATAGTTTGTGACAGAAATTTGACTTATGAGGAGGCTCAGAAAGCCATAGATGGAAAGTATGTGGACATTCCTCCAGTAATTATTGAAGCTGTAACAAAACTGCATCGCATGGCAAAGCACGTCAGATCAGAGAGGCTACGAGATGGTCAGTACTACTTCGAGTATGATAGACGCGGTCAAAGCGGTCAGAATAGATCTATTGGAGGACTGACTGAATTACATTCATGTCATAGCTCAAAGCAACTTGTGGAAGAGTTTATGATTTTAGCAAACAGACACGTTGCAAAATATCTGATTGATACTTGTTCACTGTCATATGTTCCACTGAGAGTACAGTTGCCCCCCAAGCTCGATAGATTTGAGAAATGGAAAAAATTGCACCGACACATTCTGCCTTTTTCCTTCTACTTCAAGCAATTTCATGAATTTTCTGAATTACAAAGTTTAATTGAAAACCATCAAGATAATAGCAATTGTGTAGTAGTTCTTGACGAAGTTATGAATCAAATTCGAGATGCAATTGAGAGAAGAGATCTATCTACAGTGGAAAGACTAATTGGAACGGAATTGCTGCATCCCATGCACGCGATGGCTATTTCTGATTGGTTTTTGTTGCAAGAAAGGGCAAAGTTTATCTGTTCCAACAGTGAACACCCTTCGAGGAATAAACACTTTGGTTTACAAATGAATTTCTACCTTCAGTTCACGTCACCAATACGCAGGTACATGGACATAGTTGTCCACAGACTCGTGAAGGCCGCAATGTTTGGTCAAGAATCAGACTACAGTTCTTCTGAAATAGAGAGTCTTTGCAAGAAGATGACGGCAGCAAGTCGAAGAGGGAAGGAATATGATAGAGACTGCTCTCTGTTAAGAATTGCATCACTTTTGGAGAATCCTCAGTGCTTTCCATGCTTTGTCAGCGGGATTGATCCTTTCCAAATAAAATTGCACATTCCTCAAATAACTGGAAACAATCAAAAGCAAAACAGAATACCCTATGCTGAATTAACAGTCGATAGGACACCAAGTGTAGGCGACAATATAGTAGAGCTTATTTGGAAGAAGCGGTTATATGATACACGCCAGACTGAAACTCCAGGTGCAAGGGATTCAATTCCACGTCGAATTCTTAGGCTTGATGAAAATATGTACGGTAGGAAAATAGCTGACACTAAATGGAGAGAAATTCAAAACAAAATTCGCAATGGCCAGTCTGCAAGTATTACTTCGGAATTATTTCAGCCTGCGTACCATAGGGTTCCTGAAGAAGAACTTGACGAGGAAATAGAACCTCATCTCGGCTTCCTAAGTGATCTGACTTCTGAAGTCACTGAAGGTCTCATTAAGAAGCATTTTGTGGAATTCTCTAAGAATATATCCGTCGGTTCAGTTATTCCAGCGCAATTTGGCCCTGGAATAATCAACGGATTTCTTAAGCCGGAAATTAAAGTAGTAAAATTGACGAATACCATTGATTTGTGCCTGGAGCACATCCGCTATCCAATCGGCTGCTTCTCAGAACTTGCTACTCGTAGACGAAGACAAAATTACGATAACATAAACGACTATCAGGAAATCTGGCTTGCAATTCTGGCCATGGAATCAGCAACGAACGCAGCGAGAGCGGAAGATACCCTGATATGTAATCATGTTCCCATTCATATGCAGCATCGCAATGATCAAGATTTTGGAATTTTAACTCTAGACTCTGATTTCTGCCTGAAAAGAAAAATTAGATTCCCTAACCTTGAGAATTTTGGCGAAGCTTCCAGTGATTATGCTTGCATTAGATACCACTACCTGCTAGAGGGAAGGCCAAGCATTTGGGTTGGGCATGCCATTATTGTTGAAACGACGACCGCCATTAGGAGAGGTCAAGAGAGCGAAAGTCTTAAGTTAAAATTCAGGATTACTCAACGTAATTTTACTCCACCGAGCGAATTGTTTGTGCGTCGTCCACGATGCCACTGTTGTGTAGAATTTCTGCATCGAACAATAAGTGATAGGTATGCTTTTTTACAATGTTGTATTACTTTGCGAAGCTTTGGAGCACTACTCAAATAAATCAATTAAAACTTTACTACCGGCTTCTTTGCCAATGTACCTCGAAAAATTAATAATGAAGTGTTAAGTTTTATCAATGCTATTGTTAAAAATTGAAATGAAAAATTAATCGTGAATTTTTAGTTGAAAAGGAGGAGAATAGATCAGACACTGCAGTATATGACAAATACATTAGTAACTGTAATACATGCGAATGTTAATGTAGTCCAAAACATAGATATAAAATATAGTTAAACTCCCTGCTTGTTATTACATCCGGTTTTGCCGTCTGTAATTTATAATTTTAAATGAAACTTGCATGGACTCCAATAAAAGTAGCTGTGAAATAAACCCCGGTTTTCATTAAATAATCAGAATATTGTCTAATAGTATTGTATTTTTGTTATTTCGAATAGACGCATGAGTGAAGCTGTTCAAGGATTACTGGACAAAAGTACTTCAGAATTATGTCGAAACATTGCACTGGGGCGGAGACTTGCACCTCTACAAGGTTCATTCATGATGTTCGCTATACTCATTTTTCACATTCCGAACTTCAATTTGAAATTCCCACTCTGAAATATTGAAGCATAATTGAAAGTACCATAGACAACAGTCGTGGACTTTTACTCTTAATTGTCACAAATTGCTTTTAAGTCCTTTGATAATGAGTTTGGTCCATTTTAAATCAAGATCATAACTTAACATTATACAGCAATTAGCAGTCAGAAAGGGCATTCGGTTGGTGAGCGCCTAGGCTCCGGAAATTGGTACAAAAACTTAAACGAATGGAAAATAGTCTATTCGTATCCCGAGCCTGGTTAAACTGGAATTTAAGGGAGGACGATGATGATAATGATGATGATGATGATGATGATGATGTGATGATACAGTAATTAGCATTAGAGATTAACATTATATTTGTAAATCAACATTCGATTAACATTTACGTACAATTAATCTTATTCAAGGTGACGATTTTATAAGAATAAATTGATAAGGATTAGTAAAGATAATATAAGCTAATTCGTGATGCCTATTCTAACCAAGAATCCTTTGAGGCATATCGATGTCAATATAAAATGGGCAAACTTTGTAAAAATATATAATGGTAAAACTTGTTTTAAATACATTTGAAATGTTTCTTCATTGAGTTCCTTTACAAGTGTCGACCTTTTATAAAAAGGTTTCCACTTCCTATGGCTGCATGGACTGAATTAAAGAAGCGAATGTCAAGTGGTGCCGGTCATAAACAGAGAATAGCTGTGGTTCAGCTATATGTAACCGTCATTTAACAGTGACTGGCGTGAAGCGTAGCTACCGCCACACTCGTTCGGCCGCTAACGTTTTGGCGAAGCCAGTGGTATGCCGGTATGGTATCCGACAGAAGACCAGTATGTGCGGGGTTGAAATTCTGGGCTCGCCCGTCACTGATATCACTATCAAGAGATGAAACTGACGCTACCGGTTTGAACTTTTTAGAATATGTAAAACGAAGCTTTTTAGTATCTTTGCTTACTAAGGAATCAGCTTCTTCTATGGATGCATGATCTTGAAATGTTCTACTTTTAGGAATTGAACTCCGTCGGGACTACAGTATCATTTGGCCCGAAAGCATTAAGAATCGCTACAAGGATTTGCACAATAATCCTTCCCAAGAGAAAGCAATAAGCAGAGCGTTGGAAGGCAGATTCACATTGATACAGGGACCTCCCGGTAAGATGTCACATAATGATCAAGGTATTTGGGTGGGAATTGGATGTAGACTTTCTTCACCAACTTTCCAATGAAAAATTACAAATTGAGCTCCCAGTGTAATCTTTATGAGACATTTTCTCTTTCCCTAAACTTAGGCTTTCTCGTGAAATTGGAAACTTATGTCTGCTTCATAGAGATAATTCCAGTCGTACTTAACAATTAAAACTTTAGCCAAATAACATATAACAAACGGCAATTAAAGTTTTAGTAGATCAATAGTAAATGCTCATTTTTAATTTTGACATGATTACCCATGCTTTATTCTCAATTTATAGCACCTCAGATTTCTGAGTTAGCTTGGCATATATAGAAAACGTGATCATCAATCAGTCGAGTCTGACGGCTCTTTTGGTTGGTCGGTCAGTTCGATAAGCATGGCGATGTTTGAGTTTGACGTTTTGAAGAGAAACCCTTCTTGTTTCCGACCTTGACGTTAAACCCACTAAAACCTCTAAGTGCTACTAAGTATAATTTAGGCTACATTAATACAAAGTATTCCCTTATTATTGCTACTGAATTTTAATTTGTGTCACAAACTGATTATCATTAGTATTGACGAAAATTTACCTAGCGGTGTTATGTCCGTGTTCTGTCTTCAAGATGACTTTATAGAATACCTATGAATACAAATAAATTTATGGAATACAGAAGGGAAATTGTATTGAGCGATGAATACACTGCAGATTCACAGGTTGCTGGTCCATGATTGACAAATATGATTGTTAACTAAGTTTGTTTCATTGTATTTTCTTTTCGTGTTTCACTATTTTCTTCGCACTCTAAAGTTTATTTTAGTTAGTTTTTGGTACTTATAGGCATTAACTTAGTTTACTTGTTAAATTTGTAATAATTTAGAGATATTTTTTAAAATTTATTTTGAGTTTTCACTTGCTGTCTGACCATTTCTTAATTTGAAAATATTCAATTTTATGGCTACCAGCGGTTTTACTGTAATTAGTAATGTAATAGAAATTTTTTGTATTTCAGAATTAATTAGACTCAGCTATAGGTACTAATTGTATTACCGAACAGAGCCATGGCTCTCTTATGGTAGCCTCTTTTGTATTGTTATCTGTTTACTGCACGTTCTTATTGTTTTGCATAATCAGTGATGTGATGAACAAATAAACGATACCAAACGAAAAGAAAAACTAGCAGAGGGTTTTAATATGTTTTCTGGGTTCTTGCAATCCTTTAGATCGTTAGAGTTGTGAATTTAAGCAGAGGCCACGATCACTGTGATCATAATAATCACCGGTCTCGCGTCGGGGCCTCAAAAGAATGTACCAACCGTAAATTGCACCTATCGTAAGAATGAATGACTAAATTTAACTATAGCTGAGGAAAGCAATTTGCAAAAAATCCAGATACACATTTTCCCAAACTGAAGGCTAAATTGAAGTTAGAAAAGGCGTAGGCCTTTATAATGGAATTAACCTCAACGGAGTGTTCTTAATGATCGCAGACTTTGGATAGGAATAAGTAACTTGGACCTGCCATTGGCTAAATTTTACGAGAGAAAGAGAGAGAGAGAGAGAGAGAGAGATGCCCATGACATTACAAATGTAATAACAAATGTGACGATTGATTTATCGTTACGTACATTGTATAGGAACTGGTAAGACACTGATTGCTGTAAAGCTTGCATACTGGATGGTTCGGTTGAACAAAAAAACAACTCGATCTAAAGGAAGAGATCAAGTTCTGATCTGTGGACCAACAAACGGTTCTGTTGACGTAATCACAGGTTCGTAAGTTCTTTACGTAGTAACAAGAACTGTTCATGTCATGGGGTCTTAAAATTTATATTTCCTCGTAATTTCTTTAAAGCTTTAGTGTCAAAATTTGGCTCGAGCCATTGGCGACGTTGGTAAGATACTCAACCGCGGATCAGTATGTGCGGGGTTCAAATTCTGAGCTCGCCCGTCACTGATATCGCTTTAGAATAAGGAAACTGACGTTAACCTTAGCTTTCCGCTTTTTTAGCTTTAAAATTACTACTTATTACTAAAATAATACATTTTATCATGAATTTTCTAAATTGAAATTTACTATTTACTGGTTAAGTTCTTACTATAATGTATTTCAAGGTAATGGAGCAGACTCACATTAGTGTTGCAAAACTCGCTTTATTATTGCTTAGAATGTTATGTTCGATCATCAATAGGCAGGGCTTTTTTCTCTTTCAAGTGCTCGCTTAGATGCAATTTTTCGTTGTAAGGCACATTTCTATCATGGGACTAGCTTTCTGGATTTTGTAAGTTGCACTGCTTTAGACCTCCTTTTTACTCACCGACATGACATTGCCTCAATCTTGGTCGCAATAGGGTTCTATGTTGACAGTAGCAATCTGATTTTGTTAATATTACTATCATATGAACAAAGAACACGTGTCACTCACGCTTTCTGTCTTGAATCGATTCAATAGTCAGAATTTGATTTGTAGCTTGTTGAATAGCGAATTAGCTTTTACCTTTCATATTTCAATAAATTTTTCGCCACTAAAAATATTGTAATAACGAAACAATACTTAAATGAATTATACATTCTAGATTAACGGATTTATGCCACTACTGTTGTTATAATACAAATGAGGTTGTTAGATTGTTCTTAATTTAAGCCAAAGATGTCAAATCAAAGGTTAACATCAGTCTGCCTTATTAAAAGCTGGCCAGCTCTGTATTTAATCTTGACATCATCTGACTCGCATTCGGACAGCGTATCTGCTTCAAGCGATCTTTCACAAGATGTTTTTATTTTGCAGAACCATTTGCATTTGAGGCTTGTTCGTACCATTCCGTTAACCCTTATGAGGATCTGACCTAGTCACATTTTATAAAAATAGTTTTTTCTGTAGGTATAGTGTCACGTTTTTTTGAAATATCATCGATGATTTATTTATACAGTGCACTTATGTCCATTGTGAAACACACAGCTCAGCTTATTTCTCGACTTGGTTGCAATGTTCTTAAATCGAGTCCACGCATAGTTCGAGTCTACAGTGAAATGCGAGAGAACCAGGACTACCCCATACCTCGAGATATCTATACCAAGCGAAGCAGAAAGAAGGCGATTAACCTTTCCGATGAATACTGTCTTCATCATATCATCCGACAGAACGGAAAACCATACAGCCAGGAAATACGGAATTATACGAAACTCTTTGAAAGCTGCAAAGATTTTCCGGAAAGCATTTCGGATCAGGAAATTCTGCAGTATCAAAAATTAATTCAAATAGCCAGTGTTGAAGAGATGAAACAGTACGACATCGTGTTGTGCACTTGCTCAGCGAGTGCCAGCAACAGAATCAAGAAGGGGACCAACGTAAGACAGGTGATCATAGACGAGTGCGCAATGTCGATGGAGCCAAACAGCATGATCTCCATCGCTGGGTTCAAGTCTGCAGAACAAGTTGGTGGCTTTATTCATATAATAATAATAATAATAATAATCAAACGTAATCAACGCAGATTTGTCTGATTTGCAGTGGCAGCAAGCCAGTCTACCGGTGAGCAAAGGTGGTCTTGGAATTCGTCTTGTTTCCCATATTGCGCCTTCAGCCTTCTTGGCACCAGCGATGGGTACGAGGCAGTTGCAAGACGCCATCCTTCATAAGTGCTCCCTTTCTGCCGATAGATCCATTGACGTTGCGCTGTCAGTTTGGTCCAAAAGCCTCACATCTAGTGCTCCACCTTCTACCTCAGTCAGTAACCAGAAATCATGGGACCGTCCTATAGTGGATCGGATTTACAACAGTCTGTTAGAATCCCAATCCAATGCAGTAGACAGAGCACGATTCCTAGCTGTATCAACCAAAAGAAGCAGTGACTGGCTTCACGCTCTCCCTGTTGCTTCTTGTGGGCGTTTTTTAGACAGTGAGGCGATTCGAGTAGCCGTTAGTTTCCGTTTAGGGGCGAAAACTTGCGAGCCTCACATGTGCCCCTGCGGTTATGAAGTCGACGCTTTAGGTCTCCACGGCCTCTCCTGCAAACGACGCTCAGGTAGAATGTCTCGCCATCACAATTTAAATGACATAATATGGCGAGCACTTTCGAGAGCAGGCATCCCTTCCTCTAAGGAGCCAAGTGGGTTGTCCAGATCAGACGGCAAGCGTCCGGACGGCATGACTTTAGTGCCCTGGTGCAACGGTAAATGTGCTGTATGGGACGTCACGGTCATTGACACTATGGCAAACTCTCACCTGAATACGACTTCAGTCACTGCCGGTGGAGCTGCTGTTCATGCCGCCTCTAGGAAGTTGGATAAATACCGAAATCTGTCCTCAGGATATGAAGTTGTTCCGGTTGCCATTGAAACCATGGGCCCGATGAATCCCGAAGGAGTTGACTTTATCAATGGCATAGGCCGACTTATCACAGAGCAAACCGGCGATAAGCGAGAGACATCTTTTTTTTGGCAAAGGCTTTCCATGACTTTGCAAAGATTTCATGCAGTCTGCTTCAACAATTCTTTTAAGCCGATTGATGACCTCGAGTAGCCGGGCGGCGATTCAGCACGTATTGCTTGAATCGTTTTTATCAAATCCCAGGTTCTTTACACCGGGGTTGAAAAAATAATTTAAATTAAAAAATAATAATAATAATAGTAATAATAAAGGTTTAACGTCCGTTTCCTCATACAAGGATGATGTCAGGGACGTCATGATTGCTTTCTTTGAATTGGCTGAAAGTACTACCTTAATGCGAGCAATTTGAATTCAAATTTCACATTTGATGCTGCAATATGAATTTATTTCAACTTCTTCTTACTACATGCTAATTAACTAATTAACTAATTAACTAATTAACTAATTTACTAATTAACTAATTAACTAATTTACTAATTAACTAATTTACTAATTAACTAATTTACTAATTTACTAATTAACTAATTTACTAATTAACTAATTTACTAATTAACTAATTTACTAATTAACTAATTTACTAATTTACTAATTTACTAATTTACTAATTTACTAATTTACTAATTTACTAATTTACTAATTTACTAATTAACTAATATACTAATTAACTAATTTACTAATTAACTAATTTACTAATTAACTAATTTACTAATTAACTAATTTAATAATTAACTAATTTATTAATTAACTAATTTAATAATTTAATAATTAACTAATTTAATAATTAACTAATTTAATAATTAACTAATTTAATAATTAACTAATTTAATTAGTAGAGCTGTCATATGTATCATGAATATTTTCTTGAACACCACAAGGCGCCGTAGTAGAGAGCTCGCCTCTTGGAAGAGAGGTTCAGAGTTCGAGACTGTGTTATGACATGGATTTTTCTCTTCCGAAAGGCTCATGAAAATCCAGTTGAATTCATCTGGTGGTGTCGGATCGATGGATGCCAGATCTTTATGTTTCATTTCCTATCTAGACTCCTCCGTGACGAGGCCGCAGGATTGGACGTTACGATAGGTTCAAAGGAATACGCTCATATCATGCTTACCAAGTCAACTAACTTTTGACTTCAATAGATTAATTTTTCTTAACTTCTTCGTCTTTCGGTGTTGTAATTCTTAAATCACTTAAGAATTGAGGCTGCAGCAGTCTGCGACAACTAATCAATTTAACAGCCAACCAATCAATCAGTTAGTTATTATTTACTCTTGAATAAGTCTCTCATAGGCATATCATCGTTACACTCAACCCAATGCCCGTAACTGACATTACCGTTAAATTAGACGATGATATTGTTATTGTTCAACGAAATATTATGTTTTCATGATTATGGATGAGGCCATTGAAATTGTTATTTTTTAATTCTTTTATTTTTTTTCATATCATCAGTTGGCAAATTACGGACTTGGGCTATAATTTCTGCCAGTTAGTAATATATTTCATTTCATTTCCGATCATTGACAGAGAGATCAAAAAGCGAATATACTCCAATATAAAACGGGTTACTATGATTTGAATGAAAGCTCGTTGTCTCTGCTCATTCTTGTCTTGGATGAGAGAAGCACTGTAATCGTGATGTTGTTGTTGTCCACTCAGATTGTATTGATCGGAGATCATAAACAGTTAAGACCTATCGTGATGAACAAGGATGCCGCTGAACTGGGTCTGAATATTTCGCTGTTTGAACGCTACGCGGATAAAGCTGTCATGTTGGACACGCAGTATAGGATGGTTCGTATTGATGTGCAATAATCTGTGTGTCAATTGTTAGAAGCAATGCAAAATGCTGAAGTTAAATATCAATAATCTAATTGCGATCATTTATAAATAAATTTATCGCCTAATCCGTAAATCATTTGCAAACATATCAGCCATTTATCAATAGATAATATCATTAATAATAAAGGTTTAACGTCCATTTCCACATCCAGGGATGATGTCAGGGACGTCCCACAGCACACATCACTGCAGATCAATTCACCCAGACCAATCTGCAAAAGAAATGTGCTGAGGAGAAGTAAGGTCCTCTATAGATCAATTATTTATTAAAATATTAATCATTTATCAATAGATCCATTATTTATCAACAGATTTGTCAAGAAATATTGCTCATTTGTCAAAAGAGCAATCCTTAATCAACTAATCAACTGATTTATCAACTAATCAACTGATTTATCAACTGATCAACTGATTTATCAACTGATCAACTGCTGGGTGTGTATTTCTCCAACGTAATCTGTGTAAAACTGGTAAAGCTAATGTTAACGTCAGTTTTCTCTCACGAAAGCGATGTCAGTGGCGGGCGAGCCCAGAATTTGAACCTCGCACACACTGATCCGCGGTTAATATCTTACCAACATCGCCACTGGCTCCAGCCTGTGGCGATTCCACTCCAGCTGAACGCATAAGGTTTAGTGTCGGTCGAGTATCTTACCGACATGTGTGGCTAAATACTTAAGATCTGTTTAGTGCATATTTTAGGATATGTAGGACGTATGATTTTTCTGTTTATTTTGTTCTATTTTCTAGTTTATTTGGTGCAAATGTTATTATTTTTGTCCTGTGTTTGGTTTCCAAACCGGCGTAATAAAAGTTAAAATATTTCTTATATTACTAGTATATTAGACCTACTTATCATAATCATAATTACATTAATATTGATTTCGCTTCTTATTTCCCAGAGAGAACAAATCTGCGCATTTCCATCAGCTTACTTCTACGATAACAAATTAAAAACGGCCAAGAGGTCAGCTTGGTTTGACAGAAGAGATCATTTTCTGAACATCTGGCCAAATCGAGAATTCCCGATGGTTTTCTGCCACGTGGAAGGAATTGAGAAATCCCAGCCGGTGTCGACAGCTGAAGGAGGTGAGATGAGTAAGAGTAATGCGGAGGAACGTCACCATGTGGTAGGAATTTATTCCATCTCTACGATAGATAGATAGATATTTTATTTGCACGAATATCGCAATGATACTGCACCTCATAGATAGATAGATAGATATTTTATTTGCACGAATATCGCAATGACACTACACTTCATAGATAGATAGATAGATAGATATTTTATTTTCACGAAAATTACAATAGCACTGTACACCATGCATAAAACGGCATGACAAATGGACATCAAACGGCATACAATGGCATGTGAGGAGGTTCTATCTAATTTCAAGAATACCTCAATGATTTTTTTAATGATTTAATGCGCAGCGCCGCTTTGCCAGAGAGCTGATCAACACTGTGAGGGTTTTGATGGGTTTGGACTATCCCACCCCTGAGAAGAACATCGCCATACTGACCCAGTACAATGCTCAAAGAGCAGCCATAGATGAAGAGCTGAAGAGAGATGGACTGACCGAGGTCAACGTCAGTACAGTAGTGGCCAGCCAAGGTATTCCATAACCTCAATGATAGTGCATCACGCTATAGAGGCTTATTCACAGTATTATTTCGAAATATGTTTCAATTTCTGGATAAAAGTGAAAGTAAACAGGCATTTTAGTGAAACGATCAAATAAGTTGATATCTATCACTTTTAATACCACATGTTTTAACCGTTAAGCAATTTAGACCATTTTCCGTGTAACCTGTCCAGTGAATGTCCGAGTTTTTACTCTCTGATCAGCGCGGCTGGGATTCAAACCCACGAGAGTTCAGTTCACCTCAGGATCCGTCATTGAAAACTTCATGACGTTGCCCCTATGCTATTAAGGCATTCTATGACAACAAGAAAGAGGTAAGTGATATCATCATCCATGACAACATCTAAGAGATGAGTGATCTATTTTCTGCATGCTGCCATGGAGGATTGTTCACTCAGCTGATGTTGTTGTTGTCGTCATCGCCGTTGTTGTTGTTGTGTAGGTGACGAGTGGGATTACGTGATATTAAGCACTGTAAGATCTCTGGATAAATACGAACTTGATCCTCACCCATCTCCTGGATGTTGTCGTGGATGATGATATCACTCATTTGTTGTTGTTGTTGTTGTTGTTGTTGTTGTGTAGGTGACGAGTGGGATTACGTGATATTGAGCACTGTAAGATCTCTGGATAAATACGAGCTTGATCCTCATCCATCCCCTGGTTGGATTAAGAGTAAACTGGGATTTGTAGCTGATCCCAATCAAATCAACGTGGCCCTCACCAGGGCTCGTCAAGGTCTCATCATTGTCGGTAAGCTGTTTGGTTCTTTCAGATTTCTATTGTTGTATTTTTATAGGAGTACTATCCTTATTCATTTAGACCTATTCACCTAAATTCACAATAGTAGTTTCAAAAACCCTAAATAAAAACTCTTAAGTATTTTCGGTCATAATGTTGTTACACAAATCAAAACGAGGTCGTAATTACGGTTTGTCTTAATTTTGTGTATGCATCTTGATTAATAGAAATCAGGAAATATTAATCTTCCAGTTGTATAGTATGTCCTACTTATTTGCAATATTTCAGTCATATAAAATATTAAAATTAAATTGCTAGAAAAATATTCATGCACCTTTCTCCATCTCTCGGTCTCTGTCTCTGTTTCTGTCTCTCTCTCTCTCTCTTTCTTTCTCTCTCTCTCTCTCTCTCTCTCTCTAAAATATTCATACACCTTTCTCTCTCTCTCTGTCTCTGTTTCTGTCTCTCTCTCTCTCTCAGTGAACTGCCTATTGGCAGGTCCATGTTATTTACCGTTCACTCTCTTCCTTTTTCCTCTTCAATTCCACATGTGAATGGAACTTTCAGTCATACAACTGAATAACTACTATTAAGTTGTCTGTGATTATTCCCATTCCTACATGTACATGTACCTGTGTAGTTTAAATTTACGCCTGTAATTTAAGATGCATATTAAAGATGGCAAGGCTAATGTTAACGTTAATTTCCTCACTCTAAAGCGGTGTCAGTGACGGACGAACCCAGGATTTGAACCTCGCACACACTGATCCGCGGTTAATATCTTACCAACATCGCCACTGGCTCCGGCCTGTGGCGATTCCACTCCAGCTGAACGCATAAGGTTTAGAATTGCAATTTTACTTTCATCTACTTATTTTTATTTTTATAAATATTTGTTCTACTTATTTTTTTCATCAACAATTTTACTTTTCATCTGGCTGGAGCCATTGGCGATGTCGGTAAGACACTCGACCGCGGATCCGTATGTGCAGGGTTCAAATCCTGGGCTCGCCCGTCACTGACATCGCTTTCGAGTGAGGAAACTGACGTTAACCCTAGCTTTTTTACTTTCATCTACAGTTAATCATGGGTAGCGTACAAGTCACCTAACTTTGTCTGCATGCGCGTAAATGCTCTTGAAATCTTATTTATAGGCAATAGGGACCTACTTCGTTGTGAGACCATGTGGAGAAAACTCATTGAGTGGTACGAGGAACGAGGTTGTGTGGTCGAGGCTGACGATTTTCTGTCGACTCCATTAGTTCCTGGATATGCTGCTGCGGACATACCTCGCTTTCAACGGCAATTACAACAACAACAGCAACCCCGGGGCCAACCACGACAACAACAACAACAACAACGACAAAAGCAACAACGACAACAACAGCAACATCAACAACAGCAACAACGACAACAACGTCAACAACCACAACAGTTACCTCGAGGTGGGCAAGAACTACAATGGCAAACCCAGCTACCACAAGAGCAACCACGACGACAGCAACAACAAGGGCAACGACATCAGCCACAACAACAACAGCTGCAGCGTAGGCAACATCAACAACAATTGGAATGGCAACAGCCGAGACTAGAAGAGGAAGACCAAGATGGAGGAGAATGGCAAGTACAGCTGGGTCGACGTAGACGCCGGATGTAGAAGTCCTTGAGTGAAGGATAATGGAGGCCAGCTGTGACAAAGAAGTAGGAGCTCAAGATTAAAGAAAGGCAGGTGAAGCGCAAATTTTGATCAATTATCACAACTTGGTAACGTGTTTCCATAAAGTCAATTAGAAACATGACGTCGTCATGTTGTGTCGTAATTTCTGAGTCCATCAAGTCAGTTGGAGTCCTTGCTAAAAGCTGTTAGCAGGAGAGGCGCCAGCTGTCTGAGGCTGGGTAGGTGTAAAGCAATCAGGGGTAGACTGGTGAGCCCTTTGTACCGGCTACCCCAGCGCTTTATAAAATAATTCCTTTTCCCATAGTAATTTTTGTAATTACTCCCCGTGTTGTGTCCGGGTTGACATAAAACAAGATCCAAACCAACGACAGAAAGGGCATTCGGTTGGTGAGCGCCTAGGCTCCAGAAATAGCTGCAAAATTTAAACCAGTGGAAAAACTTCAAAATTCATATCCCGCCCGACCCTTGTGTAACTGGCATTTAAGGGAAGATAATGATGATGATGATTTTTTGTAATTATAAGATAATTCCTTTGATATGCAGGAATAAAATGTCTTTTTTGTGTGACCCGCTCAATTTTGCTGTATAATTGTCTTACACGAGCCCATATTAATTATAACCTAACGTAGATTCATCATCATCATCATCAGTTCCTTGCGTTCTGAAAAGAACATAGGGCGGCAACACTCTTCCATTCTTTCCTGTCATTAGCAACCCTCACAGTATCTTCCTATGGAATGTTCAAAGTTTTTAAATCTTTGTTGATCGTGCTGAACCAAATACTTCTAGGTCTTCCTCTTTTCCTTTTTCGTTGGCTAGCTTTTCAATTTATTGCAGTCTTTGCATATCTATCATCAGACATTCTTAATACGTGACCCAAGAACCTTACCTTTCTTTCCACAACTATTTCATCTAATTTTCTTTCTCAAAACCTTTCAAGTACTGTTTCATTTTCGATGTGCTCCCAATAATGAATTTTTAGAATTCTTCTGAGGCATCTATGTTGAAAACAGTTAACTTTGCGTTTTATTTTACTAGTACATTCCCAGGTTTCACACGCACACATCAAGACAATAGTTGAATAAATCTTCTCCTTCAGTCCCACATCAATTCTATCGCTTTTCCAAATATGTGTACTCTTTGAAAGACGTCATATGGCTTACCGATTCTATATTCCACATCTTTTTCACTTGATCCGTTTTGCGACGATTATTCTTTCCTTGATTCCTTATCATGGGTAAACAGGATAGTATTCTCAGGGAATGACGCCCCTGCCCAGTAAATGTTAGTCGAAGCTGAGGAAGGCTTACAAGACTGCGCACTGCGCAGTGCCTGTCTCCATGCATGGAATTTTCGGGATTTAGAACACTTGGTTTAGCTGCATGTTACTGATCGAAGTTAACCTATGTGGGGCCCGGTTAGTATATGGATGGGCGAGCACCCTCGAAGACCGAGTTTTGAGAACTTTGAACGATAAAATCCCTACGGTGTTGAAAGGCTATTCCTTGGTTTTGTTTTCAGCTACTCTACTATATTAGCTGACAAAATCATGCTTAAATATTTCAAGATGTATTTACACTGTGTCAGCGTTTTCTCAGTTGCTGGGACATTGGGCAAGGTTTCAATTCTTGGAACATTTCAATTTCACGTAGGCCCCACTTTAATATTTTATGTACATGTATACTTCAAAATATTTAACATATCCTGTATGGAAGTCAAAATTGTATAACATGTCCAAAAATTATCCAGAGTTTGTACCTGGTTCCATGCCATGTAAAGGGTTAAGTTGGCGTTTTAGTGCGATTTGATTCGGTGATTCCTGCGTGGTAAAAATAATTCTTGTTTTTACTTTAATATTTGCTTACACTTAACAGAAGCCAATGTCTTATCTTTTATGATAATTTTAAATTTAATTTGTAGTATGTATTGGTAACATGAACGCAATTGTTTCTATTGTTTAACTTTTGTATGCAAATGTTTATTTTCCGTACTATTAATTTCATATTGTATTGATTGTATGATTAATTTCTAAATACTGATCATTGTTCTATGTTAGCGTATGCCTCACTCGATCAACTATTAAACCTATGCAACGATTATTTTTATTACTATTATTCATTAATATTGTCAAATCATTATTTCGTAATATTGTCAAAAATGTAACTCATTTACGCTTTGGTTATTCCTATTATTCTACAATATCTCTTTATTAGAAATATTCTTCTGTTCAGTGAATTATCTCTCTCTTTTAGTGCACTGCCTACTGGCAGGTCCATGGTATATAACGCCTCCACTCTTCTCTGTCTTCCGCTTTCCTCTTTATGTCCGCATAACAGTGGGTATTTAAAACATCTAACATACCTTATCTCGGCCTGCCTCTGCCTCTATTTCCTTCCATTCTATCTTCTATGACATCCTTTAATAGACTTTTCCCCTTTATAATGTGTCCTATCCATCTCTTCTTCCTATTTCTTAATACATTTATCAACTGTATATCTCTGCCAACTCTCTCCAGAACTTCCTCATTTGTAACCTTTAGAGTCTAGCTAATCCTTTCCATTCTTCTCCCAATCCACATTTCCAATGCCTCCAGTTTAGTAATATTTTCCTTCCTTGAGGTAAATGTTTCAATTACATCCATAGTGAATTATAGATCTAAGTAAGTATAAAAAGGGAAATTGTCAAAATCCAATATGTCAATAGGCCTACCTTATCTAAGCCGTAATCTTGCTAAAAAGCGCCTGTAAATTTGAAATAAATCGGTTGCGAATTGTTATTGTTAATGTTAATCAAATGAATCAAATGTAGTAACACTACATCTTTTCACACTCTGTGATCCAAATCAGTATGTGATAACAGCTAACCCAGCAGTATAGTTAATAACTGTGATGAGCGCTCTTCGGCTCTTTTTATAGTTTAGATAGTAAAACTATAGGCTAATTACTTAAATTATTCGCGTAACTACTTTTTAACAGTGTAGTTTAATTCTTTAGGCAGTAAAACAATAACTACTTAAATTATTCGCGTAACAACTTTTAACAGTGTAGTTTAATTCTTTAGGCAGTAAAACAATAACTACTTAAATTATTCGCGTAACTACTTTTTAACAGTGTAGTTTAATTCTTTAGGCAGTAAAACAATAACTACTTAAATTATTCGCGTAACAACTTTCTATCAGGGTACATGTATTTAATTACTATTGCTTTGTCTTAACTTCTTAAATGTAGTTTAACAATTTACACATTTGAAATAAATAATCTTAATTAGGCCTACACGTAGATTGTTAAACTATATCTTAAAAACCTTCATTTAAAATCTAAGCTTATATGTTATTGTTATCGTAGTCATTGTTAATTGAAACATTGTTAATTGAAGCATTGTTAATTGAAGCATTGTTGATTGAAGCATTGTTAATTGAAGAATTATTAATTAAACGTTGCTAATTGAAAATTGTTAACTGAACCATTATTAATTAAAGATTGTTATTCGAAACATTATATTATTAATTATCATCATGAACTATAAAGGTATACAAAAATGTAATTGCACTTCAGAAAAATATAGCTTCAGCAATTTATCCTGCCATCTTTGTCCTATTGGGTCTCACGATCAGTAATTATGTTATTTATCCGGTGGAATATGAGACGACAAGTCAGTCGTTAGTGAAGACTTATAAATTAAAGACTTCTAAAATTAATTAATTAATTTAATTAGTCTTCTAAACTTAATTTACACAGAGGGCGTTAGAAATTAACTACTCGATCAACTTTTTCTGCGAATGGATTGTATATACATGTAGGTCCCATTATAGGAAATTACAAGAATTATAAGTTAAAGACTTATAAATTATCGCTTCAATTATCGCGTTATTATAAATTTCACGACTGTTTCGAGACATCACATCACTGGCTAATTACATCACTGCTACATCAATCACATTACTACTCTTTATTATTCATTTCTTTATTCGTCAAAAACAGACAGGATCAATATGCATCACATAAATATATACACACACATGCACACAAAAACATAGGATCATAAAACAATCAAAATGAAATACAAGAAACTTAATTAGAATTCCTAATTCCAGCACTAGCATTAAAAGCTTCGTAAATTAAATACACGCTTCTACCATAAGACACTCTATTGGCTAGAACCATCGAACAATTTACAGGCAATCTAAAACAATGACACATTTTATCTAGATCCCTCAGCACATATCTAGTTACAAAATGCTTTAAAATCATATTTATACTGAGTCTATTTGGGCTGCTTTTAAAGAAATTAAACATAAGTTTAATTCTAATATGCTTAAAATCCAACTTACCCAACCCTATCATAATTGGCTTAACAGATTCCCATTTATGATAGTTAAATAGCTTTCTATAAACATTGTTCCAGGCAACATTTAAATCATGAATTCGATCGTTTCTAAGTGAAATACTAACGGTGGCATAGATTAAAATGGGCAAGTAGTAGGACTCCAGAAGATGAAATCTTGTCAGCTCAGTTAAATAAGCTGATTTACTCAATATATTATTGCAACTAGAGTAAAATTTCCTAATAATCAAATTGGTATCTATCACTAGATTTTTACTTGCTATAAAAGTAATACCTAAGTATTTAAAACGTTTTGCCCATTTTAATGGTTTTTTCATTAGAGACATTGGCGAAATTTCACGGACGGACTCTAACCCAATCGCAGCACACAGAGATTTACCTATATTGAATTCTAATAGTAAATTATCAAACGAAATTGAACATTGATCTAGCATCTTTTGTAAACCGTGCACCGTTGGCGAAATAAGAAGCAAATCATCAGCGTATAAGATCATGCCGACAAATTGTGCACCAATGGTACAACCTACATTAAGAGATTTTAGGTCATTAATGCAAGGATCAATAAAGATATTAAATAAAGCCGGCGATAGAGAGCTACCTTGTCTCACGCCACTTTTAACACAAGTATTATGAGAATAGGATTCATTCCAACGAACACAGACATTTAACTTAGAATACCAGTCCTGTAGCAAAATTATAATCCATAAAGGAATGCCCTTCAATATAAGACTAGTAAATAATTTAAAGTGGTTAACTTTATCGAATGCCTTCTTCAGGTCAAGTGTGGCCATAAACACACTATTACCATTGTCTAGAAAATATTTAACGACTTCAGTTATCATAAAAATTTCATGATTACAACCTGAGTTTACCTTGAAACCAAATTGGAGGTTGTTAGGAACATAATCCTCACATATATCAAGAATGACTAACTCAAACAGTTTAGAAATGAGTGCAATTAAAGTGATACCTCTATAGTTGTTGACGTCGTTTTTATCACCAAGTTTGACTTTAATTATCGGGATAATATAACCTGTACTGAACCCTTGAGGAACATAACCCTGGATAGCAATGCTTTTAAATAGGTTAGTTAACTGAACGACTAGTATAGGGTATGCATATATTAGATTTTCAGCCATTAAATTGTCAGGACCACAAGCCTTACCTATAGCAAGCTTACGTATACAACGATCCACTAGCTCAACCGTTAAACACGACATATCAGGAGCATAAACATTCGAGAAATAAGCTAAACTTTTAGTCATCAAGCATTGAAACTCGGTTTTAGCGTTGGTAGCCAGACCGGAATCACAGTATACAGATTGAAAAGGATTCATGAAGGCATCTGCAACCACCTTATCCGAACTGGAACCATTAACACATATCTTATTGCTATTAGTATGACCAGTTTGCATTTTCTTAGACCAAGCATTCCAAAATTCGGTGCTGTCTTTATTAGAAGTATGCAAAATTGAAGCTTCATCATACCTACTTCCATATTTCTCAGCTGCTTTTTAATGGCTAGTTTATATTTGACCTTCACATCGTTCTTAATGGAGAAGATCAGACGAGCTTTTGGTCGACCCGGTCATATCATGCCAAATACGATGCCACATAATAGACTCATCCTTAAGTTCATTTAGTTGGTCATTCCAGAATGGTTTTAGTGCTGAAGAAGGGATCTTAGGAATGGAAGTGCTCTCTGCTGTTAACAGCGCGTTAACAATATTGTTATAGAAATCATCTATAGCTAGTTTAGCATTGGTGCCATTACAAGCATAACGATCGTTACACGAACAGGTAGAGCCATATAAACTAGTACAAATGTGTAAATTAAATGAGTAACATGTCACTATAATTATAATATACGCAAGTCACCTTTGTCCAATCTACGCTTGAATAATTTACTAGTATTGGCGTTATCATTTAACCCAGACTCACTGGACTTCAAATTTCCAAAGGGAATTGCAATGCAGCTATTTAACGTCATAATAACTGCACGGTGATCATTGTGGTTTAAAGGGAAATGTATAATTTCGACAGAGTTAATATCAGATTTCAATTCGTTCGTTACAAAGAAATGATCAATACATGAACTATACCCATAGTATGAATTAACAAAAGTACATTTATCATTAGTGTCACACTTAACAATATCATCACAAGAGCTCATTTTAACACTCGCAAGAAATTGATTGAAAATATTAAAGCCTAGATTTTTGATGTCCAACTCAAAATTAGTGTCGCCAAGAATGATAACATAGCCTAAGTATGGGAATTGTTCTCAACAATATAATAAATTAAATAGTATTATCACATTAACATCATCTCTATAGCCTATGTTGCAGCTTCGGAATTACAAGGAAAGTAAACATTTATCAATAAAATAATGCGATTACCTAGCGATACCTTAACCGCTAAGCATCTATTAGAGGGATCTGCTCCCACATATTGTACAATCTTATCAATTGATTTAAGCCGTAATAAAGCCACACCAGAGAAAGGCCTACCTCGTAGTATACCTTCTTCCAGCCTGTTAGTCATAGCAGAAACAGAACGCAACTCATAATCAGTACATATGAGTAAAAGCTTATGCAATTCATTTTCCCTGAGCCAGTGTTCTTGTACTGCAGTTATACAATGCTTTATTGCTAATTCTTTTAGCGTAGCTGCACCATTGTTAAAACTGTGTATATTAAAAGTCGCAATATTAATTGCCATTGTTAAGTATAAGATATAAAGCTATCTTTATTTCTGGTTATACCACCACTCCCTAATTACAGAGTTTTCAGGCCATATATTTGCATCTAATATAGCACCCCTGTATTTAATATCACAGGTGACAATGAATGCACTGGATTTGTATTCACGACCATCCTTACCAATCCCTGACAATTTCTTACAGACGCTGCCTTGGATTTCACTGGCTCCTAGCAGCTCCATTACATCATCAGTAGTCGTTTCCTTCTCCAACCTTCCAACAAAAAATTTACAAAGTTGCACGCTGTTTCATTTTCTCCTGTTCCACGTGGAAGCTGGAAGCCGAAGGAACCAGCTGGATAGCAACGCAATGCAATTACACAGGAGAATGGAGCCCTTCTATCCCCGACTGCACAGGTATCAGTCTGGTGGTATAATTGCATTGACATGACTAATTTAATAAACTTCTTGGTTTACTAATTTAAACACATTAATGCTGGGTTTTAGTTTATTACTATCTTCAAGTAGATAAGCTTTTAAAACTTGGCTTAACTACCTAAATTTTGGTAGCATTGAACTGCGCAGTTAATTTAGATGGGCATATATTACATTTTTAACTGCTGCATGCCCAAACAGAATATAAAATCACTCTATTTAGCCTACTTATTACTTATTTTATATCTGATAGCCCATTTCTGGGTTACAATTATGGGGAATTAACTTACAGAAAGCTAATTAACCAAGTCCAATAGGGTTATAGGTTTATATATCAGCATCAGAATGAATTTCTGGCATCAGAATGAACATTCTATACTGTAGATTAAAATATATGATAATTCTTTCACAAAAGTCCAAGCCTTAAACTCACCTAGCTTAATGGATATAAAACCCTCTATAGGGTTTTGTTTTTCCTAGCTTTCCTCAATGAATCCTCAATTTTAGCTCTGTTGCCTCATGCGGCACAAGTTTTCCTTTTGCTTTTATTCTTCAGTGGCCCGGACGGACACATCCACGGGGACTACATTGAGGACTACAGTACTCTAATTGTTGTTGTTGTTAGTATGTGGGATTACTGCTTGAATTTTTTTTCAAAGCGTTCCTGTTAGAAAGATCTTTTTCAAAATCTTTAAATACTTTTGTTTGTAAATAAATCTTCTTGGCATGCATTTCAATAAAAAGCTAAAATTGATATTTAATAATGTAATATCCTAGAGGATGATGTTCTGTCAGTATATAATAAATAATGTTTGATATTCCAATTTATTCATGTGTTTTGGATTAATTTTGTTAGTGAATAATCAAAGCTGTTGATTACTTACGATGCACTTCATACCTCATACATCCTATCATTCTATAATATAACAACAATTAAAGCCAACTGTCATCAAGGACAACGTAGGGCACTATTGAGACATATCCAAGCCGATGAGCAAAATATGTTAAAAAACGATGCTAATTTCAAAATTCAGAATATCAGTCCATATATAGTCCAAAGATTCTCTCCCTCTCTCTCTCTCTCTCTCTCTTTGTCGGTCTCTCTAATGTTCTGCAAGTGGCAGGTCCAAGGTGCATATCTAAGGTGTGTTTCCGTTGGCTCCCTTTGTTTTGCTTTTTCTCCTCTTTCTACTTGTAGTTATTAAATATTAATGGTTGGTCTATTCTTCAGTAAGCCGGACAAAACACAGTAACTGGCTATTGCTAATCTATAGTCATGATCAACTACATTAAAAGGATAGGCTAATCAGCATGTCTAGATAGAACTGACTATATAATGGCAAAAAGTAATTTCGTCAAGCAGAGGGATGCCAATCAAGCAAAACTGGACCTGAGCAGAAAAGGCTCCGTTGATGCTGAGATTAGGGATCTCGTAGAATTCATCAATCAGTGTCCTGCTTATTTCACAACTAGTTCATGTTCTGGAAGGATCTGTATATTTGAGCATGTAAGTTCAAAGCTATAACAGCATATATACATGATGACAGTCTAATTGTTATTATTAATTTAAAAATTTATATTTATTATTATTATAAATGAACTGTTACTATTATATGAATTATTATTATTATTATAAATGAAAATATTAGGAATAATCCTTATTTAAATTATTAATCACAAGCTCTCAATCTCTACCTCAGTCATTGACTAAGATATTGTTTGTATTGTGCATTAGGGCCTGTTTGCACCTGTTTGTGTAGCATCTGCAAGAGACGTCCCTGACATTGTCTTATGGCGAGGAACCGGACGTTAAATTCTTATGGATTGATTGATTGATTACAGGAAGATGCCGGTACAAAGAAGAAAGGCTGTAAGTGGTTGTTCACATCTCACAGTGAATGTCATCAGGATGATCTAGTACGTTCTACTTCTGTTCATCATCATCATCATCACCTTCCTTGGAATCCCAGTTTAACTTCTCCAGTCCTCTCTGTCCCACACCATATCATCATTCAATCCCATATTTTTCATGTCCTTCTTAATTACCGCATCCCACGTCAATTGTGGTCTACCTCTCTCTAGCTAACATCCAGCTCTTCCGTTAAAACTCTTTACTACCGTCTCATCTGCCTTTCTCTCAATAATAATAATTATTATTATAATTATAATACCAATAATCCTATATTTCTGTTAAATCTATTTAATAATGCCATGTGTAGATTTGTATTTAATGATCATTATCATCTCTCTTTTCCTTTTGTGTCCCATCCTCTAGTATTTCATCCTTGCAGGACAGGTTTTTGGAATTTATTCCAAATAGTTAACCCTTATATTTTAGCTCATTGGCTTTGCTTTTACTTCCTGGGGTGGAGTGTTGTCATGGATGATAGAATCGATAGTATCACTCTGTTTTTAATAAAATTTTATTATATCAAAACATGTAAGTTTCTGTTTCATGGTATGTAGGAGGTATGTTGCACATATTTTTAAAAACCATTAATTAACATTTCTTAAACTTATTGTATGTACCACCAGTAATTGCAATAAGTTATATTGTTGTGAATTTGTTGCAAGAAAGCTAAAAAATTAAAAATTCCATTTATATTTTGCCATATATTTAAATTGATAAGTTGATAGTTGATATCATTTAGAGCTATGAACACCTTAATTTATCTACCACCATAGTTATTAATTTATCTACCACCATAGTTATTAATTTATCTACCACCATAGTTATTAATTTATCTACCACCATAGTTATTAATTTATCTACCACCATAGTTATTAATTTATCTACCACCATAGTTATTAAGGAAATGTAAGAAATAACATTAGATGTGCTTGCTTGACTTGAATATTCAAGTCAGATGACAACAATCATTAAAATTTAGAAGGTTTGAAGTATAAAGTTTCATAAGTAGATAGTGAAAATATTTATGACTATCCTTAACTGGATAAATGATTTTAATATTTCTCAGGTCTCCGCTTTGGAGAAATCAAGTGGAGATGCTTGGTTCAAATTTGAACCGTTTGTTTTACATACGCAGTGTGCTGCTCTAGAAGATGCGCAAGTGTTGGTAAGAAATAACAAATTTAGTTAGCCATTAATTACGTTAATTAGCTTACTATATATTAGAATAGAAATAAATTATTATGCTATTTTTATCATGTTCAGATTACTATCATATGTACTGAATAATTGTCCTTTCTTTCCTGGTTTCCTAGGGAAATACCTTTCCTGTAGATATATAACTGATCATTGTTTGAAAATAATAAATAAATAATAAAATAAATAATAATAAATAATAATAATAAATAAGAAAATAATAATAATAATGCTGATTATTAGTTTAGTTTCTTTTATATGTTTATTTTAGTTGTACAGCTTTTAAAACTTTTATTTTGTCATCAGATGATGGCAACATTGAAAGCTGAAAGGGTCTCAGATGTGAAAGTGACCATTTCTCTTAATTTACTCAATAGCTATATAGAAAGAGAGACAGAATAATAAAAGTAGTAAAAGATTTCTGAAAGGAATCTAAAGACTCAATGTGCTATTTCCATAATGTGTTAGAGCCATTGCATTATTGTGTATAAATCACTGAGGAATAGACTGACTGTAAACTGCTTATATTTTAAAATACATAAATGAAATAAATAAATAAAATAAATAAATAAGTAAAATTTTAAAAATTAGTAAAAAATAAAATATATAAATTGAAGAAAACTAAGGTAAATCGCCTAAAAAGCCGTACTTCATTCTAGTTTTAGGCTACATTAAAGTGTGGATAAGGCTAAGATATTGGTAACGAGATTAACTTGTTGATCGACAGACCACTCTTTATGGAGCTAGACAGTAGACTGTGCATATGCAAATGTATTGTGGACCTTTCGCTTTTCAGACATTGGAGAAATTCTCAATAATCTCAATAGTATTTGTGTAATTTTTACAGCTTTCTACCGCTGTAGCTGCAGGATTCAGAAATTCTGGCATGAGCATTGGAAAACATGGAAAAATAATTGTGGTAAGAATTTGTGATTGATACGGTAACTATTTTGCACGTCATTAGTTAGACTTGGGCCTCATAGAGTTGATAGCATTTTGATAGTGTTGGTAACATTTTAAAAGTGTTGATAGCTTCTTGATATTATTAAAGCTTCTTCATTGTATTGATAGCTTCTATATGGTGGTATTTACATCTTCATATTTAATTATTATTAATAGCTTCTTGATAGATATTGATATTTTCATCTTCATAATATTGATGTCTTTTTGATATTATTGATAGCATCTTCTTAGTTTTGATGGCTCCAGCCAGTGGACAATGTCGTTAAGATATTCGACCGCGGACCAGTACGTGCAGGGTTCAAATCCTGGGCTCGTTCGTCACTGACATCGCTTTTGAGTGAGGAAACTGATGCCAACATTAGCTTTACCAGCTTTGCTTTATTGGGGATGAGGGGAAACTTTTCCATTCATTTTAGAAAATGTTGTAGCAATTTATGGAGCCTAGGCGCTCACCAATCGAATGTCCTTTCTGACTTTGGTTTTCTTATTAATGATTTTTTAACTGCTTTTTTATTTATTTATCCCATGAAATCTATTTTTTATGTCGTTTTTGCACTGCTATGTTGTTGTTGATCGTTTAGGCTGTTAGAAGCACTCATTCGCTAGAGGCTCCTGTCACTCACAACGGTCAGCCAATCATCAGTAATGTGGTGGGCAGGGCTAATCTTTTCCCTAATATAATAAATTAAAAATTCAGCCTTATTGCTGCATTTGAATAGATGGTTGAATAAACAACGTAATAGCACACTTGCATTTGAACGAAAGGAAAATTTAAATTATTTATTGTTTGTGTTTGAAATTACATTTAATTGCAACTTGTTTAAATTATACTTAATTCATATTTAATTTATATTAATTTATATTAAATTATATTTAATGTTTAAATTATATTAAATTAAACTTTTTAATGTATTTGCTGCAAGACGATTAGGTCAGACTGCCTGTGGGATAACTACCTGTCCTATATTCATTTCTGAAAATAGGCAAATCTAAAATTGGCAAATCATAAATTGCTTGTACATAAGATAGACTGGTACTTTGTTTCAACGTGCAGTTTCTGTATCTACAGTTGTATATATTATACATACAGGTGTATATATTATACATACAGTTGTATATATTATACATACAGGTGTATATATTATACATACGGGTGTATATATTATACATACAGGTGTATATATTATACATACAGTTGTATATATTATACATACAGTTGTATATATTATATATACAGTTGTATATATTATACATACAGGTGTATATATTATACATACAGTTGTATATATTATACATACAGGTGTATATATTATACGTACGGGTGTATATATTATACAAACAGGTGTATATATTATACATACAGTTGTATATATTATATATACAGTTGTATATATTATACATACAGGTGTATATATTATACATACAGTTTTATATATTATACATACAGGTGTATATATTATACATACAGTTGTATATATTATACATACAGGTGTATATATTATACATACAGGTGTATATATTATACATACAGGTGTATATATTTTGTAATTGCATAATTCTTGTCACATCTCATGTTATTTAGCTTGGATTGAGTTAATTTTCTCTTCAACACACAGTTAAAGCGCTTCTGAACGTTAGATAAGAGCAGTTAATTAACTGTTAATTATTTAATTAGTGAATTAATTGTTAATTATTTAATTAATTTTGGTTGTTGGGATTACCTCTGATGCTTATTTGATGAATTGATTGATTTTGACATCAGTACGGAGCACACCTGGTGAAGCTTGCTGCAGAGAAGATGGAGGAGAATTCTAGAAGAATCAAACAGTGTGTAATCTTTATTGATATATATCAGAATCTACTTTGAGATGTTAATTAACTGATAGTAATGTCTTCATGTATTTAAACAATTACTATTAGACGTCTCTGAGAAGTGAGTCATGCATGTCTGTCTCTGTATTTGTGCTTGTGCCTGTGTTTGTGCCTCTGTCTGTGTTTGTGCCTGTATCAGTGTTGTGCCTCACTTGTCTTTATATGTGTGTTACGTACTTGTCTGGCACTTTATTCTGAGCCTGTAGCTTGATTGCTAACTGTTCAACTGTAGATCAATTGATGCTGGGTTTAAATTCAGTGCTTGCCTCACTATTTTCATAGCATTCGAAACCTTTAGCTTACATTAGACTGAGTTTCAGCTCTCTACCAGTGAGAGAGAGAGAGAACCATGATAATTTATTTGTAACTGAATCAAAATATACACAAAGCGCATACAACGAGGCAGAATACAAAAGCAGCATGCTTTTATGCTCGATGTTTTTATAGTGATCGAGGTTGTCATGGACAACAGTAGCGCTCTAGTTAGCAGATTGTATACATCTAGCATAAGAGTTCATAGGGTTTATTTGTTATATTTTTATTGAAGTCTGTTTTAATTTTGTTTCTACTGAGCAAACAAGTATACAATGGAAAATAATGATTAAACAGTGTGACCTCAGTTCCATTGAGCTCTACTGTTGAATTCTGAGTGTAAGAGGCACTTTTTTCGTTATGGCCTACTTAAATTTGTTAAAGCTAAATTATCATGCATTGTTTTTCATCTTTTAAGTTATATAAATTAATGCTAAAAGTTTTTTAAACTTTTACACCTGTATGCTTAAATGAAAAAAGTATCAACATATATAAGTAACTTATCCGTAGCACCTGTCCCTTTATCTGTGGCCTCAACTCCTCAGTTGTATATGCTGCCATCTGTAGCCGATGTTTATGATTTATACATTATGTACTATTTTAATTTATAAATTTCTAATTTAATTCTTCAGATGGCTTTCATTTAACTAGATTTCATTTTGTATATTGAATGTTATATTTATTTCTCTGGTTTCTTTCAGATTTTTCTCGAATTTATGTGAAGCTGTTAAAACGTCAGAACTGTTGAAGAACGGACTCGATTCTACACATTCAGCAAATTCTAAATCAACAAAGAAAAGAAAACATAGAACAGGTGACAACAAAGGACGTGATAAATATGGTAGTGCTTTGAGTAGAACTGAAGAGTATAAAACTGAAGTGAATGATGTTGATTTAGATATTGGTATTTTAGAACATTTGACTTGATTAAAACACCTTTATTTCTCCACCATCGCAGCTTTTAAAGAGTGGTGTCAAATTCGGTCATTTATTTCGCGGATTCCTTTCATGGACTGATACATAACTTTAATTCATTTAATTTAGATACTCATAAATTTATGCTCTTTTTAATCTAGGAAACTTGAAAATAGAAAAAATACCGGCATGTATTGCTTATTGGTTGACAAGAGCAGATACAAAGGAAGTTAATTTTACAACGTGACAAATGCACTTGTTTGCATCATCTTCTCTAGGATCCAGTCAGTTAATCTAACCCATTAGCTGCTTATTATTATCTTGGTGTCCTGAAAGTTAAGCCTATTTTTTGACTTTTTAGTGTTGTTTTGAAGACGATTTTTAAATGTTCTGAGCCAGTTGCAGCAGAACGATAGTTCATCAGTGGATCAGTAGGTGTAGAGTTCAAATCCAGTGCCCACCCGTCGCTGTTATGTTATTAGTTGAAACGGTCACTAAACTTGGCTTTAGCTAGTCTTTTAAGAATAATAAAAAATTATTCAGCTTAAGAAATATAAATAAATTCATCCAGATTTCAGCCAAAAATTTTTCTAATTTTCTATTTAGCTTTTGGTTATTTTTATAACTACTGTCATTTTGCTAGGTAGCAATAAATTGATATTTACTATTTACTACTTATATTTTATTGTCAGATATTCTTGTTTTTATTAGCTAATTCGTTGTTGTCACTTAGTTTTCTGTTGTTGTTGTCACTTAGTCTTCTGTTGTTGTTGTTATCACTTAGTTGTCTGTTGTTGTGTTGTTGTCACTTAGTTTTCTGTTGCTCAACCGTCAATATCTGAAAAAAAAACAGAATTCAACAGGAGAAAATTTAACATCAATCATTAGTTAATTGATCAAATATAGAATTGCGTTCCATCTCATGAAACTTTTTTAGATGAACATTCTAATTATAGGGGATCAGTATGTGCGGGGTTAAAATCCCGGGCTCGCCCGTCACTGACGTCGCTTTCGAGAAAAGAAACTGACGTTAACATTAGCTTTACCAGCTTTATTGAGTCCATATCAGATTCGATCAATTGAAAACATAAAAATGAAATAGACGTCCCGATAAGCGTAAGTTTTGTTAAGAGACAACTTATGCAGTTACCGGAGTGATGACCACAATTATCGGCTCTATTAATTCTTTGGCAATAGGTCGCTCAAATTTCTGATTTGCCACAACTCGGTCAAATAGCTATAGTCAGCTACTGAAATGGTCTTCTTTAGAGGCTTCTTTGGTAAAGCTAAGATCAGCTTCTAATGTTAACGTCAGTTTCCTCACTCGCGAATGCGATATCAGTGACGGGAGAGCTCAAGATTTGAACCCCGCACAAACTGATAGTTAAACTGATGGTAAGTGTGTGTACATATTTAAGTGTTATGCAAATGCTGTCTAATTATAGATGTCTATACCTTGACAGCCAACATCGAGCACTCTCAGTTTATCGCTAATTCTCGTTAGGAAGCTCTCAGCTTCGCTTCCACAGGCTTGAGTCATGGCGAATTCCACGCAAGTCCAAAACCCTGGTGGGCTGAAACACAGAAATACAGACTAGTGGAAAAGATAAACTACTGTGGATGTTGAGTTATACCTATATGTGCTGTGTAGGTAATTTCTTCGCACTGGCTGGAGCCAGTGACAACGTCGGTAAGACACTCAACAGCGGATCAGTTTTTGCGGGTTCAAATCCTGGGCTCGCAGTCACTGACATCGCTTTCGAGTGAGGAAACTGACGTTAACATTAGCTTTATTAGCTTTTTAACTGTAACACCACGAGATAATGTCCTAACCGAGTGGATAAGTTACACCAAGATTGAGAACTTAAGCTTGTTCTACTCCAGACACACGCATACACACACACACACACAAGCAATCACACACACAAACACACACACACACACATACACATCACTTAGTTACAGTCGGTGTAGGTGATGTGTATATCACTGCATGAGGTGATGTGTATATCATTGCATGAGGTGATGTGTATATCATTGCATGAGGTGATGTGTATATCACTGCATGAGGTGATGTGTATATCACTGTATGAGATGATGTATATAATCACACTTACTCGCACTCGGTGTACGTGATGTGTATATCACTGCATTGCTGTAATTCATCTATTACACCATCGCTAGATATACAGGGCAGTATAGCCTGCATTGCTGCAAACAATACACAACTAATCAATACAACAAGCACAACATTTCACAAGTCTAATTTAAAATTTTGTCCATTTAAAGTGCATCTGAGAAAAAATACTTGGTAGAGTGGTAGAGGGGGGGTACCCCCACCCGGGTACCACTCACCAGGTAGGGTATAACCGAGGCTCCCCCCACCAGGGTTGAGGCAACCCCGGGATACACCCGGGGTGGGGGTACTCCTCACCCCAGGGAAGGTACCCCTGGATACCGGGAACACCCTCCCGGTACCCCAGGGTACTTGGGTACCCTGGGGTACCGAGCGAGTACCGATCAAGAAGTTGATCCCATGACAAGAGCTCCCTAATCAGAACCAAAATGTAGCTAATAGCTTGGAAAAATATGGCTTTTGAGATGGCTTCTCATTGCTATCCTCAGTGATTGCTTATTCGCCTCTTACGACACTAGTACACGACACTTGTGACTCGGACACAACACAGGGGGTGGAGGCCCCTGGGGGTGGGGGTCCCCTGCGGGTGGGGACCCCTAGGGGTGGGGGCTACTGGGTGTGGGGCCTCTAAGGATGGTTATATTTGGAGGCAGATCTCACTCCCTTCTTAGTGCACTGCCTACTTGCAGGTCCATAGTATAAAAAGCCTCTACTCTTCTCTGCCTTCCGCTTTCCTCTTCATTTCCACATATGATTGGATCTTTAAATCATCTAACATACCTAATCTCGGCCTGCCTCTGCCTCTATTTCCTTCCATGACCTTCTATGACCTCTTTTAATAGACCTTCCCCCTTAGAATGTGCCCTATCCAACTCTCCTTCCTATTTCTTAATACATGGTGGCAGATATTAAGTTGATACGCACAGTGTTTCTCTGCCCCACACATGGTGTCTCTGAGGACTTCTAGGTGAGCGAAGTTCTTCACCTCTCTCTGCAGTGCGGGGGTGGAGGCGCAACCAGCTACGTTACTGAGCGAACACGTCAGGTAACTCTTCAATTCACTGACACAATCAAGCAATCGATTTAGTAATCAATCAATCGATTTAGTAATCTATAAATCAACCTATGACAGCTAGCCACGCTAATGAGCGAACACGTTAGATAGTTCTTCAATTCACTGACACAATCAATCGATTTAGTAATCAATCAATCAATCTATCGATTTAGTAATCTATCAATCAATTTGTGACAGCTAGCTTCGTTACTGAGAGAACAGGTCAGGTAGCTCTTCAATTCGCTGAGAGAATCAATCAATCAATCGATTTAGTAATCTATCAATCAATCAATCGATTTAGTAATCTATCAATCAATCAATCGATTTAGTAATCTATCAATCAATCAATCGATTTAGTAATCTATCAATCAATCTATGACAGCTAGTCACGTAACTGAGCCTACACGTCAGGTAGTTCTTCAATTCACTGACACAATCAATCAATCAATCAATTTAGTAATCTATCAACCAATCTATGAATCATTTGATACATTAAAACCTTCACGGATCAGTATCAATTAAATACTTAATCAATAGCTTCATTGACGATCAATCGATCATTCAAACAATGAATTCATTATTTATTCAATAACTTCAGCTCACAATAGTTCAATCAATCAATTCACTCGATAATTTTGAATAAGTTAGTAAGATTGCCATTGCTTTTATGAGAGTTGATCGAAGGTGTGCCTAGCAAAGAGCACCATAGCCAATACCATGAGAATTTAAGCCTAAGGATGACCATCAACGCATTGCACTGAAAGCATGGCTAAAATAATATATTTAGATCATCCCTTTATTGACTGTTAGCCAAGCTTTATACGTAGCTTATACTTAACCTGAGGCAAGCATACACTAGCCTGCATTAAGCTTATATTTAGCCTTAACCAAGCGTACAATTTAGTCTACTTTTAGCTTATATTTAGCCTTAGCATAGCCTACATTTTCCCTACATTTAGCTTGTACTTAATCTATGCCTACACTTAGCCTACATTTAGCTTATACTTAGCCTATCCCTAGCCTACACTTCGCCTACACTTAGCCTACTAGTGCTTATGTTTATTAGCCAGGAGATGTGTAAGGAACCTGCAGGATGTATCCAGTGGGACGCTTCCTATGGCTCTGAAGAAGTTCGACTCTTCCACGTGACGGCTCAGCACTGGAGCCTGTTGCAGACAGTTCTCCCACTCGCTCACACACTGCTCCACAGAGTCTGAGTCCGAACTCAAGTCCCTCTCCAGCCTGTTCCTCATGCCTAACAACAACAACATCATCATCATCATCATCATCATCTTCATCATCATCATCATCATCATTATCATCATCATCATCATCATCATCATCATCTTCACTTTAATCCCAGTTTAACTAAGGTCAAGATATGAATGGACCTTCTCCGCTCCTCTTTGTCCCATACCACATCAAAATCTCTTACATTCGTTTTAGAAAATTTGTATAGCAATTTCTGGAGCCTAGGCGATCACTAACCGAATGCGCTGACGTCGGTTTGGTCAAACCTAGCAACAACAACGCCAGAAAAAACCTGGGCGTTACAGTCGTCCATGATAGGAATGAGGATTAATCTTATGAATTGATCTGTAGTGATGTGTGCTGCGGGGATGTCCATGACATCATCCCTGGATGAGGAAACGGACGTTAAACCTTTATTTTATTATTATTATTATTATTATGACAGCAATGAGGATTAATCGGATGAATTGAGCTAGTGATGTGTGCTGTTGGAGACGTCCCTGACATCATCCCTGGATGAGGAAACGGACGTTTAGCCTTTATTATTCTTGTTATTATTTCTTTTTAGCGGAATAACGGCTTAACTACAACCATAAGGACATATTTCTAAATTAATGTTTCTACAATAGAATTTGTGATGCACTTGCATAACTTGCTAATTCATGAATAATAAGTTAATCAGCACAATTTAATTGCACTGCAAGTAGTGGTAGAAATGTGAGTTTGGACAACTTGTTCTGTAGTTAATAAGCTGATACATTGCAATACATACCCAGTGATGCATGCGTACATCCGGTGAAGAAGATCAGTAAGATGAGATTACTGAGACAGGCATACATCTTAGCAATTAGGTTTTATTATTAGGTGGAGAGATCATACACAAGTTTCTCTTTTTAACGCTGCAAAATAATTAATTAATAAATCTATCAATCAATCATTCAATCGATCGATCCGTCAAGCAATCAATCGATCAGTTGACCACCTAATCGTTCAATTCAATCAAACAAGTAATTAATGAACCAATAAACCAATCAATAAACCAAATAATTATTCAATCAATCATTCATTCAATTATTGCATTAATCAGTAAATCAATTATATCACGCAATCAATCAATTATTCATTCATTCAGTTAATGGATTAATGAACAAATCAGTCAATGACAATGTAGCGTTTATACACTGTGAATCATAAAAAAAACATGTGCTCAGTATTTCGTCCACAACTTTGACAATTGTGAACCGATTTTGAAAATATTTTCAGAATTATAAAGAAGAAGAAAAGTATTAATCTTATATCTAGTTTTTGTGACACTTTCGGTTTTATTTAAACAATAACTGACGATTTTACAAACATGGCCTGTTGTTGTTGAAATTTAAATGTGATGTTTACTAATGAAGGTAAAGTGCTCATCAAAAACCTATACCTCTTAAAGGGTTATGGCGCAC
Source organism: Enchytraeus crypticus (assembly GCA_905160935.1). Taxonomy (NCBI): domain Eukaryota; kingdom Metazoa; phylum Annelida; class Clitellata; order Enchytraeida; family Enchytraeidae; genus Enchytraeus; species Enchytraeus crypticus. The sequence continues at coordinate 1,096,757 of CAJHZI010000481.1, read as the reverse complement.
ATCGGTTGATTGCCGAAATTTCATACAAAACTCAGAAAACTGGACGCTGGGAGGGCTAGATTGATTATTAAAGAAATTATGCCGGACCGGGAGCACCGATAGAAAGAAGGGCAGTGGACGACCGAAGAGCATAAGAGCTGAGCATTCTGAAGCGATTGATTTACTTAAACTGAATATTTTCAGTAGCGCATATTTTCAAGCACTGCTTCAACGCAAAAACAATAATTAACAGAGTCACTTAACGTTATTTTATAGCAAATTTTAACCTGATTATACCTATGCAAGAAGTTAAAAAATCGGTTCGCTAATACAAAAGTTATGGGCGAGAGACATGTTTTTTTACTCACAGTGTATGTATGTGCTGATGTGTGAAGAAAAGTCTATTGAAACTCTAGCAATGATTTAGAACTGTATAGTAATTCAATTTCAGTTAACATAATTTTAAATTTAATAAGATATACCAATTTTTAAGATGTAAACATCATATATGCCTACAGAGATACAGCAAACAAATTTTATATTCTTATTATTTGCACAACATTTGACCGAATTCATCGATTTTCTTAGAAGTTATTTAACGTAGATAAGCTTTAGCTTTAGAAAAAATCTTCTATATAAGCTATTTTCTAGTTAACTCGCAGTCTACGTGTACAGACTAGAATATTGAGTGTACTATTCAGTAAACCTGTCAAAACTATTTAGCATCGACCGAATACGTAATACCACGGCTGCAAATACCCCGTGTAACAAATAACTGAGACCATTCAGGTTATTGCTAGAGCCCAGAGCTTTGCCGGCAAAGTAAAATGAAGATTTAATGTCCAGTTCCTCGCCCGATGGGCGTGACTGGTTTAATCTATTATTATAAAAAGGTAGTATACGTATAGGTTAACTATTAATTAACTATTATCTCTTTCTAGTGCTCGGACAAGTGGCAGGTCCAAGGTACACATTTATATCCTACTCACATGCTGCTTTTCACGCTCCATAAAGAGTAAACCATCGATTAAAGAGTAAATCCCTTCATAAAGGGCTATGTCTTATTTACATTTCAATATAGCCCATAGCTTGGGAATAATCTGGAATATAGGACATTATTAATCAGAGAATAGTAACGACAACTAGTTGACGCTTTATGGACTAGAAGCGATTTATGTTACTGTGTTATTTAATTATTTAAGTTATTGAAAAATAAATGTCGCAAAACTCACAAAAATCTAATTTAAATCAGACTTCACTGCAGAATTGCAAATGTTCCCGCTTATTGGAGACACAGTGTACACAGTATATGGCGAAATCATCGAGCGACAAAGCGTCGTTCATCATTTGTACTAATACAGGATGGGTTAGGCTGACATCAATGTTATCCTTGTCATTCTCTAATTATTGCAATTTGTTGTTTGCACCAGACATAATTGATTCATCTATATGCATAAACTGAAAAGGGAGGAGTACAAAATTAGTACCAAATTATAGACAAAATTTTTCCTAGCTTCATTGGAAATAGATTTACGTGGTCAGAGTCGGTCCTCAAAATAGCAGCTCATAAAAAGTCTGATTGAGGGCGTCCAACCCTCAACCCCAAATAATGTTCACTCCTGTTGGCATAATATTCACCAAGATTATAAATGCACTGCGGTTTTCGTCATGCGGTCCATTTATTCCGTCATACAGTCCTATTATACGTCATACAGTCCTGTTATACGTCATACAGTCCTGTTATACCTCATACAGTCCTGCTATACGTCATGCAGTCCTGCTATAACGTCATGCAGTCCTGTTATACCGTCATGCAGTCCTGTTATAACGTCATACAGTCCTGTTATACCGTCATGCAGTCCTGTTATAACGTCATGTAGTCATGTTATACGTCATTCAGTCCTGTTACAACGTCATGTAGTCATGTTATAGCGTCATACAGTCCTGTTATACCGTCATACAGTCCTGTTATATCATCATACAGTCATGTTATATCATCATACTGTCCTGTTATAAAATCTTTAGGTCCCCTACTTACAGTATATAAAGAAGTCTTCATTTTCATGGACCTGCCGATAGACAGTACACTGAGAGAGGGAGAAAGATAGTGAGAGAGAGAGAGAATGAGAGTAAGGGAAGATCAAATTATTCTAATCACAACATAATAATAACAATAACTATAGAGTGCGATTGACGTCCATGACAACATCGAGCACTACTGTGACAAACTGAAGCCGGTGAGCAAAAGAGGTTAAAATGGTGTATATTCCTAAATTCAGAATACAACTCTGAAAACAATGGTTATATCGAATATTGACTATTATACAGGTACAAAATATAAAATAGAAATAGCTTTGAAATAATGGTATTAACTGCAAGAGTTGACAACAACTGCAGCGGTTTGTAATTTCCTCAGAAACCTCCGGCGAAGCAGCTGGAAAATCGTTTCTTCAATTAAAGATTAACTTTTATAAAAATATTGCTAATTTAATCATCTGCCTACAATTAATGATCAAATAATATTATGATGCAGGCACAGTTAATCAGGAGCTGCTACAGCTGCTGGGAGGTCCTAGTTCTATTAAAACGTGTGGGCTGATACAGTTAATTAGATCTGGGGACTTAAAGATTAATTTTAAAATTATAATAAATAGTCGCCTAAGTAATAATAAATTATTAAGTAATAATAAATTATTCTCTAAGTAATAATAAATTATTACTTAGTAATAATTTATTATTACTTAGGCGACTATTTATTATTATTTATAATAAATAATTAATTTATTATTACTTAAAAATTAGTAATTTTAAAATAATAATAAATAGGCCTTAGCTTTGAATTATCGCTTAGGTCTCTGATTGCTATTTAGTTCATGTAGGGCTTACATTCATGCTCATCCTGCCACTGATATGCTTTCAAGTCGCCTAAGATCTGGGGATAATAATAGTAACAACAATTAGAGTGCTACAGTCATCAATAACAACATCAAGCTCTATTGAAACAAAATCAAGCCGGCGAGCAAAAATAAGGTTCAAAAACGATGCAGATTCCAAAAGAAGTTTCCCACCGCCAGGAATTACCAGGCATTTTTTTCCCAGACCCGGGATTGACAATTAATACGTGGTCATATTTGAGATTTTTTTACACCTTCCAGGCCAGATTTAAATGATGACGTTATTGATAACTTTAAAGCTTAAATAGCTCAGAACGTAGGTTAAGTAACGTTATAAGTTTTAAAGAGTTTTCCATGAGATCCTTAGTCTAATTCTGGTATATCTGATCAGAAAAATCGGTAATTCACTGGACTGGCTACATGGATTATTTACTAAATTGTCTCATGGTTAAACCTGTGGGATTTTAGAATAATAACGTTGGACTGTGTTGGTAGCATATAACGCCATTACTAGCATTACAGATGATAGTTCCATTATAGTTTGAATGTCTCAATAGCGCAATGAATAACGTCATGAACTTTTAAATGACAGATCCTGAGGTGAATGGAACCCTCGTGGGTTCGAATCCCAGCCGCGCTGATCTGAGAATAAAATCTCGGACAAATTGATTAAACATGTGGTGTTAAAAAGTGATAGATATCGACATAGTTGATCATTTCACTATAATTTTCAATGTAACTTTGGACTGAATTTCTTGATTTTGGAATTTGCACCGTTTTTGGGCCTTCTTTTTAGCTCGCCGGCTTGTTTTTGTCTCAATAGTGCTTGATGTTGTCATTGATGTCTGTAGCACTCTAATTTTTGTTATTATTATTATTATTATTATTATTGTGCGTGTTTACTTATAATATGTGCTTTTTAACTTTATAATGTAACTTATTAAAACTAGTACTTCGGATGCTGTTATAGAAATGACTTATACAGGGTATGTACCCCCAGAGGTCTAGGGCATCCGCTATTAGCAGCTGAGCCGATGACCTCCAGACAGGCTGCAGCAGCTGAAGCTTAAACTTTTAGCTTAGGCGCAGCTGAGGATAGCCGACAGCCAGCTGCTATAAACCTAGACAGCTTAGCGCTAAGCTGTTTTAAATAGTGACCAGCTGCGCGCAAAGCTGCTTGAGTGTGCGGCAGCAGCTGCTGGATTACTTTAAAGTGGGTGGGAGACAAGCATCTTGGAAGGTTATAATTTTAATGAACTGTTAAACCTGTGGCATTTAAGCAAAATAACGTATAGCTTGAATAAGCAGTGGATTTATTGAACTAAAACCTGAATAAGAAATTTAACTTGAGAGAGAGAGAGAGAGAGAGAGCTCTTCATCGTGTATCGTTCATTTAAAATTTCTCGCTGTCAATTTTTATGCGACTGCTTGTTTCTCGAACTTTCACGCTTGTTTATTACTACTGTTTTTTCGCAAGAATATTTGGTAATTTTAAGTTGTATGTTTGTTGGTTTTTGCGTGATTTCTGGCTGTCAACAAGTGACTAAGCCCTCTTTGATGACCTCGTGCTGGGTTGTTTCCTTGTAAGTGTACTTTCAACAAACATAATTCTCTCTCTCTCTCTCTCTCTCTCTCTCTCTCTGTCTCTCTCCTTAACTTTCAGAAGTTTTATACATTGCGTTAAAATTAATTCTAAATTTATATAAACAGTTGGCAACACTCTGTTCTTGAATACTCAACACTTTCATGTCACAGTCAATTGTTAACTTGTGCAATATTTATCAATTGATTATGCCAATTGACTGTCGCTACTATGTACAGTTCTATTAAATTGATATTTCTATTATTTCAATACTGAAATAGTTCACGACAATTGACTAACTGCAGAACGTTGCAGTACCTTCCAATTTTCAAAATCTAAATTTATTAATTTTCAATGAGGAGTCTCATACCATATTTATGTGGGCCGAAGTTATATTCCGGGCGTGTGGCCAGAATTCCAGGGGGGGCATTATTCCTCGAAGATAAGCCTAAAAAGTAGTGCTTGTAAGATGGTGGACCTCCTTTGCTATTAGTGCCATGCAAACTTTAATTATGCGACAGTTTTCCCTTTAAATGAAATTTACCCAGTCGCCGTTTAGCGGTGCGAAGTTCAACTTTATTGTGTAGTTTAAGGCTTCCGCTAACTCAAATTTCCGCCTTCATAGATGCCATAAATTTTTGTCGTTCGTGCATTTTCTATGGACGAACTTTGTCTTTCAACCATAATCTGGTACCGTTCTCTTACAGGAAACCTTGATTCACCCACATTGCACTCACACACCCTCACGCACACAAAATAAAGATTTAGCGATGGGCAAGAAATCTGAGGAGAAGAAAATACTTAATGCTGTTCATACAGCAGCTGCTAATTCGTACGCGTAGGCCTTGCTTCATATTCTAGCGGTTATTAGCTGAACACAGAAATAAGTAGCCTATCCTGCGGACTGCTTTCCTGCTTCCGCTCCGGGCGGGATGGGGAAAAGCAGCGAGTGGAAGTGGAGAAGGGATGGGAAGAGAAAGCACCGGATTTGCTGGAAGGAAAGTGTACGGAAAGAAAAACTGCTGATACATACAGATGTAGTACAACAAAGATGGAGTCGAATACTGCGCTGGTAAATCTTTCCGGTGGTGGACCGTATGGATTTCGTCTCATGGAAGGTCCAACGGAACTTCTAGTTGTGGATAAGGTAGTTAAGTTGATAGAATGTGAAGTTAGCTGAGCACTAGGAGATTAGTTCACAGTGGTTAACTCTTGAAAACTGCTGTTAGTTCAGACCACACTATGGATATTATTGTAGTATTATATATATTTCATTTGTATTCATATATTTATGTATATTATTATTTAGGCTGATAGTGCTTCTAAGCCGGTATATCCGCATTTTGTAAATCTTGATCCATGACCAGGATTTGCAAACCACCCAAAAATTTTAGCAGTTACAAATTGCGCGTTTTTTGGATAGTAGTTAAAATTGTTAATCGTTAATATGAGACTTAAGCGATGAACCTATAACAAGAATATTGATTCGTATTTTAGAAATACTTCCTATAACTGTTTTGAATTTAAAATAGCTGCTGTAGTCACCTCTATGTACTGCAGTAATGAGCATATTTGGGTGTGCATTAATTCTATATCAATATCTTGAATATCATCGCTAATCGACTCTTAAGTAACATGCTTGACTGTCGGTGGTCCATCTCAAGCTAACCTAACTCTGATAAAGTGTTAAAAATCACTGCTACCATCTTTACCTAATATATGCCAGACTGCAAAGACGTTTAGTCCAATTTTTTCCAAATGTCATTAAATTTTACTAAATATTCTAAAGGCTGTAATGAAATAGCCCTATTCAAAGCTTATTGTTTTATTTTGATTAGAGTCAAATGACATTATTTTAGATAAAACAGTCTTAGATTGGGCTATATAGTCTAATTTAAACAAATAAGCTTGAACAGTTTTCGTAATATGATACTACGCAAGCTGACGGACAGTGAGTCAGCACTCTGTATTCTGGTTTATCTCTTCCAATACAAGCTTGTGCTTTTGTCTGTTCATATCAGTTACCTTATTGCATTTCGTTCGTTTAAGTTTTTGATTGATTGATTAATCGATTGACAGATTTATTGGCTGATTGACTGTCAGAACAGTATAATTATAGAACAAGTGATTAATTAGTTCAGCAATTAACAAATTAATTACTTGATTGATTGCTTTATTGTTTGCTTGACTGACTAATTGCTTGAATGATATTTAGGTAAAAGCTGAAGGTAAAGCCAGTGCGAGCGGATTGAAGGAAGGAGATCGGTTGCTGGAATTAAATGGAAAAGATTGCCGAGGTTTGGGAGTGGAACAAATTAACTCGCTTATAGAATCTGCTGGTCAGAATCTCGTTCTAAAAGTGGATAGGTGAGGCTTCAGGACTATCCATCCATCAATCAAGCAATAAATTAATGAAATTATAATACATTTTTCATTCAGTTAATTCGGCAATCATTCAATCAAAATTCTGAACAGACAATCAATCATTGAATCAATCAATGAATCAATCCATCAATCAATCAACCACTCAATTAATTAATTTAATCAGCACTGGATTTGGTGAGCGCTAGATTTGAACCCTGCACCTACTGATTCGCAGGCAGGCAACTTGTCAATATGCCACCTAGCTATAAAATTCTTTGGACTGATTTTCTGAATTTTTGAATTTGCACCGTTTATGGACAATCTTTTTTCTCGCCGGCTTGATCTTGACTCAATAGTGCTCGATGTTATCATTAATGACTGTAGTACTCTAATTGTTGTTGTTATTATTGTTGTTGTTATAAGGTCGCCACTGGATGGAGCCAGTGGCGATGTCGGAAGATATTCGACCGCGGATCAGTATGTGCGGGGTTCAAATCCTGGGCTCGCCCGTCACTGATAACGCTTTCGAGTGAGGAAACTGACGTTAACCTTAGATTTACCAGCTTTTATTGTAATTATATGCTCATTTACTATTGAATTATATATTTATTTGTTGTATTTATTGGATCGATTATATGCTTATTTACTGTTTTCCTCTATCCATAGATCTCGAGTGTCCCACACGACGGATTCGGGATTGACTGTGACGGCGCCTCAGGGAGTCCATGTCCAACATCACGCCGATCAGTCCATCACCATGACGATCGGAGTCCCATTCGACCTTGACACTGCCCTAGCCGAGTCCCAGCAGAGGGCGCTGAGTGCAGGAGGAAAACAGGTCACTTCAATGAATAAACATGAGTCGACCCAGAAAACCAGCCAATCAGCGCCACCGCAGAAGATTCAAGCCACGCCTTCCAGTCCTGAAACACCAGGTGGCGCTGGTGGAAAAAGTATGGATAATATTTTTGTGTTTATTTGTTTAAAAGTTAACTATCTTCTGATGACATGGCAAATTAACAAAATATATCAACATTTACGTTTTCTGTCATTCCACGGTTCTGACAAATGGCTTGTCCAACTTAAGTGTTCCTAACTTCCTATACTTTATTTGCTGTCATTACTTTAAAAAATATGTTAAACCTTTATTATTATTATGATTATTATTATTATGACTATCATTATTATTATTGCTATTATTATAATTAAATAATACGTACTTGCTTCAACAAAAAAGTTGATCCCATCTTGGAGGTTATACCTCTTGCAAATTTACATATTCTGACCATAACTCTACCTTGACCATTTTTGATCACCGGATCGGCTTTCGTTTAGGACCTTACTTCTCCTCAGCACATTCAATTGATTTATGGACAATGATATATACGTGTAACGTATATATATATATATATATATATATATATATATATATATATAATCTATATATATTTATATAATTATATATATATATATATATATATTATATATATATATATATATATATATATATATATATAATGTATATATGCTTTACTGACTTTTATTGAAAATGATAATTGATTTATTGACAATATGATTATTGCATGTATCTATAGTTTACTTTTATTTTATATTTTATTTACTATATTAAAAGTGATAGATATCAACATGGTTGATCATTTCACTATACTGCGTGTTTTACTTTACTTGATAACCTCAGAGAAGATGTACATGGACTCGATGTTCTACGACGACCCCACCCACAAGTACCCGACAGTAGAGGAACAGATCACTCTCGCCAGGCGCGTGGCCTTGAACTTCCTCGATCCCTCCAACCTCAACTCTCGCGGCTACAAGCTCTTCGTCAAGAAGATGAAACGGGCGGCAAAATACACAACCGGTGCAACCGAGGAAGAGGTAGCTGCGGCCAACGCTGCCGAACCTGATGAGCCGATCCCGGAGTTCTGCCCCCTCAGGCCTCGACCGGCCGGGAACGGCGATGTAGGGGGCCTCCCTGCCTCCATAGTGTTCGCCCCCAAGCTGCCAACGTCCGGGGATAAAGACCGACTGGATGCGATGAGTATGGAAGAGATAGAACGAATGGAACTGTCTAAGACGAAGCTGACACACACTAATGTTAATCCACAGCTTTGCTTCAGTCTGGCAGACGACCTGAAGAACATGAAGGGCAAGGGAGGCAGGCTGTTCGCTAAGAGACAGGCCAAGGCGGAGTCCTGGTGTATCGGCGACTCCGACGACCATCCGGCGGAAGTCAAACCTTCCGGAGAGGTCATGCATAAATTCACGTCTCAGTGGAAACCGGATGAAGATCAGAATTCGAACCCACCAGTAAATCGACTGAAGGATTTAACAGAGGCGTCCAAGGCTAAAATGACTCCGTGGGACTCCGCTGCGCAGTATGGAACCGTGGAAAAGGCTTTTGAACATCTTGAAGGTGGGGCGGCACCGCCTCGGGGTAAGATATCCAAGGACCTGTCACAGAACCTCGAGGCCTCTCTGGTCGTGCTGAGACGGGATCAGGCTGGCAGGGCGTCGAGCGATGCTCAGCTGAAGAGCGCATCAGTGGACCCTGAAAGGCTTAAGGCTTTAGGACATCATCCTGTTGACATAGGTTCGATTCTTTACTTTGTCTTTGAGTTTGACTTTTACTTCGACTATGACTTCATTTATTTGCTGAAAGTGGCTGAGATATTTGATGTGCTTGCACTGCTTGGTAAAGGTTTTAGACTGGCCCAGCCAGTGGCGATGTCGGTAAGATACTCGACCGTGGATCCGTATGTGCGGGGTTAAAATCCTAGGCTCGCCCGTCACTGACTTTGCTTTCGAGTGAGGAAACTGACGTTAGCATTAGCTTTAGCTGTTTTAGCTTTAGCTTTACCTAAGGTAAGGCTAATGTGCCTTTGTGCTACATAGGTATGCCTATATGCTACATAACTGTTCATATACGCAACGTAATTGTGCTCATGCGCTACATACATATATGTGTGCCTTTTGAGCTACTTAATTGTGCCTTTGTGCTACATAATTGTGCCTTTGTGCTACATAACTGTACCTCTCTCTTAGTGCACTGCCTACTGGCAGGTCCATGGTACATAACGCCTCCACTCTTCTCTGTCTTCCGCCTTCCTCTTCATTTCCGCATATGAGTGGGTCTTTAAATCATCGAACATACCTAATCTCGGCCTGCCCCTGCCTCTTTTTCCTTCCATTCTACCTTCTATGACCTCTCTTAATAGACCTTCCCCCCTTAGAATGTGCCCTATCCATCTCTTCTTCCTATTTCCTAATACATTTATCAACTGTCTATCTGTGCCAACTCTCTCCAGGACATCCTCATTTGTAACCTTTTGGGTCCAGCTAATCCTCTCCACTCTTCTCCAAATCCACATTTCCAATGCCTCCAGTTTCCTAATATCTTCCTTCCTTAAGGTCCATGTTTCACACCCATATTATAGCGTGGTCCAAACCAAAGTTTTCACTATCCTTATCTTTATGTTTTTCTTTAGACTTTTTGTTAATAGTTCTTTTCTACTTCCAAAGGCCGCTTTTGCTTGTGCAATCCTACTGCATATTTCCGTCTCACATTTCCCGTCATCGGTTATAGTTTGACCTAAATATTTGAAACTCCTTACCTGTTCCAATTTCGTACCATTTATTGTGATATTAACTTCACCTTTATTATTGGACACTCTCATAACCTTCGTGTTTTTTATATTAATCTTCATGCCATATCTTAGGGCCGTATCATTCAGCCTATCCATTATCTTCTGCAATCCAATCTCGCTGCCCGCTACCATTCCTTGGTCATCTGCAAATCGTACATCTTGTAACAAATTCCCTCCTACTTTTATTCTTTCCTCAAAGTCTTCCATGGCTTCCTCCATCATTGCCTCAGCGTAAATGTTAAACAGCAGCGGCGAAATGCTACAACCTTGTCTTACTCCACGTCCTATTTCACCTTCTTCTGAGTATTCTTGTTGGATTTTGATTACTGCTCTTTGATTCATGTACAAGTTCAAAATTAGTCTTCTATCTCTCCAGTCAATTCCTATTCTTTTTAAGATATTCATCATCGTTATCCAATCAATCCTGTCAAAGGCCGTCTCGAAGTCTACAAAGCATACAAAAACGTCATTTCCATATTCTAGGCTTCTTTCGCAAAGAACCCACATTACCCCTATTGCTTCTCTTTGCCACATCCTTTCCTAAAACCAAATTGTGTCTTGCTCAATATCATCTCTGCTTTAGACTGAATGCGATTATTTACTATCTTTAATAAGATCTTTGAAGCTTGAGGTATTAAGCTGATTGTTCTGTAATCCGAACACTCCACAGCATTGGTTTTTTTGGGAATTGGGATCATCACTGACTTGGTAAAGTCGTCTGGCCAATTATCTGTATTGTACACTTCCATACATACCTCCATTAACTTTTTGAGTGTTTCTCCTTACAACATTTTCAAGAATTTAGCTGGGATTTCATCTATTCCGGCTGCCTTCCCCTTCTTCATACTGTTAATTGCAGAATAAATTTCCTCCTTCATTAAATCGGGGCCCCTTTTATCGTCTTCTATGATATTCTCTTCTTCTATTTTAAAATCCTCTTGAACTGCTTTCCCAGACTTATCATACAATTCCTCTACATATTCTCTCCAGCTTTCTTTTACTTCTTCCAGCTCTGTCTTCAATTCCCCATCTTTACCCATTATACTAATGTTCTTTGATTTTCTGGTATATATATATATAACTATGCAACAATATTTTAGAATTTATACATAAACCATAACGTAATTTAATTAATACTATTTAATTACTCTTATCTAAAACATGTCAAAAATCCCACTAAATTTGTTCCTGACTGGAGCCAGTGGCGATGTCAGAATGATATTCGACAGCGGATCAGTATCTACGGGGTTCAAATCCTGAGCTTTTCCCGTCACTGACATAGCTTTCGGCTGAGGAAACTGACGTTAACAGTACCTGCTTTTTAAAAATATAAATAAATTTAGTTAAACTGATAAAATCAAAAAATCATACCATAAGTTTCTCTTTGAAGTCTCCAAACTGTTTCACGGTCTCTTTCACTTTCCGCTGCTGAGTGTCACAGTCGTCCATGACAGCCTCCCAAAGTGGCGTTCACGTCCTCCAGGTTCCTCGTCACTTCCGGCTTGTCGTTCTCTCCGATCAGTCCCACCAGCTCCTCTCCCGTCTCCATCAGCAGCGTCCTGTCCGCGTCCACTGAATCCAGATCCGCCCTGATGCTCTGCACGAATCAATCAATCAATCAATCTATAAGAATTTATAAATTAAATAAATTTATAAATTTTGAAATAAAACTTATGTTGATATGATGAAATGGTTCCGGGTTACATTCCCCAATCCTTCAATTTACACTGACTGTATGTGACCATATCAATCAATCAATCAATAAGAATTTAACGTCAGGTTCCTCGCCACAAGGCAATGTCAGTGACGTCTCTTGCAGACTCTACACAAACAGGCACCAAAGCTGCACACGATGACGGCAAAGTACACAGGGACCACAAGAGAAAGCGAGATCAGAACAGTGCAAGTCCAAGATCCAAGGCAAGCGGGTCAAAATCACAAATCACAAGACATAAATCATGTGACACAAATCATGCGACACAAATCATGTGACACAAATCATGTGATACAAATCATGTGCCATAAAATCATGTGAAAAATCACATGCTAGTCGCTTTAACGCTCTCCGCACTGCTAAGGTCTATACAATTTAATTGTCTATGTTAATCTAATAATATGCCACAGAATGCTATATAAATGTCAGCACAAAGTCCACAAATACGTCCACACACCTCCAGTGTTTCCATTTTCCCCTCCACAGTGTCAGCCTCGACAGCAGGATCCCCCAGGTTATCCTGGAGGTCTTTCAGGGTTCCCACGAGTCCAGAGAGGTTGTCCCAGAACTTCTCTGAGACATCGAGCGCCTGCTCCAAAGTGCTTCCTCTAGCCTCTGTCTCAGCCTTGATCTTCTCATAGAGGTTAACCAGGTCATCGACCTTCTGCCTCACATCTGATTGGATATAACAGTAGAATAGAATAGAGGAGAATAGAAAAGAGTAGAATAGAATAGAACAGAATAGAATAGAATAGAATATAGTGGAATAAAATAGCTAAAATAGCTTGTGTGCTACATAAATGTGCCAGTGTGCTACATAATTGTACGTATGTGCTACATTATTGTATCTTTGTGCTACATAACTGTACCTCTGTGCTACTGTGCCTTTACGCTGCACTATTCTCTATCTGTAATTTCTTGAACTTCAGTTTTAGTACATTTTTAATGATATAGCCTATTCATTAAATTTAATTTATTCCCTTGCAAATATTTCTCTGTATATTGTTTATGGCCCGGTTGCATAATCTATGCAACTAATTTAGATTTATTTCTAATGTGTTACATCAGAATGAATCCTACTTAATCCATTGAAATCACGATGAATATCCTTGAAACCGCTGTAAAGTGAACGAACTAAGTTCAGACCGTATTCGTTGCACTCAGAGTTAGAATATTGTATCTATATTTGTCATATAAAACTGTGACCTTACGCTATCACTATTGTTTCTCTATTTTTCAGGTCGAGCATATGGTGCTAACCGCCCCCTGCAGCCACTTAAGGAGAGCACCGGACCAGACCTCGCAACATCTACCACCTCAGGTTCAACTCCGCGTCCAGCCACCTCACAGCCTGGGTCCCTGCCCACCACATGATGTGACTCCTGTGTCGTTGTATTTATAACTGTATATAGATGTTCGTGTATAGGCACTAGTTCTACTAGTGGATTAATAATTAATAATTATTAAGTAATAATTACTAATGAATAATTAATAATTAGTAATTAGTAATTAATAATTATTAATCAATAATTAATAATTAGTTATTACCAATTACTAATTAATAATTAATGTTTAATAATTAATAATTAATTAATAATAATTAGTTAGGAATGTAAAATTTTAGTTATAGATTTGCAGAGCCAACAAAAAGATAGTTGTCTCATTACGTTGGTCAGTAATGAGACAACTGTTTGCTCTATTTACTCTATTTACTTCTGTTTACTTTATTGAGTGCTTATTCGAATGGTTTTTTGGCTAATGTTCTAATTTAATCATCGTCATCATCTTCCCTTAAATCCCAGTTTAACCAGGGTCGGGATACGAATAGACCGTCTCAAATCCTCCCTGTCCCACACCAATGCTAATGTAATAATTCAATAAACAAATAAAATGAAAACATTAATTAATTCATCAGAATTGGATAATAACTTTAGATCATTAAACTTATTTATTCAACTATTCCATAGTAGGTGTTAAAACATTACACAAGCGATGGCTATTTCGCGAACTTTAAATTGCACTGTGAAGATGTTAAGTTTTGTTTCAGGTTCTCAAGTGAAATCAGTCTCTCGACGAACTAAACGCTTGCCTTGAAACTGTCATTCTGTATATGCGAAATATGAAATATTAGGCTATATGTGAAGCATATAATTATATGTTATAATGATATATCTTCGCATGTAAGGACATTTGAAGTATACAGTATAATTAAATCTTATAATTTTATATCTTCACATATAATTATATGTGAAGCATATAATTATATGTTATAATTATATGTCTTCGCATATAATTACATGTGAAACATATAAGTAATAATAATAACCTCCGACAATTTCTGTAGCGGTGTTCGGTCTTCGAGACCGCTTTACAGGTTCCTGTCAGGTTGTTATTATTAATTATATGTTATAATTATATCTTCACATATAATTACACGTGAAACGTATAATTATATCCTATAATTATATATCTTCACATCAATCGCATGTAATTATATGTGAAGTATAACGTAAATATTGACAGACTTTGCAGGGAAATCTGTACAAAATTAACAGGACCATTAAGTGCATTGCCTCTATTGCGAACAACAAACATTCACTAAACACCGTATCAGATTTAGATGCTTCTTGAAGACACGTGCAGTTTTCAGTGGGTAATTTTTTAATTTTAAAATGAAGTTGTTATTTGCCTGATATAATAATTTTCAAAATATATATTTGAAATGCTTAACGAATTTACATATATTTCATCAACATCATCTTCCCTTAAATCCCAGTCTCACCAGGGTCGGGATATGAATAGACTTTGAATCCTTTCATTTAAGTTTTTGTAGCAATTTCTGGAGATGTATTTAATAATTGAAAATCAAGTATAGTAAATGACGCTGTAGCTAGTCGATTACTTGGTATGCCTACATACAATGCTATATGTTATCATACAATGCTACATGTTATCATACAATGCTACATGATATCATACAATGCTACACGTTACAATGCTACATGTTATCATACAATGCTTCGTGTTATCATACAACGCTACATGATATCATACAATGCTACATGTTATCATACAATGCTACATGTTATCATACAATGCTACATGTTATCATACAATGCTACATGTTATCATACGATGCTACACGTTACAATGCTACATGTGCATGTATATTGCAGTTTGTATGTGTCCATCTATGCAGTATTTTAAAGAATTTATTCGGTGTCTTTCATGAAGATTTTCGAGAGTTTATTGAATTAGCTCAATGCAGATTTACTGACGTTTAAAGTCTGTTTCTTGTCTAAAGCATCGTCGACGATGAAGTAACGTTGATACTTTTGTATTGTGTATTACGCAATATATGTTATGTAATATGTTTTGTGTAATAAGTATTATGTAATATGCATTATGTATTGCGTAATACATATTGTATATAGTGCATTATGTAATATGTATTTTATAACATGTATTATGTAATATGTATTATGTAATATGTATTATGTAATATGTAGCGATATATATTATGTAGTATGTATTATGTAATATGTATTACTTAATATGTATTACGTAATATGTATTATGTAACATGTATTATATAAGTATTATGTAACATGTACTATATAACATGTATTATATAATATGTATTATATTATATGTATTATGTCATATGTATTATGTAATATGTATTATGCATCTTTAATATGTATTGTGTAATATTATTATGTACACATCATTTAATATGTATTATGTAATATATGTATGTATTATGAGTCTATTCATTGAGTCAATGCACAGCAGAATTAAATGGTGGCCTCATCGTCCAAAAGCACATCAACAACCAGCGAGCACGAAGTCCCACTACTCCCAGTTTTTAGTCTCTGAGTTGAGAGAATAAATAATCAAACTCAATTAGTCATTTAACACCACGAACATTTATTATTCATTTTATTATTAATCTTTTATCGAACAGTTATTAGTCAAGCATTCAATTGTGTTTCAAACAGATTATAAAATATACTAAGCTTTTATAAAAAATAGATTAACACAAATAGAAAGTAACTTAAATAGCTCATAAACGTAAAACACATTTTGTTAGTAGAAATCAAAATCACTGGCGATAATTATGTGACTGAACATATTATATTTACTTATAATTATGTAAATAGAAAATGACAACAATTTAAGGAACCTTAGGATACTATAATTATGACAATATTATGCATTTTAAAGTTGAAAACATATGTAAGACAGAGACGGTCGGTTAACTGCAGAATAGCGATATAAACTCTCACGTTGGATTTGAAGCTAAAGTGAGTGCACTATGAGAAAGATTTGCTAATTAGTTGCATTGGTTTATAGTAATTAAGAAATCTGCCAGTTTGAACTATACAATTTCTATTTGTTAGAATAGGAATAAACGTGAATAAAATAGTAATAATAATAATAAAGGTTTAACTAAAGGTTAAAGGTTTCCTCCTACAAGGATGATGTTAGGGACGTCCCCCCCCCAGCACATGTCACTACAAATCGATTCATCCCAAACGATCTGAAAAAATATGTGCTGAAGAGCAAGAAAAAGAATAAGAGAAATAAACTAGAATAGGCCTGATGAACCGCTGAGAACGAGCCAATGAAGGAAAATCAGTTTTCAATAAGATAGAAAAAATTTCTTTGAATTTTTTTTCTATACCTTCGTTCGAGATCTGCGTTGGACGCCCGTACTGAAACCCACAGTCATCTGAAAGTCTCAGTTGACCTGCCCTCATATTTAACTTTTGGCCTACTTTATGTTTGTCAGAGTATCAATAGTAGCATTCGAAACTGTTACAGTATAAAAATTGTTAGATTATCAAAATTGTAAGAGCATAAAAACTGTTAGGTAAAAAAATTGTTATAGTATCGAAACTGTAAGAGTATAAAAACTGTTAGGTGTAAAACTTGTTAGAGTAGCAAAACTGTAAAAGTGAACATTTATTAACATTTGAGACATTAATATTTGAGACATTAACATTTGAGACATTAACACTTGAGACATTAACATTTGAGAATTCGTAATTTCGTTATCGAATTCTCAATTCGTAACATTTTTTCTGCAATCCAAAATGATGAGCATAATCAGCATTGATGTCCCTAAGGTAGAGAATCTGAGCGAGCACTCAGAACTCCTTTATGGAGAATGTAGTACAGATCTGCAATTGTAGTACAGGTTGGAAACATGTGATTGCTTGAAATATGAGCTATATAAAATCTATGCTTGCCATTGCTATTTGTATTACGGTTTCGACACACTGTAAGACACTTAAACAAATAGAGGATAAAAAAATAACTAACATTTATTTACTCGTAGAAAAATTTAAAAAGTACAAAATACAAAAACATACTGATGCAAAACACTATGCGCTAAGAAGAGCTACACTGATATCATGTGCTAATAGTAATAATGTGATATTATACATATGATCTTTATTTACCAAAAATTATAGCAGTAATATTAGTAAGATTATTTGTGATAACATAATTTCTATCTCAATAGAAATGCATCTCTCTCTCTCTCTCTCTCTCTCTCTCTCTCTCTCTCTTAGTGAACTGTCTACTGGCATGTCCATCCGACTGTCCATGACATTATGCCTCCACTTTTCTCAGTTTTTCGTTTTTCTCGGTTTTCCGATTTTCTGTCTCTGCTTCTCTTTCCTTCCATTTTACTTTCTACGACATCTTTTAGTCTTTTAGTAAACTTTCCCCCTTAGAATGTGTCTTATCCAGTTTATTAGTACCAACTCTCTTCAGAACTTCTTGTAATTTTTTGGATCTTTTTCATTCTTCTCCATATCTACATTTCCAATGCTTCTACTGTCCCTTCATCCTCCTTCTTTAAAGTTCGTGTTTCACATCCATATAATACCTTTGCTCATACCAAGGTTTCACTATCTTAATCTCTCTTTATCTTTATTCACTATCTTTTTGTCTTTATACTTTCTGTTATATATTTAAAAGATTGAATCATAGAGCCAGATCCGCCATTGAATGGCATTTCCGACGTCAGAATTTGTAATAATGATTGTGAGGAACTTCAAGAAGTAGCATACATTAAACTGAATAGAAGAAGACTTTTAAAAACTTTAATCTTTTTCAGACAGAGCAGACGCGAAATACTAGTGTTTAGTATTTTAACTCAACTGTGTCGTCACCACTCCTCATCTTTCTTCCTCCCGAAGAATCGATTCGCCAATTAATTATCTAGACTCCTGTTACTCTAGATATACATGCATGATTTGCTCACTTCGCAGCTGTCGCAGCTGTCGCAGCTGTCGCAGCTGTCGCAGCTGTCGCAGCTGTCGCAGCTGTCGCAGCTGTCGCAGCTGTCGCAGCTGTCGCAGCTGTCGCAGCTGTCGCAGCTGTCGCAGCTGTCGCAGCTGTCGCAGCTGTCGCAGCTGTCGCAGCTGTCGCAGCTGTCGCAGCTATCGCAGCTATCGCAGCTGTTGCAGCTGTTTGCAGATGTCGCAGCTGTCACAGCTGTCGCAGCTGCTGCATCTGTCGTAGCTTCGTTTCACTTACTGTCGTTATTTAACGGCAGTTTCTATTGCCGCCTCTGTTGTCGCAGACGTGGAATATTCTGAGCAGCGTATCCCGGTACGATGGGACTCGACAGGAACTTGTTAGCATCCACTACGGATTGATTCCGCTCATAGTCTTGGATTAGCTGTCTCCACATGAAGTCACACTGCAGTAGATTCTTGTTACCTGTGTTACACAATAACCGAGCCGCCATGTTTAAGAGTAACATTTAAAAATTAACTATTCTAGTTTACAAATTTAACTATTCTAGCTTAAAATGACAATGGTTATCAACAACTCCTGACAGAGTGTGTCAACAGCTGTTGACAACAGTAAAAAGAGCTAATGTTAACGTCAGTTTCCTCACTCGAAAGAGATGTCAGTGACGGGCGAGCCAGAATTTGAACCCCGCACACACAGATTCGCAGTCGAATATCTTACCGACATCGCCACTGGCTCCAGCTAATAGTTGTCAAAAGCTGCTGACAAAAGTTGTCATATGAGAGAGACTACAACAAGCCCAATAAATTGAAATCAATCTACAATAATCTGAAGCAAAGTACAATGTATTACTGGAAAATACGTCGGAACGAAAATGTTTCACATCGCGTCCTAAGGAAATATTAAAACATTAGTTTTATTGCTCAACACGAAGAGGCCCATAAACTACCTCAGATCTTGCTGAGAGAAATACGAATAGTTACAGCAGACGATCAGGTTAACGCACCGACAATGATGAGACCTTGACGAGCCCTGGTGAGGGCCACGTTGATTTGATTGGGATCAGCTACAAATCCCAGTTTACTATTAATCCATCCAGGGGATGGATGAGGATCAAGCTCGTATTTATCCAGAGATCTTACAGTGCTTAATATCACGTAATCCCACTCGTCACCTACACAACAACAACAACAACAAGCGAGTGATATCATCATCCATGACAACATCCAGGGGATGGGTGAGGATCAAGTTGGTATTTATCCAGAGATCTTACAGTGCTCAATATCACGTAATCCCACTCGTCACCTACACAACAACAACAACAACAACAACAAATGAGTGACATCATCATCCATGACAACATCCAGGGGATGGGTGAGGATCAAGCTCGCATTTATCCAGAGATCTTACAGTGCTCAATATCATGTAAACCCACTCTTCACCTACACAACAACTACAACAAGAAAAGAGTGATATCGTCATCGATGACAACATACAGGGGATGGGTGTCTATCAGGTTCATTTAACTTGAAGTAAATGTGCGCATACATTTTCTCCAAATCTCCTCGAACTTTAGTAAATTTACTTTACTTAAATTTATTATATTTTTTACTTTATTTAATATTTACTAATGA
Organism: Enchytraeus crypticus; assembly: GCA_905160935.1. Lineage (NCBI taxonomy): Eukaryota > Metazoa > Annelida > Clitellata > Enchytraeida > Enchytraeidae > Enchytraeus > Enchytraeus crypticus. The sequence goes on along the minus strand of CAJHZI010000481.1, from coordinate 1,076,652 downwards.
GAATTAAGCATTGTTAAAAGAATTAAATAACTCTTTAAAAAAATACTGGAAAAAAGATTACACTCTTTAATGCTCTTACTCTGTATCGTCCTAGAAAACAATCTTGTCTGCTCTATTTTATTGTTATATGCATGCGATGTATTAAATACATGTATTAATTACTTTAAATATACTTTCAAAATTTACTAAATAATTAACTATCTGCTATATCCAGTGAGATTACCCGTGTTGTGTCCGGGTTGCCTAAGACTAAATCAACTGTGTAGTGTGGACTGCTCGTGTTGTAAGAGGCGACAAAGCACTAAGATCTAAACCACCGTCAGAAGAAGGGGCAATCGGTTGGTTAGTGCCTAGGTTCCAGAGGTTGCTACAAATATCTAATCTCGACACTGGTTAAACTAGGCTCCAGAAGCTGCTACAAATGTCTAATCTCGACCCTAGTTCAACAGGTATCCATTGGAAGAAAACAATGAAGATCTACTACGCTTATATATTGACATATAATTATTTAAGATAATATAGGCCTACGCATAAATACATACATGCATATAGCACTCTTTGGCAACACAGGCATACCTTGACTGGCCACTACTGTACTGACGTTGACCTCGGTCAGTCCATCTTTCTTCAGCTCTTCAACAATGGCGGCTCTCTGAGCGTTGTACTGGGTCAGAATGGCTATGTTCTTCTCAGGGGTGGGGTAGTCCAAACCCATCAAAACCCTCACAGTGTTTATCAGCTCTCTGGCGTAGCGGCGCTGCGTAATGAACGAGCAACCATATCTCATTTTAGAGCAGAATAAGAAGAATCAATAAGAATTTAACGTTCGGTTCCTCGCCATAAGGCAATGTCAGGGAGTAAAGCCGATGTTAACGTCAGTTTCATCTCTCGAATATCAGTTTCAGTGGCTTTCTTTGAGTCATCTAATTCTGGCATTTAGTCAGATAAATATAATAGCACTGCAGGACTATAAAGTGACTTCTTTGCAAATTCAAGGTTTAGAAATGTATTTCGATTACTTATTCAAAGAGGCTGCTATTTTGTACATGTAGACAGCTTAGTATAAGTTAAAATTACCCAGTAAATCTGTCTAGATGATTTCTGTTCTGATAACTTTATAAGAGTTTAACGTACATGTACAACCAGCTAAAAAGCGTCTGGTGGTTTGTGTAAATGGTCTGGTAAGTTTTCATTTTTCAACGTAGTAGATTCTGTAGTGCTTGTGTTCGCGATATCTATCATATCATTGTTTATTCTCTCCTTATCTCACATATATTATAGCAATTTTGAATAGCTTTCAATTATTAGTATACGGTAATATATCTAAATCTACAAGACATAAATTGATACATCACAATTTTAAAAGAAACATTGATTTGCATTGATTGCTCGTTTAGAATCTGCTTTATGGTAAGTTACATACCAATGACTTGTCAGTAACTGTTACATTGAGGGGGGGGGGAGGATTTAGCGCACTCAGTTAAGTTGCGCGTCAATTGAATGAGTAAAGCCACGTTGCACGCGGTTAGTAAATTGTGGGTGATCATTTGGGAAGACCGCGTGTAATCAGCTTAGAAAGTAAACAATCCCCAGGGTGTTGGAGGTTGTTACTAAATCCGCGCCGGCTGCTATTGGAGCGTCAACAAAAGGCAACGATTACTAATAACCTTGGAAAGGAATGGAGGAAATAACGAAAACTACAAAAACAGAAACTTAAGAAAGGAAACATTGTAAACACATGCGGCATGTCATGTGTGTAACTATATGGAATAAATGAAATAAATTAGTCACTTTACTCAATTACAAAGGTCCTAATGCTAATGGATAGCAATACATACCACGTGATCACAATACACACCACGTGATCACAATACACACCACGTGATCACAATACACACCACGTGATCACAATACATACCACGTGATCACAATACATACCACGTGATCACAATACACACCACGTGATCACAATACATACCACGTGATCACAATACATACCACGTGGTCACAATACACACCACGTGATCACAATACATACCACGTGATCACAATACATACCACGTGATCACAATACATACCACGTGATCACAATACACACCACGTGATCACAATACATACCACGTGATCACAATACATACCACGTGATGACACTCCTCTGCATTGCTCTTACTCCTCTCATTTCCATCTGGAGTTGATACAGACTGGGACATCTCCACCCCTTCCACGTGACAGAATACCATTGGGAATCGCTTGTTTGGCCAAATTTCCAGAAAGTGATCCTCACGTTGGAACCATCTGGATTTTCCGGCTGTCCTCAGTTTTCCGTCATAGAAATGCCTGGACGGAAAGTCGCAAATTTCTCGTCTCTGAAAATGATAGTACAGTTAAGAGACATCAAAATACGAAAGTTATTTATCAAATGTATAGGACATGTTTACGAATTTTTTAAACTTAGACGATTTACCAGGACGAGGTAACGAGAAACCATTCGAGAAGTCATATTTTACAGGCTCAATGCTACATTTAGATATATCATTACATTGATTCAGAGTCTTTTTCAATGAATTAATATTTCTTTAATGAGCGATGCAACGCAATGTGGGTATGGATATAAACCACGGATCAGTCAATTACTACGAAAGAATTACATCATTACAGTTTAAGGACTTGCTGATTTTTAAATTAGATATTTTCTAACCAGAGCTAGGAAGACTTTATCACTAAATTCATTTTATCATTAAATTCATTTCATCAATAAATTCATTTTATCAATAAATTCATTTTATCAATAAATTCATTTTATCAATAAATTCATTTTATCACTAAATTCATTTTATCAATAAATTCATTTTATCAATAAATTCATTTTATCAATAAATTCATGTTATCAATAAATTCATTTTATCAATAAATTCATTTTATCAATAAATTCATTTTATCAATAAATTCATTTTATCAATAAATTCATTTTATCAATAAATTCATTTTATCAATAAATTCATTTTATCACTAAATTCATTTTATCACTAAATTCATTTTATCAATAAATTCATTTTATCAATAAATTCATTTTATCAATAAATTCATTTTATCAATAAATTTATTTTATCAATAAATTCATTTTATCAATAAATTCATTTTATCAATAAATTCATTTTATCAATAAATTCATTTTATCAATAAATTCATTTTATCAATAATTCATTTTATCAATAAATTCATTTTATCAATAAATTCATTTTATCAATAAATTCATTTTATCAATAAATTCATTTTATCAATAATCAATCATTTTATCCATCAATTCATTCCATATCAATCATTCATTCATTTATCAATAAATTCATTTCTAATTCAATCAATAACTTCATTTTATCAATAAATTCATTTTAAATCAATAAATTCATTTTATCAATAAATTCATTTTATCATAAATTCATTTTACAATAAATCATTTTATCAATAAATTTCATTATCAATAAATCTTTTAGCACTAAATTCATTTTAATCAATAAAATCTATTTTATCAATCAAATTCATTTTATATCAATAAATTCATTTTATCAATAAATTCATTTTATCACTAAATTCATTTTATCACTAAATTCATTTTATCAATAAATTCATTTTATCAATAAATTCATTTTATCAATAAATTCATTTTATCAATAAATTCATTTTATCAATAAATTCATTTTATCAATAAATTCATTTTATCAATAAATTCATTTTATCAATAAATTCATTTTATCAATAAATTCATTTTATCAATAAATTCATTTTATCAATAAATTCATTTTATCAATAAATTCATTTTATCAATAAATTCATTTTATCAATAAATTCATTTTATCAATAAATTCATTTTATCACTAAATTCATTTTATCACTAAATTCATTTTATCAATAAATTCATTTTATCAATAAATTCATTTTATCAATAAATTCATTTTATCAATAAATTCATTTTATCAATAAATTCACAATGCTAGGTTTTGCTGACCATGCGGTATTGTTCTTGCAGCATAATGGCTTTGTGAGAGTAGCGTTCAAAGAGAGACTTGTCCAGTCCCAGCTGTGCAGCAGCCTTGTTCATCACGATGGGTCTCAACTGCTTGTGGTCTCCAATCAAGACTATCTACAATAACGTACAATTTAGTTTAATTTAATTTATACATATTCATTTAATTTAAATTAATTTAATTTAAATTAAATTAATTTAATTTAAGTTAATTATTCATATTAAATATAATAATAAAAATTAATAAAAAAATTAAAAAAATAAAAATTTAATTGAACTTAATTAAATTAAATGGAAATTAATTTAATTAAAGTTATTCAAATTAACTTAATTTCATTTAACTTACTTTAATTTAATTTATTTAATTATTCATATTAATTGAATTAAATTTAACTTATTTTAATTTATTTCATTTATTCATATTAATTTAATTTAATTTAACTTTATTTTATTATTTAATTTTTTAAATTTCTATACAGTTATTACAAAAGTTTGAAGTAACTAACAACCTGTGGATCGGCAGCATGTCTTCCTCGTAAGCAGGACACAGAGGGTTCAAATCACGGCTGACTCTCGTGTTAAGATATCATTTATTCAAAATTTAGAATTACCTTTTTAAATAATCAAAAAAGAAAAATTAAACAATAAGAAAGAACAATTAGACACAACAGAATCGCATAATACGAATTATTTAGATTAAATAGTATATGAAATCAAAATTCTTATATTGCTGAATGAAAATAATGCAAGAGATAAGAACAAGTTAAAAACAATTATACAGAAAACTTAGAAGTGGTTAAAAAGTGGCTCCTTAGACATACACTGCAATGAATGCCTATATTATATTCAAACTTAAACATAAGCATGATTGCAAGGTAACAACAATTCATAGTAACCCGCTATTTAAGCTAATATTTCGCAACATTGTTTATTAAGAATCCTGGGTTTGATGATCATCCTGGACTTGCCAGTAACTGATATCGCTTTTGAGTAAGGAAACTGACGTAAACATTAGCTTTACCAGCTCTGTAACAGTGTACAAACTTGTTCTGCAGACTTGAACCCAGCGATGGAGATCATACTGTTTGGCTCCATCGACATAGCGCACTCGTCTATGATCACCTGTCTTACGTTGGTCCCCTTCTTGATTCTGTTGCTGGCACTCGCTGAGCAAGTACACAGCACTATGTCGTACTGCTTCATCTCTTCGATGCTCGCCTCTAGAACGAGCTTCTGGTAGGCCATGATCTGCTGCTCCGTCACTCTCTCAGGGTGCTTCATGTTCCTCTGGAAGAAGAGCTTGTAGCGGAGGAGCTGCTCGCTGTAGGGCTTTCCCTGCTGACGGATGATGTGATGCAGACAGTATTCTTGAGGTAGACTCGTGACCTTCTTTCTGCTTCTCTTGTCGTAGATGTCACGAGGTATGGGGTAATCCTGGTTCTCTCTCACCTCACTATAGACTCGAACTATGCGAGGACTCGACTCAAGAACATTACAACCAAGTCGAGATATAAGCTGTGCTGTAAAATCCGTAAAATTACAATCGTCAATTTTGTAAAAAGTCACAAATAAATAAAATATCTAGCTCTTACAAGTCACCGATTGCTGTCGAGAAGAAAACTGACGTCAAACTTGGTTTTAGATTTTGTAACTTTATCACACATTACAACGTGATAGTAGGCGAAATTAGATGATTAAATTAAATAATAAGTACGCAGGAAACCGATCAGGATAGTACAATAGTGGTATAATACACAATTTTGATTTAATTTGAAATGTACAGTGTGTCCATATGACTCACATGCTGCTATACGGTTGGATTACCAGATTAAACACTTGTTATTGATCGCTTATTGGTATGTCAGTTACGTATGTAAGAGAATTTTGCAGCAATTGCAAGGGTTCATTGTGAAATTCAATGTGGGAGCAAAACCGACGATTATTTCAAAACTGATCATAATTAATCAATCAATTCGAACGTTATTACTATTAGCTAACTCTCTTAGTGCACTGCCTACTGGCATGTCCACGGTATATAACGCATCCACTCATATATACCTTCCGTTTTTCTCGTCATCTTCACATATGAGTGGATGTTTAAATCATCTATAACATTAGCTGTCTAACTCTGAATTTAGCCGAATCTTTCTATTTTTATTTATAGACGCTGCGTTGGTTGCATTGGTTAATTTTAAATGGTTTGTTAGAGCAGTAGATATTGATAGCAAGAGAGAGACCAACCAGCGATAACATCGACTGCGCTGTTTGAGGGACCACAGCAGAGAACTTGCTTCCTCTCCTCGCAGGCTGCCAGATCTCTGTTGTAGCTCACGAACCAGTAGGCAATCTTAATCCCAATCAGCGTCTTCCCAGTTCCTGCGGCAAAATGGTCATTATAAAGTAAAAAAGCTAATGTTAACGTCAGTTTCCACACTCGAAAGCGATGTCAGTGACTGGGAGCCCAGGATTTGATCCCGCCGATACTGATCCGCGGTCGAATTGCTTACCGACATCGCCACTGGCTCCAGCAAGTGTGAAGTAGATAAGTCAGACTAACCGCACAATTGCTCATCGAGATATTCATAGAAGAGTCATTTATTGTGTAAAATAACTCTTGAGAGAGCTCAAGATTGGACGATTTTCAAACTCGTCTGGCTGCCATAGTAGACGTAAGGCATAAAGAAATATACCATGCAATTACTTTTCTATGTGAAAACAACAATATTCAATTTTAAACAATTTTTTGTCATCAATTGCTTCATCGTGCCTTCATCAATAATTTAATATTTTAGAATTTCTGTTTGTCATTCCTTCTCAAACTTTATCATGTTTTACAATCCACATTCTAAATAGTTCTGATTTTCCATAGCAATTTATCATTTCGAATAACGGTAGCCTTAATTACTCCACAGTGGAGAAATAAACTGAATTGATTTTGGTAAAGCGTTATATAATATAATACCAGGAGGTCCTTGGATCAAAGTGAAGCGTTCTCTCAGAGCTTCTTTTATTGCCTTCTCCTGGCACTCGTTGTTGTACAAATCCACCAATCCATGCGTATCCTTCGTTAGTTGGTCCCAGGTGATTTCATGGCTGCCACGATGGAGATTTTCTAACAACAAGAATAGGTATGCTCGTTGGATAACGATAGAAAAAATAGGCACTAACATTTTAAATAAGCTGGCGTCAGACATACTGAAACCGGATGAAATAGTTGTGGCAGTCAACAATGTTATATAGTAATATTCAGTGAGAGTATTTAAAGTCTTGGGTATCTTGTCAATTTCAAATTAACTACATCGCAGCTGGTACGCAGGTACTGTATTTTGATGTCTAAATTGCAAAAGAAAAAGATATCGAAGAAAAGTATAGTACCAGTGAGTGAGAGCATAATTCTCCAGTGCTCCAGGCATTCGATTCTGAATAAAAGAAGCAAGTGGCATGCTGCACAAAATGAGCCAAATTGACAGGAAGATTGTTTGAATATGTATTCGTACCATTAACTTCACGTGATCCAATGAAAATTAGACTACGTCTATGTAATTTGAAAGCGCAGATAATTACTTATTATCTCAATTGTAACCTCAAAACTGCCCATACCTATAAGAGGTTCCAGTTTTTTACCCAAAGCAATATTACGACAGAGCTCCGAAGTGCTCGGGTCTAGGAGTCCAGTCACTGCTTCAATCATCCGCCTGCATAGCACATGCATATGACACAATGTAGACTAATTTAACAAATAAATCAGAAGTAATCGATTTAAATGAGAACATTCAAATTAGCAGGACATACTTAAAAGAAACTTTCCACCGTATCGGTACAATATTTTAGAAAATTTTAATAGTAGCATTTTCCACGTCATTTATATGTATATAATCTTCAAACTTATTAAGCCCGAAAGAATCTTTAAATATGCGAGTGCTCTTACAAAAGCGACAATCAAAAATTGTAACTGTCTAAAAGAGCGACCTTAAGTAAGACATTAACAGATCACTGACCTATCGCTGATGGCCCGGGGCAGAAATTCCACACAGCTTCTATGCGAGGACAACTGAGGACAGTCGAAGAGCTGACTTGGTGGGGAAACGTTGTAATGACTAATCTTAAACTTTAACTTTATTCGCTCTCCTTCTTTCTTTGTATCGACGATGATGGCATGACCCACCCACACGCATCTAATTCCTTGCATCTCATAGTAGAATCTTATACAAGCGTAGTCGCTAGTGGCTTCTCCACAATCCTCCAGATTAGAAAACCTTATCTTCCTATCCAGACAGAAATTAGAATCCAGCGTTAGAGTTCCAAACAGATGCTTATTGAGGTTTTGCATCGTTATTGGAACATGATGGCATGTAATGGCTTCTTCAGATCGCGTTGCGTTCGTTGCAGATTCCATGGCCAGCATACCTAACCAGATATCCTGGTAGTCATTCATGCTGTTATAGTCCTGTCGACCTTTACGGGTGGCAATTGCGGAAAAGCAAGCGACGGGGTTGCGCTGATGTTCCAGACACAAGTCTATGCTGTTAGTGAGGTTTACCACTTTGCTGTCAGGTACAAGAGAACCGTTCTGAATTCCTCTGCCAAACTGAACTGACATAACTGAACCCGGGGAAAGATTTAAAGAATATTCGAGAAAGTGTTTTATAATGAGGCCTTCGGCCATCTCTGAAGTGATGTTTCTGAAATACCCAACAGTTGCATTAGCATTCCCGTCTGCCTGATCAGGTGCATTGATGGTATTCAAATTGCTTTCATTTAGATGGGATTCACCTTCGACTGGTTGAATTAACTCTACTGTAACATTGGAAGCGGTACCTTGGATTATCTTGTCGATGATTATTCTCCAGTTCCAACCATTTATCTTTATACCATGCATGTATTCGTCCAGTTTAAGGCATTGACTAGTAATTTTTCTGACACTATTTGAATTGACGTTCAAGTCAAGATGATGATCAGTAATTTTTTGTCTGGCTCCCGGTGTCTGATGTCCTCTTGTATCATACATTCGCTTTCTCCACTGAAGATTCACATTCTCACATCTGACAGCTTTGTCATTTATTTCTGGTATTCTACTGACCGTCAATTCTCCATAGCGTATGATCCTCTGCCTAGAATTACATCCAGAGAATTGAGGAATATGAATAGCGATGTTGAAATGATCGATATCAGTCACAAAGCAAGGCACATATCGAGGTTCCTCTAACATGATTGCAATTCTTAGCAGAGCACACTGCTTGTCGAAATCCTTACCTCTTCGCATTGCCCTGGTCATCCTGTGACAAAGAGTTTCTATTTCGGCTGGAGTGTACTCGGCGTCCTTTCTAGCCAATGCCGTCTTAACCAGTCTATGGATAACTATGTCCATATATCGTCGAATTGGGGAAGTGAATTGAACGTAATAGGGCATCTGTAAACTGAAATGGCCATTTCCAGTCTGTGAGCCGCTGTTGGAACAAGTAAATCCAGCAAGTTCCTGGACCTGGAACCAGTCGACGATTGCCATTGTGTGAAGAGGATGCAGCAATTCTGTTCCCACCAGCCGTTCTAAAGTCTTCAAGTCGCCACAATCAATGGCGATCTTAAGACGCTGGTACACTTCTTTTAGAATAATAGTCGATCCGTAAAACTCCTTCTGACTTTCGACAATCCTTCTAAGACCAATAAATTGTCGGAAATAGACGGATTGTGGAAGGATGTCGCTATGTTTGCTACTCCAGTATTCGTACCTATCATCTCGAGGTGGTGCCTGTGTTCTGAGTGGAACACATGATGGATATCTGGACATCAGAAATTCGGCCACTGCCTTGTTTGCAAGTATCATAAACTCTTCCACCAGTCTTTTGGAATCATAGCAGGCTTTATCACAGCTCAGCCAATCGGCTTCCAAACTGTTATGGTCACGTCGATCGAATTCATAATAGTATTGACCCTCTCGCAATCTCTGGGATCGCAAATATTTAGACATTTTGTGCAGCCTGAGCACAGCTTCCGCAATGTTTCCAGGCACATCAACTACCTTTCCATCAATGATCTTTTGAGCTTCTTCATACGTCATATTTCTATCACAAATGATTTCTCTGCAGTGAATGGAAGGAGCATTCCGTATGACGCCTTCACTACTCATGATTATTACAACACTGATTGTTCTTCTGCTTTCGTTCTGTAGGAGACTTAGAGTATTTTCTGCATATGATTGTGGAAGCATATGGAAAGGGCCTCCAAGGAGTGGGTAGTAAGTTTGAGTTCGACGCATCGCATTTCCATCAACCCTATCTCCACGTTTAACCACCTCACTCACATCGGTGATGTTAACTGCCACCTCAAACACATCGACATCTATCTGCCAGATACTAATGGCATCGTCCAAATCCTCTGAATCCACTGGATCTATAGAAATTGTAATATTTTCCCTTTTATTACTACAATCGACAGTTTTTCTAGATGTGTTGGATTCACGTTCACTGACTCGGGAGCTGTCATTACAATTCGAGTTGCCTAACGCAGTGCCGCAAGCTGCTGAAGCACCATCATCTGAAATTGGACGGCTTAGATTAGGATCAACGGATGAACTATTTCCAACCTTTTCGACAGTGCCAGCACTTGTAGAGTTGCCAGCAGAATCATCAGGATCATCATCGGAAGCACGAACTTCATAGATGGCGTTTAGAATCTTCTGGCTACTTTTCATGTCACTACCTCGTCTTACCACACGACAACAGTAACCCAGAGGATACATGTAAATGTCTTCCCACTTCAAATACTTAACAACAAACAGCATGTTCTCTCTTCTCCTCGAGTCTAGTCTAAAAATCTTCTTAATATTTATTAAATCATCGTATATGGAGGAATAATTGTCAAAATTCTTTCGAAATTTCTGCTTAACAAAGGTCCTAATCAAACGAATCTTTGGAAGAGTTTCGCACAAGGGCTTCATCAGATTTCCCTGTATTCGGTCAACCGTGCAAATGAACGTTCTGGCTGTCCGATTTGTGTTTCTTTTGATAACGGATACAACTGTCCCTCGAATAACTTCCTCATTACAATCAGCTTCTCTGACTTTTTGCTCCATGACCACAACTTCATCGCCGGAGAACGCCGGGCCACAATTCTTCCGTCCCTTTATTTCGATTTCATTATTCCCCTTGCGCCCTCCGATCACACGACAAACAGCGTTAAGCGGCCCTTTAAGTTCAATCGTTGCTCTGAAATAAGGTGGACCGGCTTTCACAAGATCCAAAGCCTCATCTGGCTTCATCAAATCATAATATTTATGCATTGTGAGCTTTGATCCGACTTCGCCTTCACCGTCATATGCTCGATCACCATCATCGTCGTCGTACGTAGTTGGATCGAGCAAATCTTCTATATCCGATTCGTAAATATCATCGTCGTTTCTCACAAAGTAATTCATTTTAAAAGTTATTTCCTCATCAGAATCTTCTTCCGGTTGTTCCAGTCTAAAAGTCCCAGCAGGATGTGGTGAGCCTTGGGATGGTTTATTCTTTTGTGACTTCTGCTTTTGAAAGATGTTGTCTGATATTTGTTTGATGTTATCTCGAGTAGCTTTCCCTGAGTCCAACAACTCGTTTATCTGATGAACAATGAGTAGTTCTTCCTGGCTAACATTGTTGTCTACCACTTTGTCGACATCTTGTATACCTTCGGCAAATAATATTCTGTTACCTTCATTAAATTTAAAGACGAGTCCTTTAAATTTGTCCCAGCTATGGTCGTTCGTGCACAAAGGCTGGTGGCTCTTCTTTTTCACAAAACCCTTTTCCATTTTGTAACATTTTCCACAGGTCGTGGCGAATCTACCGCGATATTGTTTGCAGAGATTCTGAATGATATATTGGGCTTCGAGATACGAGTGAGAGAGATCTTCAAGAAAACTGGCCACGTTTATTTCTCTATCCAATTCCCTCTGCCACAAATTCTCTTCCAGCTCGCTGTGTGGCCACTGACAGCGTTGCCGTTCCGGGCATTTTTCATTACGTGCCACGTGATCACATATTCCGTAACTAGCTTCAAAGGAAGAAGTTATATTTCGGATAAGGAAACCTGCACCAAGTCCGGTGCCAATCTTTTCAACGAGCACGTGTCTACTTCCATTACATTCGTGAGCGATGTTTTTAACAGAAACTTCTCCATTCGATGTTAACTCCAAGCAAATATCGCACGACAAGCGTATGTCATATGTGGCGGCAAGTTCTTCGTATAACCTTACAGATCGGCTCTGAGGAGCTCGTTTGCTCCCAGTGTGAGGCACACTGCTCGCCATTTAGTCTCCTGTGTACATATATAGTAATAATTATACCAGTTAATATGCAGTATATACTTTATGATAAATCAGTGTCTTACAGGGAAAAATCTTTCGCAGCTGCTGTTCAAGCTGCAAGTGTTGTTTTATAAATGTAAAAAAACGTTTTAAAAGCATATAACCAGACTTGTAGTCGAGACCAAACCTCCGAGACCATGACCAAGACGAAGAACGGACCCTCGATACCAAGACCAATACCAAGGCCGGACCCTCGAGACCAAGACCAAGACCAGACCCTCGAGACCAAGACCAGACCCCTCGAGACCAAGACCAGACCCCTCGAGACCAAGTCCAGACCCCACGAGACTAAAACCAGACCCCTCGAGACCAAGACCAGACCACTCGATATCAAGACCAAGACCAGTCCCCTCTAGACCAAGACCAAGACCCCTCGAGACCAATACCAAGACCAAGATCAGACCCCTCGAGACCAAGATCAAGACCAAGACCAGTTCCCTCTAGACCAACACCAAGACCCCTCGAGACCAAGACCAAGATCAAGATCAGACCCCTCGAGACCAAGACCAAGACCAGACCCCTCTAGACCAAGACCAAGACCGGCAAAACTCGGTCACAAGCGGTCTCGAGACTAAGACCAGGTCTTGAGTCTGCATCCAACACAGAACTAGTTTTGCAACATGAGAAGACTAGTATTGAGTCTATTCACTATTTATAGAATGGCAACTTATGGTATGGCTTTACTTTAGCAATGAATCTGTCTGAGCAAAACTCAAGAACGCGCTCAGCTTTGAATATATATGTAGGCCTACACGTAGCAGAGGCTTTAAGAGGTTGACGCAAAATTGACATCAATATATCATGAGAGGGCATTAATTATTTGCAGCTATAGACAAGATTTCTTCTTTTTATAACTTCATCTTCTAGTGCATTGTCTAACGACAGGTCCATGAAAAACTGGATTAAAATAAGTTTTTAAATATTGCCATCAAATTCTATCCTCAGCCTTCCTTTTCATATCTACAGTGTATATATGAATTTGTTATCAGATCATCCAGCATCCCATGTCTTGGTCTTCCTCAACACGTTTTCCTTGCATTCTTCCTTCTATTACATCCTTTAGCCAACCATCCCCCATATAATATGGTCTATCCAGCTTTTCTTTCTATTTCTTAGCGCATTTATTAACCGTCTATTGCAAGAACTTAATTTCTTCATTTTGTAATTTTGTCAGTCCAACTAATCTTTTCCATCCTTCTCCATAACCCCATTTCCAATGCCTCTAGTTTCCTGATATATTCCTTTTTTAATGTCCACGTTTCATATCCATAATTATTATGATGGATGAAAAAAATACTAAAATATGGATATTTCACATCCATCTGTTTATAGGCCTAACAATTAGAGTAATCTTTCCTATATTTTGCTCTTCGATTTTTCCTAACCACCAAATGTCCATGACATGAGACCAACAAGTATACCTTCATTCCGCTAGTACCTTTCCTTGGACTGATTACCCCGATTTTGGCTCGCACAGTTTATGGACCCCTCACTCTGCTCATTAGTTTTAATTTGGTTTCATTGTGTTCAACGTTGTCATGGACAACAGTTGCACTCTAATCGTATTGATGTTTTTATTTATATTTTTGCACTACTGTAATTTTTTAAAATTGTTATTAGCAGCTTTTGACATTGCTGGCTGGCATGCATGAAGCTAATTCTGGCTAGCAACTTTTTTATTGAATTTGGTGAGAACTTTGTAGGCCTATCCGAAGACTGTTACAACGGAAATTTGCAATAACTCATTAGAGTTATAAAGATGCTATCATAGCATTGTTATAGTGCTTTATGTTGTCGAGGATAACATCAGCACTCTAAGTCTGATGTTGTTGTTGTTATATTAGTATCAATTAGTTACTTGCATTGTTATGATCAAACGATATTAAAAAGTTTAACAAATTCAAGCGAATAACTTAATCAACCTTCACCTGGACATTATAATTGTAATAGCATAATATATATAATGTAATTTAATGAAATGAATTAAAGAGCTATTATTGTATGCTATTATTACTATATTACTTTATTCATTAGATTTATAGAAATTAATATACACAGATAGCATCAAAATCTCAATCACAACTACCTGGGTATAAGTGCCCAGCTATACGCAGTCGACGTAGGTAATAAATGCTCGAATGCAGTGTATTATTTCTATTATCAGAACAAATCAGGTTATAGATTTATTAGAATTGTGGTTGATTGTAGCTTTCCGATTGGCTGAAGAAATTATCCAGCCAGGCTAGACAGACTTTTGCAAATCGATACTTTCAGAATAGTCGTGGTTTTTCCAAGTTCTTCTGTTTAGAATTCTTGTGTATCTCGCTGCGGCAAACCTGCAATGCAAAGCGTACGGTGATGTGCCTACAAAGATGCGAGTACAATGATGTGCCTACAATAATGCGCCAAAATGCACTGTTAACAATAAAAAAAATTAAAAACGCATTAGAGTGAAATGATCAACCGTGTTGATATCTAGCACTTTTAATAACACACGTTGAAACCATTAAGCAATTTAGTCCATTTTCAGTATAACCAGTTCAGTGAATGTCCGAGATTTTACACTCAGAGAAGCGCGGCTGGAATTCGAACCTGCGAGAGTTCAATTCGCCTCAGGATCTGTCATTTAAAACTTCATGACGTTACCCCTACGCTATTGAGACACTATATTGTGCCTATAATGCACTGCTTACAGTGCATTATAGTATGAGTAGTTTTCCGAAAGTGGCTGTTACATGTGCCTACAAATTAGACTACAATAGTGTGCTTACAATGCAGTGCCAAATGTATACAGGGGCATAAAACGGCCTATCCTCTCCACAGGAGAGGATAAAAAGGGTTAACGTCTAGTTAACGTCAGTTTCCTGCTACGAAGTTATGCCAGTGACGAGGTGAGAACTGGATTTGAACTCTGCTCCTACAGATCCGCTGTCGTACAACATACCAACTATACCGTTTCGGTCAAAAAATAGTTAAGACAAGTGGCTAGAGGGGTGGGCATCAGATCTAGAGAGTTAAGATGTGAAACCTGGTTCAACCACATATGGGTTGTCAGCTGAATGATAGAGTAACATATATGCTATTATGTCTCTCTGTTTCTCTGTCCGGTTCTTTCTTTCACTTACTTTTCTCTCTTTCTCACTGTCCCTCTCTCTTTCTCTTTCTCTCTCTCTTTCTCTCTCTGTCTCTCTCTCTCTCTCTGTCTCTCTCTCTCTCTCTCTCTCTCTCTCTCTCTCTCTCTCTCTCTCTCTGTGACGGAATTCAGACGATAAATCTAATTCAAAGACTCGTATTGTCGAGAAATATGATATGATTTGCTGGCGCTCTCTGATTGGTTGAGCTTATTGTTATTATCTCGGTCAGAACTTTCTGAGTCACAGTGCCACGTCACTAATAACCACGGGATTTTGCTCTATTTTTCAGTTGGGAAAGCCCATCGTGCTAACTTATCCTCTTTTGCATAATATAGGGCACAACATTCTTGTTGATCCAGACAGTATAACTGTTGATGCAGACGGTATATACAACTGATTTTGGTTTTCACCTTCAGAATGTCTCAATAGCGTAGGGATAACGTCATTAAGTTTTAAATAACAGATCCTGAGGTGCATTGAATCCTCGCGGGTTCGAATCCCAGCCGCGCTGGTCTGGGAGTAAAATCTCGGACATTCACTGTACGGAATATGGACTAATTTGTCTAGCGGTTTAAACATGTGGTATTAAAAGTGATAGATATCAACATTGTTGATCATTTCACTGTAATGCATGTTTACTTTTACTTTACTTCAGGATACTTATGCAATTAAATTTTAAATGTTAAAATTTAGTGATGGTCAGACAAGATACGAAATCTTTAAACATTTTGAGAACGATGGGGGGGGGGGGGTGAGGGGAACGAGGGCCCAGGATAAGACATGTGTATAGCAAACACGATAGCAGGGTGGCCACTTGCTAGAGTTACAAAAAAGGAATTATTAACTTTTGTAAATACAATATCCTAAAATCATCATCATCTTCCCTTAAATCCCAGTTCAACCAGGGTCGGGATATGAATAGACTTTCTTCAGTCCTCCCTGTCCTACACAATATCATCAGTCAATCCCCTATTTTTCCTGTCTTTCTTAATTATCGCATCCCACGTCAATTGTGGTCTACCTCTCTCTAGCTTAACATTGAGCTCTTCCCTCCAAACTCTCTTTACTACATCCTCATCTGCCTTTCTTACAATACACCCATATAATCTCAATCTCGACTGAGCCAACCTATCCCCGATCCCCTCAGCATTCAAATTCATCCTCACATATTCATATAAATACATTCTCCCATAGATCGTACTAATTATCGATGAACGTAAATGTCGTTGGTCAACGCTCTCATACTGCGATCAGCACCTCTATTCAAATGCGTATTGCATTATCTGTGTAACATATACTATACATGTATGTATCTAAACCAAATAGGATGTCCCTGATATAAAGGTAAGTCTTTGAGCGAGGAAACCGAATACAAAACTTATTATTTTTGCTCGAATGGATGAAGATTGGGCCAAAACAATATATTTCTAACAATCCGTTGCCTAAATCGTACGCATATTCTGCGACAGACTGTCAGGATATTTTACAATCCTGGAGCAATGCTAGCGCTGAATTCAATTTAATTGATCATATCTGCTTGCTTTCGTACGTAAACATAGGAGTATTCATAAATGAAAATTATTATTATTATTATTATTATTAAAAGCTGGCAAAGATGTTAACGTCAGTTTCCTCACTCGAAAGCGATGTTAATGACTGACGAGCCCAGGATTTGAACCCTGCACATACTGATCCGAGGTCGAATAACTTACCGACATCGCCACTGGCTCCAGACGGTGGCGATATTAATATTATAAAATAATATTATATTTTAAATTTTTTACCCCGCGTGTTAAAAACCCTAGGTTTGATAAAAACGATTCGACCATTATTATTATTGTTATTGTAATTATCATTATTAATGGCGGACTGAATTTTTTCTCATCGCAAATGGTGATAATATCTGGGTTTCTTAGACATTCGCTCCAGACTTTTGATTCTGAAGCAGATTCCTTAAAAGCTGTGACATAAAGTGAGATATTCCAATTAAGTTTGATATATAAGATAAACGCAACAACTGCCTAAGAAATCGAAAGTATATTTAAGCCAGAAAATAATATTATATCGAGTTAGAAATATACAGTCATGACGCTAAGGCGCTTAATTATAGCAGCAAGGCTTGAGGCAGCAATGCTTGAGGCAGCAATGCCTGAAGCAGCAATGCATAATCTACGATCAATTAGAAACATTTACAAATATTAGTATTTCTATAGCAACTAATCCAGCGGAACTAGTCTCAGCACAACTAGCTTAAACGCAAATAATCCAGCACAATTAGTTTCAGATAAAAACACCCATAAAGTCCTTGAAACTTTAATAGTCATTAAAGAAAAATAACTGTATATATAGAACGTAGTCCTGCACACTACTAGATAGCAGATGTGCATATACAGACACAATACGAACATGAGGAGGCATTCGGCACAGAAAGCAATAAGTGTAGACCCGAGGCACAAAATTTTAAACGAGTAATCAGATTAATATGCTAAGATAAAGTGAAAGTATGCCTTAATTAAATCTACAGTTAAGTTATTTATAATGCAACCGTTCCTCATTAATACATCATACTAAAATAACAATATAAAACAGCTTAACTAGCTTAGCTTAACTAACTATTTTAATACAACAAAAATATGATAAAAATTTGACAATATAATATTCCAATCTAACATTGTTCAAGGATACTGAACTACAGTTAAACTTTAAAAAAGTTGATTTACTAATCAAATTCTGTTTGTTTGTGTATACTACTTTCAAAAGACGATCTATAAAGTAGCTATTTACTGTTCTTTGCTATTAAACTAAATACTACGAAGTCGAGGATGGTATTAAGGCTTACTATTTTACAATTACAATATACCTCTCATGCTATATAACATACAATATATGCATATGAAAAACACGATGAAGTCTTATAAGTGTGCAAACCAAAATGCCAAAACCTATTAGCGCCTTCTGGTAAAACTTGCTAAACTCAGTCCAAAGAGGAGGTAAACGTCGACTGAGAGATAGACACAGTACAATACAGAGACACGTAGAAAAAGTCTGCTAAAATCTACAGACACAAAAACAACACTGTTGAAATGATATAAAAATAAATAAAAATAACGCCAGCTTCGGAAAATAATGCAATCTCCGATTAATTGAAGCTTGTGAGCATTAGCCAAAATCTCATCAGATGATACGCACACACTAAGTAAACTTAAACCAAAAATGTACCTGTATGTCCATTGATGAAAACTTCATGGTTTAAGGCATGATCGTAACTAAACACTTAAAACGCGCAATTATGGACAAAATATCTTAAATACATCTTAAATAATATAATAAGCGGGTATTAATATGAACAGCCTGATAAATGAATGCTTAATTATTGAGCTGGGAACTTCTTTACAAGGCAGCAATAACTGAATTTTACCACTTAATCGCAAGCATTATCGTAATACTAACGGGGAATTAGTCACAAATAACGGCTACAGCTAATTACATAGAGCATTCGGCGTAAATATATAGACCACATTGTAAACATTTAAGTCACAAAAATAACTCACAGTGTTTGCGACTCCTACGTTCTGAATTAGCAACTACTAGGCATCATTATGGCAAAATGTAATTCCAATATTATTTGAAAGCCAGCTCATATTATTTTCGTTGCAGCTATTTATAGCACAAATCGCAATAGATTATATATACTACGAAATTAACATTGTAAACGGCTTTAGGAAAACCTTAAATGCATGAAGTGGTCTAAGCATTACAAACAAATGTTAATAATTTCAAACAACGAGTATATCTAGATTCATAATCACTAAATATTATTCAAAACACCTTAATGACTATTATCTAAGCACATACTTTGAAAAATTCTATATAACGTTTAATTTTAGTTTAATTTGCTACATATTGACATGCTCAGTATTTTCAAATTGCGTTTTTGATGCTATAGTCATTTTTGAAGATAGTAGCCACTTTAAATTTAAAAGAAAATTTGTTCTTTACCGCAAATTAGAAAAACTACTTTTATATTAACTAATCGTACACTACAACCTTTAGTTCAATGTCATAACAAATCAGATCAAAATATAGTTTTTAGCTTGTTATTTAATTTCGTTAATACCTACGCATTTTCTGTCTATCATTACGGGGATACTCCTACTTTTACACCTTCCATTAATCAGTTCTAGAACCAGCTCAAACCGGATATATCCTCACGAAACCGGATTCATCATAATCGGGCAAGATCTCTCAAACCAGAATAATCCAGTTCAGTCTAGACTAAACTCACAACATCCCTTAGCATCATTTCGATGCATCACTTTTCGGCGTGCCTGATCGCTTCAGCGTTCCCTGGGGCGTCACCGACGTCGGAGTTTTCCTGCCGGGCGCTGACGGCGTACTCGATGCCGGCCGAGCGATTTTGCTTCCCACCGCTGCGCCTCGCGCTGACGCCGTCACGGGCACGTTGACCGTTTTAGTCTGGGCCGTGTGGGTCTGATAGGTGACGGTGGTCGTGGGACGTCCGGCCAGTGTTCTCCGGTCAGTCTTGACGGTGGTCGTGGTGCTGATGCTGCGGGGGTCTGTAGTGTTGGGCAGCTGCTCGCAGGACCCGGCTAGGTCACTGGCCACACTGGCGGGCCGGCTGCTGGTGCTGGCCCGGCTGCTGGGCCTACTGTTGGGCCTACTGCTCGTAGCGTGGCTGCTGCCTGAAAATATCAACAACACTAATATATTAGTAATAACTAAATAAATAAAAGAATATAGTTAATAATAAACTTTTTAAATTAATAGGTAAGGCATTTTATTAATTTATATTAAATATATTAATTAATTATATTAATATAATTAATTAATTAAATATATATTAATCAACTAGTCTTTAATATAAATATCTTTAAATAGTCTTTTTAACTAGTTACGTATAATATAATTATTGAAATAATTCATCATTTGAACTAATTTAATAATTACGCATGCTAATTTCATTAATCTTGCGAAATGAGCTAACCGATAACTTAAATTGTCACATAATTATACAATCAATATTTTATATAGTCGCATGTCATTGAAAGCACACAGGGTCTACGTACAAGGGCTGGCGGCTCCATGGTCGTGGCGGGGTTGTCTCAGCTTCGATAGACTGGGCGACTTTGAGCCCAAGATCTGACTGACCTCGGAGTCTGGGCTGACCTTTGACCTCGGCGTCTGTTGCCAAGGTGACGAGTGCTGCGTTTTCTCACGAATCTAATAAAAGAAGAAGACGGTGAATAAAAACATAAAGAACAAAATAAAATAATAAAAAATTTAAATCAATTTCAATTTTTTGATAAAGTTAAGCACTTCAAGAAATACATTTTGATTTTTTCTCTCATCCCTCTCTCACTCTCTCTATTAGTGTACTGCTTAACGGCAGGGCCAAGGCATATATATTTATAATCTGAAGGTGAACATCCACATAAGAGTGACAGCTATCCGCCTCAAGCTGATAATGTGTTGGTTCATATTGAGAAACGGACGTTAAATCTCAATGTAATATTAATGTAAAACATTAAAAATCATCTGTGATAGGGTCATGGAAATAACTTCAGTCAAAAAGAATATTGTTACACACGAAACACCCCAAATTTTCTATTTCGAATGAAGAAACTTATTAAGCTACAGTGTATCATTATTTCAGTGTATCATATTGAACTCTCAAGAGTTAAATGATCCAATTTAATGATTCGCTACCCCCTCCCCACCTCGTTGTCGTTGTCATAATCACCATCACAATCATAATCATAATCATAATCATAATCATGATCATGATCATCATCATCATCATGACCATCATGATAATGATCACCATCATCATCATCATCATTAACATCATCATCATCATCATCATCATCACCATCATCAACATCATCATCACCATCATCACCATCATCATCGTCGTCAGTATTTAGGAGAGAGGGAGGAACCTTGGTGATGGGACCGCTGGAGGCAGAAGAGTGGCCGCTATATGAGGAGCAGGAATCAGCCTGAGAGGAGGCCTTGCTGCGAGCGGTTTGTGCCTTGGACCTGAACGCTCCCATCGCCTGACTCGCTCCCGCAGGCATCACAAACTGTTCCCTCAGTTCTACGTTAGTGCGCCCTTTAGCTACAATGCAGTGCAATATAATTGTTGTAATACAATAAATATATTACAATACAATACAATACCACATATTGTAAATATGCGTTTGTTACTACGCAATTTTAATGTATTAAAGCAAACATAATGTTGCGCTAAGCAATATGACACAACTACCCACATTAAAATATAATCCGATTAAACTGTATAGGAAATAAAAAGTTACAATGCAATAAAGCGCGATAGGAAAAATTAGAATAACAAAGTCTTCGTCTTCAGTGCACTGCTAAGTGGCAGGTTTTAGGTACATATTCATACGCAAAGTCTGTTTTCTCGCTCCATAGGTGCACTTCTTAAATCAACAAGTTAATCCCTTCAGAAAGTCTATGCCTTATCCATACTCTATGTAGCTTACAGATTGGGAAAAATATGGCTTCTGAGGTGGTTTCCCGTTGCCTAATAACAAGGTAGATATGGAGAACTCATCAGCGAAACTTTTTCTCATCAGGAGTCGATAACAAACAAAAATGTCCAGCAATGATTCAGCACTTTAATTAAACATTAAATATTTCACCCATTTTACAAAATTCTTACAAATAAACCAAATATAACTTACAGACAAATGGTGCAGTTAACTTGTTAACTTTACATAAAATCTGTAACGGTATCTAGAGCGTGGATTTTTGAAGCACAGATTATCTAGTTGTATTTTTACAGTTGCAACAACTCAGATTCTTAATGAAGAGTTACAATACAACAACATGAGAGAATAAGAAACCGCCTTCCAGTAATCGTCTAAACTATAAAATTTAGGAAAATAAAAGTTCGACATTAGTGACATAATTTGGACATTACATTACTTAAAACTTACTATAAAATCAAAAAACCCTCCACCATAATTTTAATGGTTTGCTACACTACACGTTTGTAGATTTGCTACTCTATGTATATTTTTATAATTACGTTACGGTAAAGTAGTTATAACACTAAATGCATATACTGCATACAGTATATTACATATGAATATTGGACCAGTTGCTGGCTCCGCATGTGCCCCCAGTAAACCAACATTCATATCAAACCCGAAGAAGCCTTCCTAAAAGAAGCTATGCAACACCAACTAAGCGTGGCTCCTAGAGTGATAAAAACTGTGCAACTCACATGATGGTAAGTGACGCTATTAAAACTATAGCAAATTTAATCTGTGTTTTAAACTATATTATTTGTATTTACATTACTATGACATTATTACCCTGTAGATATACTAAACTAAAAAGGAAGAAGAGTTGGATAGGACACATTCTAAGGGGAATGTCTATTAAAAGAAGTTACAGAAGGTAGAATGAAAGAAAAAAGAGGCAGAGGCAGGCCGAGATTAGGTATGCTAGACGATTGAAAGATCCACTCATATGTAGACATGAAGCGGAAAGCGGAAGACAGAGAAGAGTGGAGGCGTTATATACCATGGACCTGCCAGTAGGCAGTGCACTAAGAGTGAGAGAAATAAACTATTCCAGAGATCTGACAATAAAATAGGAACACAAAACACCTAATAGATGAAAACTAATTTAACGATCTCATAGGGGGGGGGGGCTCACAGTAAAATCTACCCCACCCTCTTAACTCACCCAATTCATTTATAAAAATTATTTGAAAGCAGTCTAAGCAAACAGTCAACATGATTTTAAAACAATTAAACTATCTGTTTTCTTTTCATATTGATCACATTTATAGGTCAATCCTCCAGCTTAGGTTTTATAGGCCAATCAGCTAGTCTAGTTTATCCAGCATAAATAAAAATGCACCTTTTCATCTTCTACAGAATGATTGATGGATTTTCTTTTCTCTTTCATACCGCAAATAAAAAATAGTAACGTTTTTGATATATATATATATATATATATATATATATATATATATATATATATATATATATATTAATTAAAGTAAGCAACAATATACAGTAAGTGGTGTACGATCATCATCATCTTCCCCTGACACGTTGTGCAATAAGATTTTAGAATAAAAAGCACATTTATTTTATTATTGATATCTTAACTGTGATGTTTACAAACTAATAGGGGCCTATAGACCTACTTCATATTCTAAAAGGCTAGATTTCTAATTACCAGATTTTCTATTCGAAGGTAATATTGAACTTACATTAACAATTACTTACAAGCAAACTACCAACGTTTAATTCAAGTAAAATGTACAAATAATATGTAGGGTTTGGATTAAATAGACGGCTCTTTCTCGTTATATATAAAGTAAAGCTAAGGTTAGCGTCAGTTTCCTCACTCGAAAGCGACGTCAGAGACATACATGTATAGTTCATTATTTGCTAAGCCTTTTAGGATTTTCATATACATGTTATTAAAAATCGACAAAAGGATTTAACGCACTCTATTGCGAAACGATAGCCCATGATTATATCAATCACTTTAATATCAAAAACTTCAACCGTTTGACAATTTAGTCAGTTATCCATGATACCGATCCAGTGAAAGTCCTAGAATTTACTCTCAGATCCGCCTACTCGGTTACTGAGCCAACGAGAGAGTATTTTAAATATCACGACGTTACCTGACACTCTACACACGCACGGAGCTATTGAGACGTTCTAAATTCAAGAAAAAACTAAAGAAGTTAGAAATCATCCATGATAACAATGCATGTTTAGTTGAGGTGTGCAGTTTCAATCTCAGCCTATTTTCATCATTAATCGTTAGGCCTATACACCGGCTTTAATTATATAACGGTAGCTTTATAGAAATGATAGGCTAGATTTACCATCTGTTACCATATCTCCGAGTATGACTAAAATATGAGCAACAACAACACTATACAACCTCTGTAGGGTTTAATTCCAAAGGAATCTTGATCATTACATGTGCCAATAATTACATGTGCCAATCATTACATGCGCCAAACATTACAGGTGCTAATCATTACATGTGTCAATGATTACACGTGCCAATCATGACATGTGCCAATCACTACACGTGCCAATCATGACATGTGCCAATCAATACACGTGCCAATCATTACATGTGCCAATCACTACATGTGCCAATCATTACATGTGCGAATCACTACACGTATCAATCAATACATGTGCCAATCATTACAAGTGCCAATCATTACATGTGCCAATCATTACATGTGCCAATCACTACATGTGCCAATCATTACACGTGCCAATCATTACATGTGCCAATCATTACATGCGCCAAACATTACATGTGCCAATCACTACATGTGCCAATCACTACACGTGCCAATCACTACATGTGCCAATCACTACATGTGCCAATCATTACACGTGCCAATCATTACATGCACCAAACATTACATGTGCCAATCACTACATGTGCCAATCACTACACGTGTCAATCACTACATGTGCCAATCACTACACGTGTCAATCACTACATGTGCCAATCACTACATGTGCCAATCATTACATGTGCCAATCACTACATGTGCCAATCATTACATGTGCCAATCACTACATGTGCCAATCATTACATGTGCCAATCACTACATGTGCCAATCATTACATGTGCCAATCATTACACGTGCCATGTGCTAAACAACAGTAGTGACGGCATCATTCAAAACACGATTGACTATACTGATATCGTACTAAAATAAAAATCGTAAATAAATAACATTTGCTGCATTCTCATTCTAATAACATTGCGAATGCCATTCTATGTACAATAAAATACAATATTCTTAACGCTTTTACAATTGAATAAAAGCAAAACTGTTGTTTATATATTGTATGACTTATTTAAACATCTTTTAGTGCACCCAATACCCTAGTAACTCTGTCATATTTAAAGCTAAAGCCGACTTTTAAGACCATATAAAACTATTTTAAGACTACACTAAAAGACTGCTTTAAGAATGTATACATGTAGCGGTCAAACCGTCTTGTGAACGGGTTGATAAAAAGCAGAACAACCGTGGACAGCGCGTGTCGCAAAAGGCGACAAAGCAATAAGTTCCAAACCAATGTCAGAAAGGGCATTCGGTGGGCGAGCGTCTAGGTTTCTTAAATTCCTACAAAATTTTAATTTTCTAAATCCCGACACAAGCTAAGCTGGGATTCAGTGGAAGATGATGAAGACGATGAATCGGTATTGATTTATCGCACTTCGCAATGTTAATAATAATAATAATAACAACAATTAGAGTGCTACAGTCATCAATGACAACATCGAGCACTATTGAGACACAATCAAGCCGGCGAAATAAAGAAGGTCCCAAACCGGTGCAAATTCCAAAATCCAGAAAATCAGTCCAAAGTAAAGGGAATTAAAGAAAAGGTCGTTTAGGCGCAAAGAAGTAAATGAGAGTAAGTTATAATTATTAGATTTTATATAAATTATTATTAGATGATATAATTTATTATGAATAATTAATTATTATTAGAGGTAAATGTTTACCTCTGCAGGGGTCGTTTTTGAGAAGGAACTCGTTCAGTGCCATCCATCCTCCTCCTACCCGCACCATCACCACGCTGCGCAGTATCCTCACGAGGCGCAGCTTCTGCGAGTCTCCAAACTGTGCAAAAATCACGTGTCACACTGAATTATAAGATAAATATCAGAGAGTACTATGTTCCACTGATGATCCTAACTATGCAGAGAAAAATGACGTGTCACACTGAATTATACGATAAATATCAGAGAGTACTATGTTCCACTGATGATCCTAACTATGCAGAGAAAAATGACGTGTCACACTGAATTATACGATAAATATCAGAGAGTACTATGGTAATAGGATTATACAAACTGTGGAAAAGTCACATGTCACACTGAATTATAAGATAAAATATCAGAGAGTAGTATGCTCCTATGACGATAAAAACTGCGGAGGGAAAAATCACGTGTCACACTGAATTATAAGATAAAAAAAGAGTATTCTGCCCCTAGAATGCTCCAAACTGTGAAAAAATCACGTGTCACGCTGAATTATAGGATTGAATATCAGATAGTAGTATGTTCCAATGATGATCCAAACTGTGGAGGGAAAATTCACATGTCACACTGAATTATAAGATAAATATCAGAGAGTACTAAGACCCTAGGATGATCCAAACTGATCCAGAGGTTTGTTGAGGATAGATAATCCAAGTTATATTTAATACTAAATTTACTATTAATTGGATTCCTTTGCAATTATAATGTGAAAAATCCAGAATGGACAAAACTAAGCATTTGACTGTCTTGAAGAGTTTGATGAATATGAGATTTTACAACAGACAGAAAAAAAGACAGAGATAAATGAAGCAGCAGCGATAGTTACAATGAAGCTATTGAACAAATGAAAGAGTTCATCAATTTATCAACTGAAAATAATTTATGATCAATTAAAGAAAACATAGTTTTATAAATCATGGCTGATGCCTTCAGGTAGAAAAATGAACCTACCATGTGCCAATTATCTATTATATTTAATAATAGATTTACTATTACAACTTTATTCACGGATTATATCTGATAAAGATAAAGCTAAGTTTAACGCCAGTGTTGTATGTCAGTGACGGCGAGAGCGCTGGATTTGAACAATACACCTACTGATCCGCTGCAGAACACCTTGCCAATAAGCCACCGGCACAGCCTAGTTTGAATAAGGTAATTTGTAGTATGGAAATTAATTGTAATTGTAGAATGGAAGACTTACGCTGTATTTGCCCTCTCCTATCTTATGAATGGTGAACTGTTTAACGCAAGAACACTGTTCCGATTGTCTCTTTATCTCATCCTGAATCCTCTCCGACTCAGTCAACAGCTGATTCTATACAACAACACAACAAGTTTAACGTCCTGAATTGTCAACAGAGAGAGAACTATATTTATTGAAGTACACATACAAGTATACGTACAAGCACAAGGTCATCAAAGGGGGTATATTTACCCTATCTAGTTGACAGCCAGCAATCACAGCTTATTCTATAAAACAACACAAGTTTTAATTGTCAAAATTAATTTAAAGTAAAGATTTCTTAAAGTAAATTTTAACGAAACCAACAGAAACACTTCTAAGGTTTTCATGAGAGGTCGCGATGGTTTACTGGCTTATCAAATCGTTTTACAGAATTACAGTTCTAGAACTTTGGAAAAAATTGTCAAAACTGCCACAGCAGAGATCTTACCCTTTCTGATCTCTCGGGGTGTAGAGCGGACACAAACTGATGGTAGTCTATGAAGCCGCTCCGATCTTTGTCGAACTTGTCCGCCACCGCTTCCATTTCCATCTTAGTCGTTGGAAACTCTGCAGCAGATAAAACAGAGTTTAAATACAGAGCAACGTTATGATGATTGCCGCTCTGTAATAGCATTAGTCTATGCCAGGTTTAATGCCTATCAATCAATCAGCTAATAGTCAATCAACCAGTACGTCAGTCAATCAGTCAGTCAGTTAGTCAGCCAGTCAGCAGTCAATCAATCAGTCAGTGAATTATTGAGTGAGGTAGAGAGTGAGTGAGTGAGTCAGTCAAGCAATCAATTAATAAATAAATAAATCAGAATTTTTCGCTTGTCCCATCATCAATAGTAGCGACATCTAAGTTCGAAATTAAAATTTCTTTAATCATCGAAATGGAATCTGCAGCTACATAAGGACCAACTGGTATTAAATAACAGTAAATGTTATAATAAAACAACTAGAACAGATGAGTAAAAATGAAATAAGTTAAGTAAAAAATAATTTCATTAAAACACAACAAATACGATAAAAATAACTGAGAAGTAAACTAACAGGAT
Source organism: Enchytraeus crypticus (assembly GCA_905160935.1). NCBI lineage: Eukaryota > Metazoa > Annelida > Clitellata > Enchytraeida > Enchytraeidae > Enchytraeus > Enchytraeus crypticus. Next base: position 1,048,262 of record CAJHZI010000481.1, on the reverse strand, counting down.
TTCAGGTGTCAGATTAGACAACAATAGAAACTAATTATCCAGCGTTCATCACATTCGTATTTCATACTGCTTCAGTTACTGACGATATATATATAATCATCTCTTACGAAAAAATATTGATAAATCTTTTGGTGAATTTTTTAAAATATCAAATCTGAAAGTAGTACCAACTGGCCAAGTAATGGAAACTTATTAACGTATCTCAACCCCTCAATGGTAACATTGCAATATTCATTACTAAATGCCCGTTCATTACATTTTCTTCTGCCATGACACAAGTTCATGACACAAATCGACTCGAGGCTTAAATTATTTTTGACTGTGTACATGCATGAACTCATTATAACATTGTGTCAGTCACTGAACTACGGGCGCGGGAAAATTATCAAGGGAAAATTATCAAGGGATATTTTATCAAGGGATAACTAACAAGGGATAATTATCAAGGGATATTTTATCAAGGGATAACTAACAAGGGATAATTATCAAGGGAAAATTATCAATGGATAATTTATCAAGGGAAAATTATCAAGAGATATTTTATCAAGGGATAACTAACAAGGGATAATTATCAAGGGAAAATTATCAAGGGATAACTTACAGGGATAATTTATCAAGGGATAATTTATCAAGGAATAATTATCCAGAGAAGATTATTAAGGGATAATTGTCCAGGGAAAATTATCAAGGGAAAATTATCGTGGGAAAATTAGCACGAGAAACAGCATGCAATATCTACAAAGGAACGAGTGTCCTACATTCTGCACAGCACCGAACAGGGCCTTTAACATACTGGTTCGCACCACAAGCAGGCATGTAGATGCTTGTAAATCTTACACGATTATTGTAGAATTATTGGTGAACAATTAAATGAGACGTACACCTGTAGCACATCGCAGTATGCATCTATTGTGCATACTGGCTCGCCCTTCACTGACATCGCTTTCGAGTGAGGAAACTGACGTTAACCTTAGCTTTACCAGCTTTATTGTGTATGTTTAATATATTAATACAGGCCCAACGTGCACAAAAAAAGACAGTTCGAAAGACTTAAATTTTCACTATATACAAACAGACTAGAGTGCAAATACTATATACATGTACAATAACATATATATACTATATATAAACAGAAATTATAAAATGCAAAATAATATATAGAGTACAACAAACATGCATTGTTTCCCAGCTAACACAAGCATGATACACACTACATCACAACTGCTATACATGCGATTTTCAGTAAATGCACGATAAATGGGCTAAAACAGTTGCAGATAAAACTTTAGAGAAAATAGGAAGTTTATATCATGCAAGAGTGGAGCAAATCTCATAGTAAACCCTACTGAAGTCTCACCTTGATTGCACCAGCTAACATAGCGACCTGGATTACGCATAATCAGGATAAATCAATAGAACTGACTGTAAGCATTTCTAATAAATATATAGTTAACTTACAAAATTAATATATAGTCAACATACTCAAATGGCTGAAATTTTGCATTAAATCAAATTACAAATTAAACACATTAATTAATTAATTTTAATTAATCAATACGTAGTGCTATGCATGATTCCAAATGTTTCTAAAAAACAGCTGCAAGAAATAAACCGAACCCGGAGGGACCGGTCTGAGAAAGTGATTTCTGACATACTGGACCGGTAAATTGGCTAAACTCTCTAACGAGCTCAACAAGTGACGTAAACAAAACCAGACATTAACGACCCTAACATCGCTCTCAAACCAAGTCACGGACGCTGAATCTATATTACATTGATATAATTATTCATAATTATACTAATACAATAATTTCAACGTATTACCGCTTCAATCACTCAGAGTTACGACTACCCTGCAATGAGTGTTAGAGCTAAATTTTCGATAATCTATTAATTGCAAAGTAATAATTACATTACAATAACAGTTTCAATACAATAATATTTACAATATAATTTATAATAATTAGTCAACTGTTCTAAAATAAATCGTCTACGATTATCGCTTTATTGAGCATCAATCCATATCATGCGAATCAACATCAAACACCAGAAATCCAACATTAATTACACATTGTACCCGATGATAACATTTTCAGACACGTTTGAAAAATCTCACAAAAATTAAAAGCGACAAACGGAAGACGTACTTGATTCCAGTATACCGTCGATGAATTCCTGGCGCGTGATCCTTCCGTCGTGATCCTTATCCTGTTTGCGGAATAAATCCGTGATACGGGCTTTGTTGTTGTTCATCCACTTGAGATAGCGCTGTCTCCAGTCGTCGAAGTTAAAGTTCTTCATTCTCTCGATCTACATCAAGTAATTATCTTTGAAAATATTCAAGTAATAGCAAATTGTTTTTAAAAGATGGAAGTCTAGGTCACCAATATCTAGTATTTCTAGGTCGCTACGACCATATATAATTAGATGTGAAACTAGGTCAGTGAACGGGTTATATTATGTTTATCTCAGTCACAATGACTTGACTTCATTATAATGCAGAGAGATTAGTGATCATACATTATTTCATCGAAACAGAAACTCCGAATAAACGTTCTAAATAAATAGGTCAAGGCAACCTCCTTAAAATACTTAAACTATTCCAAAGACCAGAGTAATCTCATTACAACACTTCGATTATTTTATAGGTCAGAGCAGCCTCATTATAACATCATGATTTTATATTAGGTCAGAGTAACCTCGTAAAAATGAGACTATTATAAAGGTCAAAGTATCCTCATTAAAATATTGTGCCAATAATATAGGCTAGAGTAACCTCATTAAAATATTGTGACTAATATTTATATAGATCAGAGTAGCCTCATTTAAACATTGTGACCATTTATAGGTCAGTAGAGTAGCTTCATTAATACATTTAGATTATTACAAAGGTCAGAGTAAACTCATTAAAAGTAGCCTCATTAGGACAATACGATTATTAAATAGGTCACAGTAACCTCATTAAAAGTAGCCTCATTATGACAATACGATTATTAAATAGGTCAGAGTAACATCATTAAAAGTAGCCTCATTATGACACTACGATTATTAAATAGGTCAGAGTAACCTCCTTAAAAGCAGCCTCATTATGACAATACGATTATTAAATAGGTCAGAGTAACCTCATTAAAAGCAGCCTCATTATGACAATACGATTATTAAATACGTCAGAGTAACCTCATTAAAAGCCGCCTCATTATGATAATACGATTATTAAATAGGTCAGAGTAACCTCATTAAAAGTAGCCTCATTAGGACAATATGATTATTAAATAGGTCACAGTAACCTCATTAAAAGTAGCCTCACAATGACATTATGATTATTTTACGATTATTAAATAGGTCAGAGTAACCTCATTCAGACGATCTAGCGCATCCTGCAGACGGCGACGTCGCTCAATGGACATGAGCCAAATCTTGCGCCACCTGGTGAAAAGTGAGCCAATCTTAGGACTCTTGAACACCGGCTCAGGCGTCTGTCTGCCGTCTGACCGTCTGGCAACGCAAAACGAGTTAATTGGATAAATTAAGTTGATAAAAATCATCTCTCTCTCTCTCTCTCTCTTTCTATCTTTCAGTGCACTGCCTACTGGCAGGTCCATGGTATATAACGCCTCCACTCTTCTCTGTCCTCCACTTTCCTCTTATGTCCACATATGAGTGGATCTTTAAATCATCTAACATTCCTAATCTCAGCCTGCCTCTGCCTCTTTTTCCTTCAAAAAATCATAATTCTTTTATAAAATATATCCAGTGTAAGTATAACATACTCTTGGCTTAGTCTTTATAAAATCTATATTATCTTAAAGAATATGAAACACGTTCATAACTTCAATTTGTTTTCTTCAATAAATACACCATTATTTCACTACTAACACTGTACTGTAAGACATCGTGATGTTTGTAGACATTAATTTATGATAAGCTAACTAGTCTATAACCCAATATCAACACTATCCGATAGGAAATAGTGCAAAATAGGATATTTCCTATTTTTGCACCACGTTAGATTATTTTGTTTCCTATTTTTCCACGTCAAAAAAGCTAAATAAAATGAGAACAATGTTAAACTACGTACACTTTTCTAGGACGACGCGCCCCTGAACCTCCGGATTTAGAGTCAGGATTTAGTTTGTACAATTTCGTCAGTTTATCCACTTCCGGTTGTCTAGACTGTAGGTCAGCTTCAAATGTCTGCAACAAAAAACAGTTGCAGATTGAGTAGTGGCAGCGAGTAAATACGAGATAATAATACATGAGAAAAACAGCATTGCGCAGGTAATCTCTGAAATATTATAAAATGTTTAAGCAATGTTCAATGCAAGTCAGGTAAAGATCGCATAGCGCTGTAAAGAAAAATTGAAAGCCCATCTGACTGAACCAAAATAGCACTTTATGTGCATGATATTATAACTTCTCAAAGTTCAAGATCGCAGGATGATATTTTCTGACACAGCAAAGCAACCAAACCAAATAAATAGCAATTATACACACACATAAGCGCGCGTACACATACACCCATGCACAAGCGTGCACACACAAATATCTAAGCAGATTTACTAACATGCATACATATATACACAAGCATACACACACACACACATGTATGTAAGCAGATTTACTGCATGCACACACTCATACACCCAAAAAACACACACACGCATAAACACACACAAAAACATATAATACACACACACGTAAGCAGATTTACTAACACACACACACACACAGACACACACACACACCTGATGATCATGGAGCAGCTGATCGACTATTGGAATGTTCTCAGGCAGTGTCTGCTGCTCCTGTGCTATCAGGGTCGCCTCTGCGCCCAGCAGCCACCCCACCAGCCTGTCCAGCAGCTCCCCATTGGCCCTCACCTCCCCCAGGCTCTCCTTGAGCTTAGCTCCACGCTGCTCCGAGCAGCTGGAAAGATCTTCCCACCGGGACTGGAGTGTGGCCAGCCAGTTCTTCATAGGCACCACTCCATCCGGGTGGGCGTGGTTAAGTATGTCCTGACCACGCCTCAAACATGAGTCCAAGGCCACCTTCTCCTCCTTCAAAGCTGCCTCAAAGTGCTGTAGATCAATCAGTCAAGTCAGCTAATTAATAAATCAATTAATCAGCCAGTCAAATACTCAATAAAGCCATCAATCAGACAATCAGATAATCAATAAATCAATTAATCAGCCAATCAGCTAATAACTACATTAATCAGCCAGTCAGCTAATCAATAAATCCATTAATCAGCCAATCAGCTAATCAATAACTACATTAATCAGCCAGTCAGCTAAAGAATAAAGCCATTAATCAGCCAATCAGCTAATCAATAACTACATAAATCAGTCAGTTAATTTATAGTAAAGAGTAGAGTTCATCTTTCATTGCACATCATAACGAATTAGTATCTCTCTCTTTCTTAGTGCACTGCCCACTAGAAGGTCCATGGCATATAACGCCTCCACTCTTCTCTGTCTTGTATTCCATTTTCTCTTCATGTTTACATTAAATCATCTAAAATACTATTACTCTTGGGGGATTCTGCTTATGACGAGGTGGGCCCCTATGCCTTCCTCAGCTTTTACTAACATTTACTGGGCAGGGGCGTCATTCCCTGAGAAAACTATCCTGTCTGCCCATAGAATAGTATATTACGTATATGTAGTTAGTATATTAGGAATATATTTATTTCATTCTGGTAAAAATAAATAAATCAGCGAATGCGATCAAATGTATTTATGTACAATTCAACAAAACATCAACATCTAGACGATGACGTCATCAACATCTAAACGATGATGTCATCAATATCTAAACGATGATGTCATAAGACAGACTGCATCAGTGCAGTGGACGACGAACCTCGTGTTCTGCTAACATCTTCATCAGAACATCTTCGTCGTCTGGTAGAGGTCCCCGGTACCTCACGTGTCTCTCATTGTCCGTCATCCAGTCCAGCACCTCCAGGGCCTCCTTCTGGAACTCTTCAGCCTGTCAGGATACCAAACCAAGAGTCAGCAAGGTAGCCAGCGAATAGGCATTAAAGACGCCGTTAAAGTAGCTAGCGAATAAGCATTAAAGAAGCCGTTAAATAGCCATTAAAGTAGCTAGCAAATAAGCATTAAAGAAGCCATTGCCTTCCTCGTGTTGTGTTCGAGTTGTCTGAAGAATATACCAAAAGAGGCGACAAAGAACTAAGATCCAATCCAACGTCAGAAAGAGCATTCGGTTGGTGAGAGCCTAGGACCAAGACTAGCTATAAAATTCTAAAATTCAGAATCTAGATAAAATGATGACATGATGTAGGGCAGAGAGAATTTGAGACAGTCTGTTCGTGTTCCGACCCTAGTTAAACTGGGATTTAAGGGAAGAAGAAGATGATGATGATTATTCTTACTCCTATTCTTACAAGACTATCACCATCGTGTATCTCACTGCTTTTATTTCAGTTGATTTAGTTTTAAATGGAATCGCTTCACCGTCTAGGTCTTGTTCCATTATTAAACTGGGATTGAAGGGGAGATAATGATGATGAATCTAGATAAACTGCGATTCAAGCGATGCTGATGATGATAATTTTGCGCAAGGCCTAGTATAGTCGTCACCTGTTTCTGGGCCTCAGTCAGTCTGTTCTGCTTGTCGACGCTGAGCAGACAGACTTTGTCCCACTTGGTCGTCAGGTCTATCAGCTGATTCTGCAGCAGAGTCGTGTCCTCGTCTGACTTGTCCATCACGTTCTTAGCTGCCTTGCGAACGGCTGCAACGTTGGAAGTCCTCTTGGACAGATCCGCCTGGAAGGCCTACAGTATAATATTGTTATTATTATATTATATTTTGAGATTTTTATTACTATTATATTATTTTCCCCCGTGTTGTGTCCGGGTTGTTTGAAGAATTGATCAACCGGTGACTGCACGTGTCGTAGAAGGCGACTAAAGCACTAAGATCCACACCAATTTCAGAAAGGGCATTCGGTTGGTGAGCGTCTAGGCTCCAGAAATTGCTAACAAATTTAAACGTATGGAAAAGTCTCAAATAGGGGATTGGCTGGTGGTGTGGTGTAGGACAGAGAGGATTTGAGACAGTCTATTTGTATCCCGACCCTAATTAAACTGGGATTCAAGGGATGATGATGATGACTATTATATTATTTTGTGATTATTTTATTACAATTTTACATATATATATATATATATATATATATATATATTAATATATATATATATATATATATATATATATATATATATATATATATTATGATTATTATAAGATAACTTTAAAGTGACTAAAGGAATATCAAGATAACCACTCATGCTGCATTTTCTCTAGAGTGCTCTATTAAACAGTTGTGCTAAGGCACACATTTAGCAACTCATTGTTTACAGTCACTATACCTAATGAGATTACCATCGATTAATAATTTTATGTTGCATGAGAAAAAACCTGACCAAAAGTTAATTGACCATAAATTAATATACAGGATATAATTTGATACAATGTTGCTTTTCCATTGATTGTTTCACTAGCGTTAGACGGCTTTTTTTTTTTTTTTTCAGGATGGAGGAAGGATTCTAATTAGCTTAACGAAATATCTAGCTAATCACCTCAATTAATCTTGTGGTTATTACACAGCGGCTGCAGTGGCCTACCTTGTGCTCGTCAATGAGCTGGTTGACGGTGTCGAGGTCGCCATGGACCCCGTGATCCTCGGTGAGCGAGGGCTCAACGTGATACAGCCAGCGTAACAGGGCTTCGAGGGCTTCCTTGAACTGTCCACACTGCAGTAACGCGTCCTCTAGAGATTTTTGTCTGCACAAAATCAGTCAGTCAGTCAGTCAACCAGTCAGACAGTCAGTGAATACCAGTCAGTCAGTCAGTCGATCAATCAATCAGACAATTAATTTATCAAGAGCAAATTTCAATCACTTGTCAATTGCAACAATCTACTATCGGACATATATAGTAAAAAATCAATCATATAAGCAATCAGCATCATCATCGTCGTCATCAATTTCCCTAGAATCCCAGTATACCTAGGGTCGGGATCAATTACATAAACTACAAGTAAATAATATAGCAGACACACAATAGAAAGAATTTAACACCCGTTTTCTGAGCCGTCAATGCTAAATCAGCAGCGTTGCAATAGAAAAGAAAAAAAGTACTATAACAGATATTAATCGATTAAAAGAGGTCATAGAAGGTAGAATGGAAGGAATATGCAGAGGCAGGCCGAGATTAGGTATGTTAGATGATTTAAAGACCCATTCATATGTGAAAATGAAGAGGAATGCGGAAGACAGAGAAGAGTGGAGGCATTATATAACATGGACCTGCCAGTAGACAGTACACTAAGAGAGAGAATCGATTAAATCAACAGCTCTTGCCTACCTGTCGAGAGATTTAGTGCACAGATCATTCCACTTGTGCTTCAGTGTGGATAGCATGTCACCTATCGACGCTGCGTCAGACTTCGGAGCCTTGCTTTTTAACGAGCGTCCCATCCTACCCACGGCGTCATTGACGGGCTGCTTGGTGCCGAGACAGTGCTGAAATTCTTTGTGCCGCTGGATTTGGCGTCGAATTGTGTCAGGATCGGCACCAACTGAACTGTCGCTTTCCAGCGCCGTCGTGTTCTCATCCAGCCACGTGATCAAATCCTAGAGGATTACATCAGTCACGTGATCAGATTCTAAAGGATTACATCAGCCACGTGATCAAATCCTACAGGATTACGTCAGTCACGTGATCAAATCATAGAGGATTACATCAGTCACGTGATCAAATCCTATAGTATTACATCAGTCACGTGATCAAATCCTACAGGATGACGTCAGTGGGAACATAATAAATAGCATTATGCACTATTAGATCGAGTCAGTAATCAACCAAGAAAGTATTGAAGTTATTTCTTAGATTCTGATAAAGCTTATTATAGTTAAATTCTATTTGTCACACGTTCATTGATGTGATTACTCTGTGAAATAAAACATATCTTCTTCTTCTTAAGAGCACACACTCGATCAACAAACCTTCCAGGAGTCTTGGAACATCGTTGCCTCTCTCACTCCCTGCTCCAGATGCCTCGCCCTCTCTGCCACCCTCATGCCCAACCTCTCCCAGCGGTGCTGAACCCCTGACATGAGGTTCTTGACCAGCACAACGTCCTGCTTCTGAGAGAAGTACTTGAGATGAGTGGCCAGCTTGTCAAGGGCGACAAGAGCAGGTCTGTGATCAGTCACGTCCTTCTGCAGAGCCTGAAAATATATATAAACAAAAATATATCAGATATCATCAACACTCTGCTGCACCCTGAGAGTACACCTGTGTGAGAAAACTGACGCTAAACTTGGCTTAGTAGGGCTTAAACTGAGTCATATGCTATTCGTTTAATTGTATTAGCTTAAGACTTACCTTTTCCCACCGCAGACATAAACAATCTACCCTGACCATTTTTGATCACCATTTTTTGCTTTCGTTTAGGATCATACTTCTCTTCGGTCCTTTTCTTTTGCAGATTGGTCTGGGTGAATTGATCTGTAGTGATGTGTGCTGTGGGGACGTCCCTGACATCATACTACTGTAATCGGCCTCAATTATTATATTTTATTCTCTATAATGTAGCAAATTAAAATTATTCTAAATTTATATGATTAACATTATATGCGTAAACAGGATTGTTTTCTTAGGGAATGACGCCCCTGCCCAGTACATGTTAGTAAAAGCTGAGGAAGGTATAGGCGCCCACCTCGTAGTTTGTAGTGGTTAACGTCAAGGTTCAAAAACAAAAGGCTCATTTTCATGACAACTAGACATCCTCGAGCTACTGTCATAAAACTATGATAACAACAAATTAACTAGTTCATTTGATGACAGTTGATGACGATTTAGATTGATCAAGATACGATAGTAAATATTGCAAAAAGGCGACTTAAAAAAGGGTGTGTAAATCGGGACATGCAAAGTACAACTCTTCCGCACGAAACAGAACGAGAAATAGTTTAGAATTATGCAGAAAACGAGCTTATGTTACAAATTAGAAAACCTCGAGTGCAGGCAGGTCCATGTAATATATAAATTACATGGTAGTAGATAGTACATTACAGTCTGGACCACGTCTTCTTACAAACCGCAAAAACAATTAGAATGCTATTGTCGTTAATGACAATAACGAACCAACGACCAGCTGACGAGTAAAAACAAATGGATCTAAAACGATGCAAGCCCAATATTAAAGGAAAGGAGGTAAATAACAAATAACGCATCAAATAGACAAACAAGCTGAGCTCTCACCTCGTGATCTTTGATTTGTTCTTTCACCACATCTAGGACCCTACTCACTGGCTTCAACTCACTCATCGCCGATTCGCTGGCCGTCAACCAATCAGTGAACTCTATCAGTTTATCCTGAAATTCCTTCGCCTGCTTCGCGGCGTCCTCGAGTTTTCCCTTCCTATCGGCGAGACTTCGCTGAATGTTGCTCCACCGCTGCTGCAGCCGATCCAAGGACTGGCGCAGGTTGGTCGCTTCAGGGTGCCGGTCCAACATGGCGGCTCCGTTAACCAGGAGACTCGATACCTTCGGCTCACAGTCCAACACCGTGTGGCTGAAGTCCTGGACAGAGATGTTAAAGCGGTAGAGTAGTCCGCGACAATATCCAGTAAAATAACTACTATATAGGTCTACGTATGTATGTTTATTACAAGTATTTTGTATATGAAGGCAGAAATGAGTGTTGCTGGATGGTATAAAGTGCCACTCATATGTAGAGATTTTTTACTAGTTTAGATATTATTTTAAATGTAATTTGTTATTTAGCTTATTATTACTATTGAACTCTTTCTGTAAAGTAGTCTCGAAGACCGAGTTCGGCCATGACACTGCTATATACATTTCGTGTTAATAATTAATAATAATAAAATGAAGACGAGGTCAGTAGGAGAAAATATTCTCTGATTAGTTTTTTAATTAGTAGTAAATTTAACAGCTCAAGGTTTAAAAAATTTAATTACCACAAGATTAGAGAAACAAATAGAATCTGATATCCAAGAAACATATAGCTAAATGCGTCGGGGATATCAAGGCAAGAAGAGCAAAGAAAATGCTCATATTTTTCAAATATTAAACGAAAAAACAACTAAAAGTTCCGATATAATTCTTAAATACGAGTACTTTACTTTGATAAATTGACAAAAAATCATACCATAAACTCGTCCAGTTGTTTGTTGGCTGTTTCAGGTAGACCACCCACAGGCTTTGCTGTTGTGAGGCTGGCGTCAATCTCTCCCAACCTCTGAAGCATGTCCTGCAGTTCTCCGTGAAATGATTTAGCCTTGATGAGCAATCAATAGATTCATCGTCATCATCGTCATCGTCATCATCATCATGATCATGATCATGATGATCATGATCATGATCATGATGATCATGATCATGATGATCATGATGATCATGATGATGATGACGATCATCATCATCGCTATCGTCAAAATCATCATCACCATCATCATCATCATCACCATCATCATCACCATCACCATCATCATCATCATCATCATCATCATTATTATGATCCTCATCATCATAATCGCTATCACATCGCCATCGCCACCATAACCACCATCATCATCATCATCATCTAATAACATCCAATTATTCACATTAACTAGACAACCGAAGGTTGCTGGTTCGAATCGCAGCTGGAACATCTCCTATCATATGCTTTAGACATGAAAACAGAAAACTTGATTAGCATATAAATATATAAAGCCTCAGAAGTTTATTAGCATATAAATATGTAAAATCTCAGAACTTTATTAGCATATAAATACATAAAGCCTCAGAAATAAAATGACTTACATCCTTCAGAGAGTCCTCAAGAACCATCCTACGGTCTCCGACCTTGACCTTCAGAGAGTTCAGCCTCGAGTCCATCTCATCGAGCTTAGCCCTCGTGTCATTGGCTGAGGCCCCGCCCTCGCTCTGAATGACAGCTCGACCCATCTCAAGCACCGAGTCAATCAACGGCTGACGATTTATTAGCTCCGCCTTTATCAACTGCAGTATATACATATATATGCATGTATATAGTACACACACAGATATATATATATATATATATATATATATATATATATATATATATATATATAACTACACACACACGCACACACATGTAATATACATTTATCAGACTAAAGCACAAAGACCTGAAAGCACCAACTTCAGAAAGGGCATTCGGTTGGTCAGCGCCTAGGCTCCAGAAAAATGCAGATTTACAAATCCCGACCCTAGTTAAACTTGGATTCAAGAGAAAAATACGGTAATCTTAATTACACAGAGCTCACTGTACAGATCCGTATCTGTAGAAAATCAGACAGTGAATTTAAGGAATTAAGTTTATCACCTGTAGAACATCAGAGTGGGTGGGCTAAAGATTAGGTTATGTAAACATCACAACAATTAAACTGAGAAAAATGTCTAGGTTCTAGCATTCCATAGACGATAAAGATTCTAAAGGTTTAAAAAAGTGACAGAAAAACACAAAAAAAGATTAAAATGTTGAATCTATTTCCAAACTTAAAACTGATAGTTTTTACGAAGGATGATCAATTACCTATTATGTCATATTACCATTTACACCAAATTTAAAGAGAAATATTAATCTTCTACACCTACTAATAGCCCCTGGCTGGAGGCAGAGGCTAGTTCGGTAAGATATCCGAACGCGGATCAGTAAGGGTGGGTTCAAATCCTGGGCTCGCCCGTCACTTATATCGTTTTAGAGTGAGGATACTAACGGTAACATCGGCTTGCAGCTTTTACAGAGAAAAGCTTGAGTTTATTGGTAATAAAGCAATCAATGTTATCAAAGCTAAAAAGCAAAAAGCTAAGGTTATCGTCAGTTTCCTCACTCGAAAGAGATGTCAGTGACGGGCGAGCTCAGGATTTGAACCCCACACACACTGATCCGCGGTCGAGTATCTTGCCGACGTCGCCACTGGCTCCAGCTGGTAAAATATAAACTAGTAGGTATAAATGGCGACGTCGGACGTCCATCATTCAAGGTTTAATGAATGGAGACTAACCTTGAGCTTGGAAAGCTCTGCCTCAATGACCTTGGGCTCAGTGATGAGGAGGGGTGACTCAGCCAGTGAGCGATCAGTCACGTCCACCCACCTCAACAGCTCATCCACCACCGGGTGGAACTCTCCCAGGCTCATCATCATCTTCTGCACCTTAGCCTGTCGTCAGTCAATCAATGAATAAGTGAATCAATCAATGAATAAGTGTATCTATCAATGAATAAGTGTATCAGTCGGTGTATCATATATGATAAGTGTATCAATCAAAAGGAATATTAGTCAGCCAGATCAATCAATCGATGAATAAGTGAATGAATGAATAATTAATTAATAAATCAACAAATACATAAAGCAGTCAATTAATCAGTTAATAAATCAATAAATAAGCCAATAAGTCAAAGTCAAGCGTTAAAATTTGTTTAAACTTTAATTAAGTCCTTATCTACAAACAAACAAACTGATTCATCACTCTTCTTCAATAAAATCAAACAGTTTAGCTTAGCATTGGCTTCACAAATACTTGGCTGAGACAGCTATGCTAAACCAAAGAACAGTACTACATTGTGAATCAACAGGCGATCATATAGACGTTTCGTTTATTTTCGTTTATTTTTGTTCAGCACAAGTGAATGTCTTGTAGCGCAGTGGTAGAGAGCTCGACTCCTGACCGAGAGGTGGCGAGTTCGAGACTGCGCTGCGACAAGGGTTTTTCTCTTCAGAAAGAGCGCATAGAAAGTTAAGTTTTCAACTCTTATCTAGACCCTTAATGCCGATCCCATAAAGAGGGACACAACGTCGCGTCAAAATGAAATTTAATTTTATATCTGTGAAAGTTTAATTTTATTTCCGAGTCATGTCTGAATGACTGAAATGATTGAAATAAATGAAATAATTTTATGAACCATGCGCTCTGAAAGCTCTTTGGATAAGTTGCTCCAGCGCATGCTGACATCTTGGATTGGCTCTCTAACGGAGGAGACTATTGGATCGGTATGCGGCAGATCCTTGGCTATCTCTAACGACTGCTCAGTCAATTCTTGCACTTCGTCATGATGACTCAGCACTTCTGCGTTCAATTCCTGCGATTAGAAAACAATTATCATCCATGATAACATTTAGCTCTAAATTCAATGACATTTACATACCAGTTATTATTCATCATGACATTTAGCATTTATTTCATAACATCTATATAGAACAATCATCATCCAGGATGCCATTTAGCGCTAAATTCCAGACACTTACGTAACAATGATCATCAAGAAGACACTTGACGTTTAATTTTCGTGACAATCGATTCAGAGAATGAGAAATCATAAGGCATCAAACAACTATTATAAAATACTATTTTTGCAATCAATTTCTAAACTCTATTCGATTTATCATAAATAAATAATTAATTAAAAAGTGGCATTTATGTCGCTTTAACAGTATCTTATTTTTAAGTGTAATTATATTATGCATAATTATCGCATACAGGCGTACATAGAGGTCATGTGAAAACACAGAAACATCATAATGTAGGCTTATAATGCTATACAACTTTTATATTATATAAATATAATTTTATACGTTATTTTTTTACAAATTTAAATGCTAAACGACATCGCACGAACCTTAAGAAGTTCCAAGTGTTTCGTAACTTCTGCGCTTTCAGCTGGCACGATGCCAAGACTCTCAACTGAACTTTCTGTCTTATCCAGCCATACCATCATGCGCTAGAACAACACAGAGATAGCGTATGTAAGATATAAATGTATGGGAAAGGCTAATTAATCAATATATTCTTCACGGAAAAAATTCAGTGGATTGATATCGTTTGTGCTCTACCTCCACCCCCTTACTTCTTACTTACACGACTATTCTCTCTCTGTCTAAACCTACCAATACACCTTTGTATCTCTATATTTATACACTCTATATCTCTACACCTCAATATCTCTCTAGTTTTTAACCAAATCTCTCTCGCATATAGATAACTCGAATCTCGAATGAAGTATATACAAATCTCTCTTAGTGCACTGCTTACTGGCAGGTCCATGGTATATAACGCCTCCACTCTTCTCTGTCTTCCGCCTTCCTCTTCATTTCCACATATGAGTGGGTCTTTAAATCATCTAACATACCTAATATCGGCCTGCCCCTGCCTCTTTTTCCTTCCATTCTACCTTCTATGACCTCTTTTAATAGACCTTCCCCCCTTAAAATGTGTCCTTTCCATCTCTTCTTTCTATTACTTAATACATTTATCAACTGTCTATCTGTGCCAACTCTCTCCAGGACTTCCTCATTTGTAACATTTTGAGTCCAGCTAATCCTCTCCATTCTTCTCCAAATTCACATTTCCAATGCCTCCCGTTTCCTAATATCTTCCTTCCTTAAGGTCCATGTTTCACATCCATAAAATAGCGTGGTCCAAACCAAAGTTTTCACTATCTTTATCTTTGTGTCTTTCTTTAGACTTTTTGTTAATAGTTCTTTTCTACTACCAAAGGCCGCTTTTGCTTGTGCAATCCTACTGCATATTTCTGTCTCACATTTCCCATCATCGTTTATAGTATGACCCAAATATTTGAAACTCCTTACCTGTTCCAATTTCGTACCATTTATTGTGATACTAACTTCACCTTTATTATTGGACACTCTCATAACCTTGGTCTTTTTTATATTAATCTTCATGCCATATATTAGGGCCGTATCATTCAGCTTATCCATTATCTTCTGCAATCCAATCTCGCTGCCCGCTACCATTTCTTGGTCATCTGCAAATCGTACATCTTGTAACAAATTCCCTCCTACTTTTATTCCTTCTTCCAAGTCTTCCATGGCTTCCTACATCATTGCCTCAGCGTAAATGTTAAACAGCAGCGGTGAAATGCTACAACCTTGTCTTACTTCATGTCCTATTTCACCTTCTTCTGAGTATTCTTGTTGGATTTTGATTACTGCTCTTTGTTTCATGTACAAGTTCAAAATTAGTCTTCTATCTCTCCAGTCAATTCCTATTCTTTTTAAGATATTCATCATCGTTATCCAATCAATCCTGTCAAAGGCCGTCTCGAAGTCTACAAAGCATACAAAAACGTTATTTCCATATTCTAAGCTTCTTTCGTAAAGAACCCGCATTACTCCTATTGCTTCTCTTGTGCCGCATCCTTTCCTAAAACCAAATTGTGTCTTGCTCAGTATCATCTCTGCTTTTCCACTGAATGCGATTGTTTACTATCTTTAATAAGATCTTCGATGCATGAGGTATTAAGCTGATTGTTCTGTAATCCGAACACTCCACAGCATTGGCTTTTTTGAGAATTGGAATCATCACTGACTTGGTAAAGTCGTCTGGCCAATTATCTGTATTGTACACTTCTATACATACCTCCATTAACTTATTGAGTGTTTCTCCTTCCAACATTTTCAAGAATTTAGCTGGGATTTCATCTATTCCGGCTGCCTTCCCCTTCTTCATACTGTTAATTGCAGAATAAATTTCCTCCTTCATTAAATCGGGGCCCCTTTTATCGTCTTCTATGATATTCTCTTCTTCTATTTTAAAATCCTCTTGAACTGGTTTCCCAGACTTATCATACAATTCCTCTACATATTC
Source organism: Enchytraeus crypticus (assembly GCA_905160935.1). Taxonomy (NCBI): domain Eukaryota; kingdom Metazoa; phylum Annelida; class Clitellata; order Enchytraeida; family Enchytraeidae; genus Enchytraeus; species Enchytraeus crypticus. The sequence goes on along the minus strand of CAJHZI010000481.1, from coordinate 1,031,570 downwards.
TCTCTATCTTCCTTTTACTTCTTCCAGCTCTGTCTTCAATTCCCCATCTTTACCCATTATACTAATGTTCTTTGATTTTCTTCGTATATATATATATAACTATGCAACAATATTTTAGAATTTATACATAAACCATAACGTAATTTAATTAATACTATTTAATTACTCTTATCTAAAACATGTCAGAAAAATCCACTAAATTTATTCCTGACTGGAGCCAGTGGCGATGTCAGAATGATATTCGACAGCGGATCAGTATCTACGGGGTTCAAATCCTGAGCTTTTCCCGTCACTGACATCGCTTTCGGCTGAGGAAACTGACGTTAACAGTACCTGCTTTTTAAAAATATAAATAAATTCAGTTAAACTGATAAAATAAAAAAATCATACCATAAGTTTCTCTTTGAAGTCTCCAAACTGTTTCACGGTCTCTTTCACTTTCCGCTGCTGAGTGTCACAGTCGTCCATGACAGCCTCCCACGTGGCGTTCACGTCCTCCAGGTTCCTCGTCACTTCCGGCTTGTCGTTCTCTCCGATCAGTCCCACCAGCTCCTCTCCCGTCTCCATCAGCAGCGTCCTGTCCGCGTCCACTGAATCCAGATCCGCCCTGATGCTCTGCACGAATCAATCAATCAATCAATCAATCTATAAGAATTTATAAATAAAATTAATTTATAAATTCTGAAATAAAACTTATGTTGATATGATGAAATGGTTCCGGGTTATATTCCCCAATCCTTCAATTTACACTCACTGTATGTGACCATATCAATCAATCAATCAATAAGAATTTAACGTCAGGTTCCTCGCCACAAGGCAATGTCAGTGACGTCTCTTGCAGACTCTACACAAACAGGCACCAAAGCTGCACACGATGACGGCAAAGTACACAGGGACCACAAGAGAAAGCGAGATCAGAACAGTGCAAGTCCAAGATCCAAGGCAAGCGGGTCAAAATCACAAATCACAAGACATAAATCATGTGACACAAATCATGCGACACAAATCATGTGACACAAATCATGTGATACAAATCATGTGCCATAAAATCATGTGACAAATCACATGCTAGTCGCTTTAACGCTCTCCGCACTGCTAAGGTCTATACAATTTAATTGTCTACGTTAATCTAATAATATGCCACAGAATGCTATATAAATGTCAGCACAAAGTCCACAAATACGTCCACACACCTCCAGTGTTTCCATTTTCCCCTCCACAGTGTCAACCTCGACAGCAGGATCTCCCAGGTTATCCTGGAGGTCTTTCAGGGTTCCCACGAGTCCAGAGAGGTTGTCCCAGAACTTCTCTGAGACATCGAGCGCCTGCTCCAAAGTGCTTCCTCTAGCCTCTGTCTCAGCCTTGATCTTCTCATAGAGGTTAACCAGGTCATCGACCTTCTGCCTCACATCTGATTGGATATAACAGTAGAATAGAATAGAGGAGAATAGAAAAGAGTAGAGTAGAATAGAATAGAACAGAATAGACTAGAATAGAATATAGTGGAATAGAATAGAAAATAATAGAATATAACAAAATAGAATAGAATAGAATAGAACAGAATAGCTTAATAGAATAGAATATAATATTAAAAAATATAAAAGAATATAACAGAATATAATAGAATAAAGTAGAAAAGAATATAATATAATAGAATACAATAGAACAGAATATACATGTAATAGAACAGCATCGATTAGAAGAGAAAACAATAGGATAGCATAGCAAATAGAATAGAACATAATATAATAGAATACAAAAGAACAGCATATAATAGAATAGTGTAGATTAGAATAGAGTTAAATCTTTTCAATTCATCTTTACACATGTGTAATAAAACAAACAGCAGGAATTACAGAGGCGAATCTTTCAAATGAATAATTTTTAAGAAAACACCAGATTTCATAAGGAGTACATCAGACGAAGACCGAAAGCGTAAAGAAGAAGACGAGAAGTAAATACCGTTAGAGTTCTGATCCTGAGATCCTGTTGAATCCTGCACTGCTTCCTGCACGGATCTCAGAGCCGATAATCTCTGATTCAAGTCATCGATGATTGATTGATTCTCAGTCAGCTGATCTCGGAGCTTATCAGGATGAGCTGAGACTGGCTCAGCAATGCTCAGTTGAGCAGCTGTGGACGTTAGCATCTCTGTGAGGTCATCGAGCTTCTCTGATAGCTAATCAATCAATCAATCAATCAATCAATCAATCAAAGCTCAGTTGAGAAGCTGTGGACGTGAGCATCTCTGTGAGGTCATCGAGCTTCTCTGATAGCTGATAATCAATCAATCAATCAATCTATCAAACAACGATTTCAGACGATTCCTGTAAGGCAAGTATCGTCAGTTATAAAAGATTTGCAACAATCATATTGATTGATTGATTTGACTCATTGATTGAAGATGTACTTAAGATCTTTGCTGCAGCGTATCATCGACGCTAAATTATTGATCTCATCACATCATGTTATTGATTGATCGACAGAAGCCCTACCTCGGATCTTTGCTGCAGCTTATCATCGACGCTAAACTATAAATTTTATTGATCTCTTCACATGCTGAAGCCAGTGGCGAAGTCGGAAAGACACTCGACCGCAGATCAGTAGGTGTGGGTTTAAATCCTGGGCTCACCCGTCACTGACATCGCTTTCGAGTGAGGAAACTGATGTTAACCTTACCAGCTTTTTTTACCACATCATAAAACTGATTGATCGACAGAAGCCCTACCTCTGAAGTCTGCTGGAGAGCATCATCGATGGTATTGGACCGGTCTCTCGCCCTGCTGCGTATATCATCATATCTATAGAGGACGTCGGTGACCACCTCGTCTATCATACCAGCCTCGTTGTCTCCTATCAGCTTCACCAGACCAGCCCCAGTCTTCTTCAGTCTGTCCACAGACTGGTTCTCATCGGCCACTGACTGCTTCAACGACTGAACAACAATAGAGGCACGATAAATCAGTAAGCATGCAGAGAAATTCGACATGTCGAATCCCTGACATTGCCATTGATATTAATGTTTCAATCCCTGACATCATTGACATTGATGTTTCAATCCCTGACATTGCCTTATGGCGAGGAACCCGACGTTAAATTCTTATTGATTGATTGAAGTGCTGTTTATCTGGCTGGAGCCAGAGGCGATGACGGTAAGATACTCGACCGCGGATCAGTATGTGCGGGGTTCAAATCCTGGGCTCGCCCGATATCGCTTTCGAGTGAGGAAGCTGACGTTAACATTAGCTTTTTTTGCTTTCTCTTTTATATTATAGTAATGTTCTTGGCTATATGTCTGTTATTATGTGTAATATATGTAATAGTTTTCTTTTATTATTTTCGTGGTATGTATCTTTTAGTAGTTCACTACAAAGTTCGAGAAGTGCCTCGTATAGACGTCCTATGACGATGTTAAAACATTCCTATATTGTACTACATACTGTATAATGAATAATCATTAAATATTTAGATGAATCAAGATTAAATTGCACGCTTTTCAACACAGAAATCAATATTAAAACAAACACAACTCCCTGAGCAATAATAACAGGCGGCTTAAGTTAAACACTAAACATACCTTTATTTGTTGCTGTTGCTCTCTTATAACATCCGTGGCTGTAGCAGCGGTGACGTCATCCAGTCCCGCTAGCTCCGCCTCCGTAGCGTCCAGCCAATGGGTGAGGCCCTCTAACGTGTCCTGCAGTAGATTATAACGACTTAATAAATAAATTATGTCAATGAATGCAACAACTGATGTGTTCCTTTGAATATTGCGACATGCATACATTAAGTTGTGAGTTGTGTATAAGCCATGTACTCGTGTATTAATATATGTATGTATATATATATATATGTATATATATATATATATATATATATATATATATACATACTTATAGTACCTGTATTATTACGTGTGCATTCTACACACCTGGAAGAGGTTAGCGAGAGGAATGGCTTGCTCCAGAGCCGCTAGTCTCGCTGCACTTGCTCTGGAGCAACTGTCTGCTTGCTGGCGCAGCTCCTCCATCTTATCCTTGATCACCGGATCCTCGTCCACCGCCCGGATGTCCCGGCACAGTCTCTTAGAGGTGGAGAGGACGTCACGTGACCTAGCCTTCTGAGTCATAACCTCGTCGTGCACAACCTGCCAGCAACAACAACAACAGTACAATGCTTACACCACCTGCCAGCAACAACAACAACAACAACAATAACAACAGTGCAATGGTTACAGGTGATCAGGTGGAACATGAAAGTGGAATGAACATTTGTACACATATGGAATGAACAATTGTACACATATGGAATGAACATTTGTACACATATGGAATGAACATTTGTACAAATATGGAATGAACAATTGTACACATATGGAATGAACATTTGTACACATATGGAATGAACATTTGTACAAATATGGAATGAACAATTGTACACATATGGAATGAACATTTGTACACATATGGAATGAACAATTGTACACATATTGCACATGTTTACAGTCTCAGTGGGAGTTGAAAGCAATCATTGGGAAAACGGAATATTATACTTAAATCAGAATAGATGAAACTGAATTAACCCATACTTTTTATTTTCTTATAAAATTAAATAATGAAATTAATTATTTAAGTTTATTGAATCTGAAAATGAAGTACTTGAGCTATTAGTATATTTCTCTTATTTCTTATTTTTAAACTCACAAGGCCAGGCCAGTAAATATAGACATTAAAATAACAATAATGTTATAATAATATGGTTCTGCATCCAGTTCACCCTTTTTACAGTTTATAATAATGAAACAAGCTGAGATTAACGTTCAATTGTCCTCAAATCTTTTGTCATGATTCAATATGAGCTGCCAGATGAAAATATCTTGAATAAAACAAGTGTACAAGTGTATTTATTTATCTTAATTTTGCACCTTTATTACTACCTATTAATTTGCAAATAACAATTGCAATTAATAATTTGAATTAAACTCTGATTATTACATTGCATTACAATTATTAAATGTATTTATTGCATTGATTAATTGATAAAGATAATTTAACAATAATTAATAATAATAAATTAAATTAATTGTACTACAATTCTAATACTTTCTGAAAATAATTTCTTTATTTTTTATCTGACAACTCAATTTCTTGGTGTCTAAGCATCAGCTTACTGTTAGTTAATAAGTTAGTTAATTCCTTTCTGACGTTGGTATGGATCTTAGTGCTTTAGACCAGCCGGTGACTGCACGTGTCGTAGAAGGCCTTCTACGACACGTGCAGTCACCGGCTGGTCAATTCTTAAAACAACCCGGACAGAACATGGTCTAAAGTAACAAATAAATAAATAAATGAGCAAACCTTGAAGTCCTGCAGCAGCTGCTGTAGCTGCATTGGATCAGTTGGCAGAGCCTCTGCCTCAGCTACGTCCCTCTCTGTCTCCGCAAAGTACTCTATCAAATCATCCAGTTGATTTAATAGCTGCAGTGATCAATCAATCAACTAATCAATCACTCAATAGCCAATCCATCAATTAATTTGTCAAACAATAAATCACTAAATAAATCACTCACTCACTCACTCATTCACTCACTCATTCTCACAAGCAAACAATGAAATAATTAGTAACCGTAGTGATTTTCTTTATACTTAACACCAGATAGCCCAAGACAAAAGCCTAACGCAAATTTCATTTCTTGGAGATATGCCAGAGCCTTGAATTCAGATTCTGTATAACTGATCAGGAGTTACCAACTCAAACTAAGCAGGACTCAATAAATATACACAACGAAATGGCGTGAACTGATATGCCGATAGTAAACACGAGAAAGTGGTGTTAACTTTAACTGAAGAAAGTGTTAAGAAGGTGTTCACTTTAAATAACTAAAGTGGTGTTAACTTTAAATAAAGAAAGTGGTGTTAGCTTTAAGTAAAGACAGTGGTGTTAACTATAAGTAAAGACAGTGGTGTTAACTATAAGTAAAGACAGTGGTGTTAACTATAAGTAAAGACAGTGGTGTTAACTATAAGTAAAGACAGTGGTGTTAACTTTAAACAAAGAAAGTAGCGTTAACTTTAAATAAATAAAGTGATGTTAACTTTAATTACAAAAAGTGGTGTTAACTTTAAGTAACGAAAGTGGGGTTAACTTTAAATAAAGAAATAGGTGTTAACTTTAAAGAATGTGGTGCAAACTTTAAATAAAGAATGTGGTGTTAACTTTAATTAAAGAAAGCACTGTAAGCTCACCTCCACAGACTTCTGTCTCTGTGCCCTCAGTTGCCCCACACTCTTAGCCACCTGTTCATCCAGGACAGCAAATCTCTTGTTGTCAGAGTCACACAGATCAGTGAATGTGGCAACAGCCGTGGAGTCAGGTAGCAGAGTGGATAGACGCTTAGCATCGTGGTTCAGTGACTCCAACAGAGGTCTGTTCGAATCCAGCATCTCACTAAGCTCCTAAAGATTAAACGTAAATACCAATTTTAAATTTTTAACCATAAATCAACAAAAATATATTTAATAAATTCCTAACTAGAGGAGATAAATCTGTTATTTATTAATTTTATTATTTGTTATTTATCTGATTTTTAATCTATTTCAGTTAATCTAACTCAATAATCTTTAATCACGCTTTCACTCAGCAGTATAAAATTACATTGCTCAACTTTGTGGAATGAAAGTTGCAATATCCTTGAACAAGTCTATGTAACGGTAGCTCGAGTGTATTCATTGAATTTCCTACAAACCTCTAGCTGTTTATCAGTATCCCCAGTGGCCGCCCCACCGATCATAAGCTCTTGGCTCTGGTAAAGCGAGTCCAGCAACGGTGCCGCCTCTTTGTCCAACCACTCCTTCAGCCTCTCATGGGTCTCCTGGAAGCGCTGGACCACCGGAACAGCCTCATCCATCTTTCCCAGCCGTTCCGACGATCGGCTGACGATGAAGGAATACCGAGACTTGAGCTTGGCGAGCGACTGGTCGACCTCATCGGTGACGTCTCTGGCAGAGCTCGCAGGCGCGTGCTTCTTGAGCTCTGAGGCGCTGATGACGACGTCGTCTAGGTCTGACTTCCTCGACACCACCTCGATGTTGATAGACTGAAACAAATTAAATAATTAATAACGTTAGAAAATATTGGCAAATTGAATTATAAAATAAAAAATTAAGGTCGAAAAGAATTAATTACAAAAAGCTAATAAGTACTGTATCTCATTTATTAGATTCCTACCCTCTGCTCCTCAGTGTGTTTCTCGATGCTTCCAGTTTCCACCTCACGCAAGTCCAGAGCATTCAGCTGTCCTTCCACTTCGTCCATCCATTTAGTCAAAATGCCGGTCCTCTCGCTGTAATCACGTGACGCGTCTAGCGCAGCCTCCAGTGACACCTGGTGATCAGCTGAGCAACTTTTAAGCTCCTCCCAGCGAGTTAAAAGTCCAGTAAGCTCCGCCTTTATTTCGTCAGCTTCTCTCTCGTCATTGGTCTGCGCCATTATTTCTTCAGCCGTGGCCTTCGTTGATTCAACAGGCTCGACGTGGTCATCCAGCATTCTCTGAATAACCTGTGACCAATAGAAAAACGATTTACATTCTTTGAATAACCTGTGACCAATAGAAAAACGACTTACATTCTCTGCATGAAGATGGTAGCTACGTACGCTACCGGTACATAGCAAAGGAGTTGCTAGCCAATGAAATAATCAATCAATTATAGATAGCAAAAGGTTTCATATAATTATTAAGTATATATCAATTACCGTAAAAGAGAACAACAAAACACTTTCAGTACCGTTGTAAATCAATCTATCAGAATCAGAGAAATAAATTCAAATATTTTGCCGCTCGAATTCTTTTTAGAAAAACTATCATCACCATAAATAAGTTACAAATCAACCTTTTGAATCTGAAGCTGAGACTTGATAACTTTATAATCGAGTGACGTCAGTTTCTGATTGTCCAACATCTCTTCTGTGTCCTTCATCCATTTCAGCAGCGACTCTACCGCGTCCTTGAACTTTCCGCACTTGAGAAGGTCAAGGTTAAGAGCACGTTCTTGTTCCATGACCTTGTCGGTGAGGGTCGCCCAGGTGGCGCTCATGTCGTCTATATGGGACTCTATATCTACGGTGTCCACACCCGGTGCAGCGCTACGAGAGAGGCTCTGACCAGCCCTATACACGGCGTCGTATTCCTTCTGCAGGGGCTCCACCACCGTCTTCTGTAGGTCCTGCGAAAAGTGTTAATTAATCAGCATTAATTTGTTATTCATTTATTTCTTTTAATTTCTTTATTTCTGATAAAACAGTCGTCTGTAAATCTAGCCAAAATATCTGTCAGTTTATTTAACATTAGTAATTAAAATTTTACTGTTATTTTATTTTAATTAAAAAATGTTTTAATTCATATTAATATATATCATTAGAAATTTTAGAACCTTAATTAACATGTTTTCTCACTAAAGAAATAAAGAACTGTAAAACTTAATATAACAATTTTTCATTAAATAAAATCTGTCAACATAGCACGGTGGTAAACTTACGGAATCATGGAAGTTAGAACATGACGAACAGAGATTTTAATTCCGACTAAAACTGAATAATTAAAAACAAATACGAAAGACTCCTGAAAGAGTACAAATAAAACGATTAAAGAAAAAGATAAACTGACCTTGAGGCGTTCTTGTTCCTGTTTCAAAGCCGCTACGTCCACCGGTGCACTTGACCTTGGCTCTCCAAGGTCAGCAACAAGGTCACGCACTCGTCTAGACATCATCTGTGCAGAGTCGATGAAGTTTCCAAGCTGACTGCGATCAGATTCCAGCATCTTCTTCCTCTCATCCACCAGAGCTCTGACTGCCTCCGAGCCCTTCAGCAGGTTCTGTATCTACATGTTGATACAGGAAAATTAAAAAATTAAAAAAAAGGAAAATAAAGAAATAAATAAATAAAAGAAAAATTAAATAAAAATTAATAAATAAGTAAAAGTAAAAGTAAATAAATAAATAGAAAATAAAGAAATAAATGAAAGGAAAATAAATAAATAAATGGAAAATTCATAAGTACATAAAATGAAAATAAATACATAATAAATGCATAAATAAATAAATAAATAAATAAAATGAAAATAAATAAATAAATAAAAGGAAAAATAAATGAATAGATAAATAGAACGAAAAAGAAAAAAAGAAATAGAACGAAAATAACTACAAAAAATAAAACGAAAATGAATACATAAATAAAAGGAAAATTAAATAAAGAAATAAATGTATAATAAAACAGAATAATAGAACGCCTACCTGTTGGCACTGACTGGAGTCATCACTGAGACTGCCACTGTTCACAAGCTGCTCACAGTTCTTTGTCACATTGTCCAACAGTGAGTCTACCTCGTCCAGTTCTGATTTATAGTTCTGTCATACAAAACAACAATATAGACGTAAAACAATCAATCAATTGATCGAACAATAATCAATCAGCCAGAATCAAATATCTGGAGGGCAATGTCGGGGAAATGTCTCAATTGAAACATTTGATACAATTTTTTCACTAACCAGAGAACAGATGTTTCTGCAGAGATCAAACAGAGATAGAGAGAGAGAGAGAGAGAGAGAGAGAGAGAGACAGACAGAAAGAGAGAGAAAGAACGAGAGAGAGAGAGAGAGAGAATGTAAGTTCTCCATCTAATGCAAAGAAGTTCTAAAGTCCAAACAAACTGATTTGTTATATTTCTAATATCTTTTTAATATCTACCAATAAAGCAATGCTTAAAAGTCTCAAAGTTCAAATTAAATTATATGAAAGAATAAACATCAAATAATCAAATGCTAAACAGAAATTATATATATATATATATATATATATATATATATATATATATATATATATATATATATATATATATATATAGATCTGTCTCGTGCATATCAGACACACAATCAATTGAGATAAACAACAAATACTCATTTTAATGTTTACTAGGTAAGATGATGATGATGATGATGATTATGATGATGATGCCAATGACGATGTTTAAAAAAGCTGGTAAAGCTAATGTTAATGTCAGTTTCCTCACTCGAAAGCAATGTCAGGGACGGGCGAGCCCAGAACTTGAACTCCACACAGTAATAATTCCAAGTTATTTCTCATAACTCAGAAATACTGATCTGAGCAGTGTTGCCATGCTTAGATCAGTCTGCGGATACTGATCTGCAGACGAATATCTTACCGACACCGCCACTGACCTCAGCCAGTTTACTAGGTAGGGTTAATAAAATCTAACCTCCAGAGCTTTCACTTGTGATTCGATGGCATCCAGATTCCTGGCAGGGGGTCCTTCCCTCTTCAGCCTCTCTTCCACTCCAGACAATTCCTTTCCAACGCGCTTTATCTCGTCCTATTTAACAACAACAACAACAACAACGATTTTATTAGAGTTCCAGGCTTATCTAGTTTAATTATTTATTTCCACAATAATTTATTTGATCCAAAAAATGCAAAACAACATTCATATTTATATAAAATTGTAATATTAATACTATTCTTAATATTAGTTTTCATATTAAAATTAGCATTTAAAATAATATTAACATAGCTAGTTTTACTACTATTAATTAAATTATTTATTATTTTATTTATTGTCAATTAATTTATTAATTTATTTATTGTGTATTAATTTTATTATTTAATATTTTATTTATTGTGCATAAATTTGATCCCTTCATGCGATAATATAATTAATCATCACGACTTGCCTGTAACTCAGAGACGCTCGCTGCAGCATCGCTGATCTTGTCCAGCCGGTCTCTAATGGCACTTCTGGCCGACATCTGGTGATCTTTTAGAGACTCCACCTCCTCTGATAGGTGACTCGTCTGGGAAGAGATCCCAGGACCTAGCTCACACAACCTCTCTATCATCTCACTGATGTAGTCGATCTGTGGCGTGAGTCTTACCAGCTCCGTGTCCAAAGCCTGGAAATAAAACAGGCTAAAGATTAAATAAAATCATGATAATGATGATGATGATGATCATCATCATTATCATCATCATCATTATGATCATCATCATGATCATGATGATGATCATGATGATGATGATCATCATCATCATCATTATCATCATCATCATTATCATCATCATCATCATGATCATGATGATGATGATGATGATGATGATCATCATCATCATCATCATCATCATGATCATGATGATGATGATGATCATCATCATGATGATGATCATCATCATTATTATCATGATGATGATCATCATGATGATCATCATCATCATGATGATGATGATGATCATCATCATCATGATGATCATCATCATGATGATCATCATCATGATCATCATCATCATCATCATCATCATGATCATCATCATCATCATCATGATCATCATCATCATCATGATGATGATGATGATGATCATCATCATCATTATGATGATCATGATCATCATCATTATGATGATGATGATCATGATCATGATGATCATGATCATCATCATGATGATGATGATCATGATCATCATCATCATTATGATGATGATGATCATGATCATCATGATGATGATTATGATCATCATGATCATCATCATCATCATCATGATGATGATGATCATGATCATCATAATGATGATGATGATGATGATCATCATCATCATTATCATCATCATCATCATCCTTTGAATCCCAGCTTAACTAGGATCGGAATACGATTAAATAAAAAATAGGAGAATAATTCATCACAATATTAGTTATAGCAGTCAGTCTATTTTTGTCCTGACCCTAGTTAAACTAGGATTCAAGGGTAGATGATGGTGATGATTAGTTATAATACTACTACTATTAATAATAATAATAATAATAATACCAAAAATAATAAATTTTACTATCGTGTCTAAACTCAAGAAAGCAGAAGTTAATAGATTTATAATTTATGTTAACCTGCAGTTTGTCTGCGGAATATTTCTCAGCAGTGTTGCCATGCTCAGATGTAATGATGTCAGTGATACCACTCAGTGTGTCAGAAACCTGAACCAAACTAAACTTTATCTCGTCAGATTTCTGCTGAGCATCATCCAGTCTCTGCAACCTCTCGTCCACGTCTAAATCAATCAATCAATCAATCAATCAGTACTATCTTTATTTCCAATACAAAGTAGTACAAAAAAGTACATCACAATTTAATTATATATTACGGTTTACTAGAAACATTGACAAACATAAACAAATTAATACACAAGAATAAACCTTGCCGAGTATTAAACTTTATTTCATGAAAACCTAAACTAGAATATTAATTAAATAAATATATCTATAAATAAAAAAAGGTGGCATGTTTAAAAAGTTAACAGAAGAATACTTTGTGCAATGAAGATTCTCACCTATTATTTTACATATTATATTTTTATTATTTATATATTTTGTATATTATTATTACTATTCAGCCTCAGTGCTGATAGCTAGAATGTGTACAACCCTGAACGATTACGCTTTCATTGAACCTTGACGTGAAACACACAAAGCTAAACTATTAAAATATAGAGTCATACAAGGCAGTCCATGTATGTGTAACTATAAAATGCTAAATTAATTATTTACCTTTTGACATTTTGTCGAGTTTTTCGGCGTTTGTTTCCACTTTTTCCGTCAATTCCTTCAGAGAATTTCCAGAGGAATTTAGATCTTCTCCAAGTGAATCCTGCAAGGCTACCAGTGACTCCAGAGCCCTGGAAAGTTCTGCCTGATCAATGGACTTCCTCTGAAGGTCGCCTGCATAACCGCAGCAATCCTCATGAGACACACAATGAAATTGGCTCTCATACACTAAGCTCTTTTCATAATTAAAAGTTAAATTATAAATTAGATAAATTAAATAGAAAAATAAATTGTAAAAATTAATTTAACTAAAAACTAAAGTAAAGTACTGTAGTAAAGTACTGTAGAATTTTACAACAATAAATTAACTGTCGAGCTTAAGTTAGCTTTATATTTAAGTTTTCAAGTGCGTCAGCACAAATTTATTAGAAAAATGACCTAACAGTTTAGTTTTTCTAATAGTTTGAAAAGTTGAATACTTTTAATAGCTTAAATAGTTTAATTAGCTTAATACCTTTAATGGTTTAATAGTATTAATACTTTTAAAAGTGCATACTATAATTCTACACATAACTTTTTCCTGTATTGCATTAATAAATAAAGCAAAAAACATCCGATCAGAAGAAATGAATTGACTCAACTAAGTCTACGAAAGTCGACATTGGAATGCTGGTCTAATTGCATAGACCGAAAATTAATTGAATACATACAGCGTTCTAAATGCAACGACAAGATTTAAAAATTTACTTAACAGGCTTTATTGAATTTTAGATTTACACTGGTTCACGAAAATTTATGAATTCTCTTAGATTGGCTTCACAGTGCTCGATGTTTTGATGGACGTCAGTAGCACTTTCATGATATCGTAAAATACTGAACTTTAGGATTTTTGATTTACGCTGATCAATGATTGAGTGCAATATAGTTTTGTCGAATATTTAGAGTCATAGAACTCAATATTGCGATAGATGTCATTAGCACTGTTATTATATGACGTCCCTGACATCATCCCTGGATGAGGAAACGGACATTAAACCTTTATTATTATTACTATTATTATTATATTGTATTCTGTAGCAAACGCAGACAACAAATAATTAGGAAACAGTAGAGGAAAAGAAGAAGACCTTGAAGAGAGCGAGCGTCCTTGAGCTGCCTCTGAGAGGTCACCTTGTCGAGGCAGATGTCGTCACCCAGTCCGGAGAACCTCTCGTCACCTATGTCGAGCCAGGCTGTCATAGCATCGAGATCATCGTGGAACTGTGTGGCCTGCCTGACAGAGTCTCGAACACGAGCCTCCTTCTCTGAGACCTGACAACGTACCGATAAGGCACGATCAATCAGTATGTTTGAAGCTTAGTTGAGTATATCATGCCAAGGCATATCTCGACGAAATTACATAAAATAAACCAACTACAATATGTAAAAAGTCTAAGGCTGGAGCCCGTGGCGATGTCCGTCAGCTACTTGACCGCGGATCAGTACTAGCGGGGTTCAAAAACTTCAAATCTTGGGCTCTCCCGTCACTGAAATCGCTTTCCAGTGAGGAAACTGACGTTAACATTAGTTTCTTCATTAAAACACAGGATGGAGCAAAACGCAGTAAAATCTCATTATTTTAAAATGAGAAAATGAAAACTAAATCTAATAATAAAGCTAAAAACCCATCTCTTTCGCCATATATGTCTAAATTTTGACCCACTAGACTTGAATCTGGGACTTGCACTGTTTTGATCTCGCATTCTCTTATGATCTCTGAATACTCAGCCGTCATCGTATGGTGCTTTGGCGCCTATTTATACACTGTCTGCAAGAGACGTCCCTGACATTGCCGTATGGTGAGGAACCAGACGTTAAATTCCTATGTACTGTTGATATATTAATAAGACTAGCAAAAATTCACATTTTGATAAATGTATTAGCATCATAATAGAAGCATTTCTATAATGAACCATAGTCACGTGTACTAGCGGACGCCCTTAGTTCAGCGACTACCCGACCTACACAGGTCTTTTAGATACGGTGCAAATCTACTATTCAGAACTAGTAGACAACAAACCTGATCCCGCAGTCTTCTCCAGTCGCCCTTGGTGCTATCGAGCTTGTCTGCGAGGAGGGACGTTCCCGCTGTGCGCGCCAGCTGATCAACCGTTCTCTGACCCCCCTCCAGCAACTGTCTCATCTCACCCTCGCGATTAGCGACCTCGTTCTGAACGCCCTGTCAGCGCAGAAAATGTAATGAAATACGTGTCGCACAGTTGATATTCCATTTTAGTTTATATTTAGTTTAGACACACCACCTTCGACGAATCTAATATTTCGGGAACCCACCTCAAAAGCCATGTCTTTCCCAAGCTATAGGCTACATAAGGTATGGATAAGGATTAGACTTTGTGAAAGGATTAACTTGTTGATCTAAGGAGTGCTCTTATGGAGCGAGAAAACAGACTTTGAGTATGAATATGTACCTTGAACCTGCCACTTAGCAGTGCACTGAAGTGAGATTTAGTTATATATTTTATTTATTTAAATTATCTACATTCCAGTGCAATTTATTGACACAACTTATTTAAATTTATGTTATCAACCTAAATGATAAAATTATAATTTATTTATTAGTGTAATTATATCAACTTATAAATAACAATTTATCTAGCTTCTTTTTTATTTATTTCTTGATTGCCGGGTGAATATCCTATATGAGAATATGAAAGCAAACACACCTCAAGTTGTCTGGCTTGCTTCGTCAGCTGATCACGTGAGCAGACGACTCGAGGCTGCAGACACTTGACGCTATCTCTCATGCCACTCATCCACTTTGTCGCATCATCCAGAGCTGAACTCAGCTTCTCTGCCTCACTCTGAGCATTCTCCATAGACTTCTGTCTCTCAGCTGAGAATTACATTACACATTAACTAGTCAAAGAACTAGTAATATATAATAAACAGCTAGTAAAAAATTACTAGCGAAATAATTCTTCATTATTATAAATAATATTATATATTATAACAATATTTATTCATTGCTATAATTATTTCATTTTCCATAGACCTCTGCCTCTCAGAGGAGAATTAAATAAAATATTAACTAGTCAAACAGTTCCCCGTGTTGTGTCCGGATTGTTTGAAGAATCGACTAACCGGTGACTGTATGCGTCGTAGAAGGCGACTAAAGCACTAAGATCAAAGCCAATGTCAGGAAGGGCATTCGGTTGGTGAGTGTCTGCGTTACTACCTACAGTTACATCGCAGCACAAAACTTGAGTTGTGACGTGAACTCACTTCTGACAGGTTCTTAATTCTAATTAATACTCTCTCTCTCTCTTTCTCTTAATGCACTGCCAACTGGCAGGTTCATAGTATAAAACGCCTCCACTCATCAATAAAATGATAATTATAATATAATAAAACTATAATGAGAAGAATAATAATAATACAATAATAATAATAATAATAATATAATAGTTACTTATACCAATACTTATAATTAATACTATAATTTGAATTATATTAGGCAGAATTACAATTATATTACTCAGGTTCTGATTGACAATATGGACGTTAAAACAACGCACCGAGTTTTTTCTGCAGATCTTTGAGAGACTTCTCGACGTAGGTCAGCTTGTTCTTTAGCTCCACCTTAGATGTTGAGTCCTTCACCATTCCTATCAACCCATCCCTCAGCTGCTGGCATTCTGCCAACTGCGCCTCACAGTCAGACAATTCCGTCTGCAGCTTCTAAGCATAACACCACAATAACGGTTCCGTGATTTGTATAATATATTTTAATGATTTGTATAATATATTATCATGTCATATAATCATAGTCATATTATCATATTGTCATAAAAATGGTTAGTAACTTACTGTTACATTAGTTTTATGACGGTAGCTCGAGTGTGTCGAGTCGTCTTGAAGAGAAGCCTTGTGCTTCTGAACCTTGACGTTAAACACACTAAAACCAACCTATAACATATTATCAAAAAGTAAATATAACATTGTCAGAAAAGAAAGTTCCACAACAACGTCAGAAAGGGAATTCGGTTGGTGAGCGCCTAGGCTCAAAAAATTGCTACTAATGTTTAAACGAATGGAAAGGTATGGGCATATTGTGATTGGCGTGGGACAGAGAGGATTGGAGAAGGTCTATGCGAATCCCGACTCTGGTTAAACTGCTATTCTAGAGAAGATGATGATGATGAAGTATATCATTATTAGAAATCTTTGGAAGTAAATATTTTATATTATTGAATTCGTTTACAATTTTTAAAAGTTCTACAATCAGTTTAGTTTCAAAACAATATCAGAAGTAAAGCCACAAAACTACATCAATTAACATCAATGAACATCAATTAACAACGCTTTCTATAACGTCGATCCAAGGCAGATGAAAATCCACTCTCCACTCATCTCTATCTTCCGTTTTCCTTCTCATGTCCACACACGAGTGAATGTTTGTATCACCTATAACATCCCTTTTGATATACCATTATCCTTGACACTCTGTATACTAGGAATGTTGCATCAAATGTTGCATCAATTGATGCAACATTTGATGCAATTGCAGTTATCAACTGATGATAACTATGATCTCGTCTCCGACCACTCTGCAGTACTTCTTACGCCGAGAGAAAAAATAATAACAAAAGAACCTCGACCTACAAATAAATAAAATATAGATAAGATAAAATATAGATAAGATAAAATATAGATAAGATAAAATATAGATAAGATAAAATAAGATAAACAAATCTACTGATTGGATGGGATTCAAAAGAATATATATGATATGAATATATAAATAATAGAATAAGCTGCACATTTATTTCATAACTCTCGATAAGACACAGTTACTGAAAGAACCGTGTAAATTCGAACCTTAAACCTATCATGTTCATCCACAGCGCTTCCCCCACTCAAACTATCCAAACCATCGCTGATTCCTTGTAGCCCAGTGGATAGCAGCTCCGACTTTTCATGAAGAGCTGTACTGAGCTCGAGAGCTCTGTTCAGATTTGAACTGCGATCCTCCAGCTGCGCTGCAACGCGATCCCAGTCTTTAGTCACTTTGTCAAGCGATGAATTAATTGCACCAGTGTCTTGATTGTCGGCGTCGAGCCTTTCTAACAAGGAATGACCTTTCTGTAGGAACGAATCGTACAGTGGTTGCTGAGCTGCCATTTCTTCTTGAAGAAGCTGAAAAACACAATTACTACCAATGTAATGCACTGAAGAACAGTAAACTGTCCATGCACTTCTCATAAGAAAATTTCAAGATTTATCATATCGTTCCGGTTCGAAATATTCCCTGCGTTCTTTTGATTTCGGATTTTGTTTATTTGTTTTTTGATAAAATCTTTACCACAATAAATCAGCGATGAGTAAAAAAATGGAGTGTTTAAATAAACCAACTTTGATATCTCTTGTGGTCTTTGTGTACTTAGTCAGCATCGTGTGGTGTTTGACTCCTGTTTGTGCAGAGTCTACAAGAGACGTCCCTAACATTGCCTTATTGCGAGGAACCGGACTTTAAATTCCTATTGATTGATTGATTAATCACAGCACCTGGACCAGACAACACCATACACACCAGTCACTAAACGAAATGAAGGCACAGGTAAACTACCTCGACTTGAAGCAGCTGATTCTTAACAAGGCTGGGATCAGTGGCCACCACAGTCAGTAGGGACATCATCTTTTCCTTCTGACCCAGCCAGCCACACAGCTGGGTGCGAGTGCCCTCAAACCCCTTCAAGTCCTGCATCATATCGGTGAGAGACTGGCCTGATGACTCCGCCAACTCTCGTAGATTCCTCATTCGTCGATCTGTCGTCCAAGCAATCAATCAATCAATTAATTATAATTATAAAGAAATTTAGTAATGTTATCGTAATCTACTGTGATCGATATTCAGTTATGGCTAGTCATTTATCGCTAGTAAATTTTCACTAGTAAACAATCGCTAGTCAACAATAGCTAGTCAACTATAGCTAGTCAACTATGGCTAGTCAACTATCGCTAGTCAACTATCGCTAGTCAACTATGGCTAGTCAACTATCGCTAGTCAACTATGGCTAGTCAACTATCGCTAGTCAACTATGGCTAGTCAACTATCGCTAGTCAACTATGGCTAGTCAACCATGCCTACTCAATTATCGAGTCAACTATCGCTAGTTAATTGTCTCCAGTAAATTGGCGATTCATAAAGAGCATTAAAATAAATAGAGAAATACTGAGACAATATTATCAAAAGAATAGAAGAAAGACACTCGTACCAAGTTTTCGAATGTCCTTTTCGATGTCTTTGGTGTCAGGAGAGTTAACATGGCTGACGACGAGTTTGTTGGCGACAGCTCTGAGGGAGTTCACAGCTGCCTCCTTCACCAACAGCTCCTTGTCCAGTTCCTACAAACAGTGTCACAACAGATTCAGTCAGTACAAGTTCCTGTCAAGTTCCTACAAACAGCATTACAACTGATTCAGTCAGTACAAGCTCTTGTCAAGTTCCTACAAACAGCATCACAACTTATTCAATCAGTAAAAGCTGGCAACGCTAAGGTTAACGTCAGTTTCCCCACTCGAAAGCGATGTCAGTGACGGGCGAGTCCAGGATTTGAACCCCGCACATACTGATCAGCGGTCGAGTATCTTACCGACATCGCCATTGGCTCCAGACAAACTGATACAAAATAAAACAAAAACCTGATCCAGTTCTTATGAATGTAGACTGTACTAGTCATCTTGGCTTTAGGTTGTTTCCATAGTGGTTGGTGTTGGCATTAAATGTTTGAAAACTGGCTGTGAAACTTTATTCAGTCTTAGAAACTAAATGCCAATACCAACTACTACGGAACCAAGCCAAAGCCAAGATGACGAGTATAAAAATGGTTCAAAAGCGATACAAATCCAATATACCGAAAACCAGTTCAAATAGTCCAAAGAAAACAAAGTCTACAAAGAGTCCACCTAAGTAACTATCAGTATACACGTCTACACAAGCAAAAAAATAAAAAATAGTAATAACATAAATAAAATTTAAAATCATATTTTATCTTACCTTTAAAAAATCTTCTCTTTTTTATCTTATAAAAATAATGCACAATAAATCAACCACACCACACATGATTAAACTGAGCAATCGTATATCACGGAACACACAACAGAATAGCAAAAATTAAAATTAAATTAGAATGATCGAGTTCTTGATGTTTTTCAAACACCTCTCACCTGTTGCTCTTTCACTCTGCTCAGAGCCTCTTGTTCATTGGCCGGTAGTGAGCTGAGAGGAAGTACAACTTGTTCCTTGTTCTCCAGCCACTCCAGTAGATCCTGCCTCAGCTCCGAGTACTTGTTGACCTCTGCGCTGGTTTTGAGTAGCGCCCTCTGTCGCTCAGCGAGCTGTGAGCCAATGATCTCGTAGCGATTGCTGCATCGCACGAAAGAGATCTGCGTGTCGCTGAGACCTGGTAATGAGTCAATCAATCAATCAATCAAACAATCAATCAAACAATCAATCAAACAATCAATCAATATATCAATCAATCAGTCAATCAATTAATAAATCAATAAACAATCAAACAATTAGTCAATCAAACAACCAATCAGACAATCAATCAATTAATCAATAAAACAATCAATCAGTAAATCAATAAAACAGTCAGTCAGTCAGTCAATCAATCAATCAGTCAGCCAATCAATCAAGCAATCATTCACACTATTCAGTTTATCAATATATCGGCTAATTAATCTAACGTAATATCTGCAATCAAATTAATCTATTTTAGAATCGTAAAAACGTCTAATTAAATTCATAGAATATATCAATCAGTTATTCAATTAGTAATTAATAATCAGGAGAGAAACCTTTCAGGGAGGACATGATGGGATTGGTTGAGTCCATAGTGGCTGATCCAGAATCCTGAGCAGGTTCCCGTAGAAACAGACTCTGAGTTTCTGAAGTAAAGCAACAAAACAGAATCGACACTTATAGCGCTACTGTAGCCAGTGGCGATGTCGGTAAGCTATTCAACCGCGGATCAGTATGTGCGGGGGTCAAATACTGGGCTCGCCCGTCACTGACATCGCTTTCGAGTGAGGAAACTGCCGTTAAAATTAGCTGTACTAGCTTTTGTTACTGACACTAGGTACGAGATTCTGTGCATTAGGTGTTGTGCACTAGGTTCTGTGACCAGATTCCGTGCGCTAGGTTCTGTGCACTATGTTTTGTGCACTAGGTTCTGTGCACTAAGTTTTGGATAATTGATAAACTGCATTTTAATCGATACAAAACTTTTTGATACAAAAATTTAAACGAATGGAAAAGTTTCAGATAGGGAATTGATGGATGATATGATGTAGGTCAGAGAGAATTTGAACAGTCTATTCGCATCCCGACCCGAGCTAAACTGGGATTCAAGGGAAGATGATGATGGTGATGATCCAGTAATACCTAAATTATTATAGTATAACCAATATAGCAGTATTCATTCTAATATTAATCAGTAGCTAATAAGCAATTCATAAACAGATTATCTCTAAGGAATCAACAGAACTGAGGTTTTCAGTCCATCGTACTTCTCTTCACAGGCACTGAGTCCTTGCCCCTCACAGCGGCATCGTAAGCGTTACCCACATCGAACAGCTCTGACAGTGTCGACGAGAAGTCATCGTACTCTGAGATAACCGCCTAGCACACAACAACAACATCATGGATTTAGCAAACAACAATAATAATAGTAATAATAATAATAGTAATAATAATAATAGTAATAATAATAATAATAATCCTCATCATCATCAACAACACCATAGCAATCAGCCTAGCACATAAAACAACGCTATTGATTTACCAATAATAATAATAATAACAAGTAAAATACTATAATTTAAAAAAATAAAAATACAAAAGGCCAAGTAAAATAATAAAAATGCGCAAGATCTCAAGCTTACATTAAGTCCATCAGTCTGAGCTCTTAAGTTCTCCGGGGTCACAGAGATTGGCTCCAGACGTTCAACAAACTCTTCCTTCTCCATCAACCACTGCACCGTCTCCTCCAGTAACCTCTTGAATTCTTCTTCCCTGTTCTTTCTATCGCTTTCCTCCGATTTTCTCAGCTCCAGGCGACCCCTGAGCTCACTCATCTTCCTCTCAGCCTCCTGCAGAGGATCTCTGATGGACGCCTCGTCCGTGACGTCAGGATGATCCAGGAGTCTCGTGGCCACGCCTCTAAGCTTCTCCAGGACTTCCGCTTCTCTGAAAGATCAACCAATCAATCGATGAGCTGATCAATCAATCAATCAATCGATGAGCTGATCAATCGATCAAGCGATGATTGATTGATTGATTGATCAAAGGATTAACTGATCAATCAATCAAGCGATGAACTGATCAATCAATCAATAAAGTGATGAGCTGATCAATCAATCAAGGAATGTGCTGATCAATCAATCAAGCGATGGACTGATCAATCAATCAAGGGATGAGCTGATCAATCAATCGATGAGCTGATTAATTAATCAAGCGATGAGCTGATCAATCAATCAAGCGATGAGTTGATCAATCAATTAAGCCATAAGCTGATCAATCGATCAAGCGATGAGCTGATTAATCAATCGATGGAATGATTAATCGATCAAGCGATGAGTTGATCAATTAATCAGCCGATGAACTGATCAATCAATCAATCGATGAACTGATCAATCAATCAATCAATCTATGGACTGATCAATCAATCAAGCGATGAACTGATAAATCTATAAATCAATGGATGAGATGATCAATCGATGAACTCAAATGATGCCCAAAATTCATTATTCAGTAAGAAAATCATCCAATCACACATTCAATGTACTTAAAGACCTGATTACTAGTGCAGAACTGCAAAACAAGTTTTAGAAAAGGTTAAAACAAGTAGTAACATCTAGTTTCAGATCATATCTGCCTTATTTTAATTTCTTACTGCTCCTAACTTTTAAACCTGTCGCTTAGGAAGCTAATCCAACTAATACTGGCATCAGATGATTGTAGGAACTTAGCTGCCGGTGACCTTTTAAAAGCCCTCTCCGGTCTACAGAGGTTTTCATCAAGGGTTATTTATGCAGTATATTTCATCAGAAAATAACTTAGCTTTAAATTTTACTTAAAAAATATTCACTATTAAATGAGACAAATAGGACAATTCAAGTATCCTCTGATGTATGGATTACTTCATCAAGGGTTATTTTTTCATCCATCAGAAAATAATTTAATTTAGTTTTTAATTTTAAATTGACAAATATTTAATATTAACTGAGACCGTTAAGACAATGTAAGTAACCTCTGCTGTATGGTAGCCTCAATGCGCTCCAGTTCCTCTCTATCCAAACTCTTATCTTCCAGCACTGCCTCCACCAGTGGTGCAATCCAGCGATCCTGCTGCATCAGGCACGAGTCAAACTCACTCAACTCTTCCGCAATCCCTCTCTGCTTCTCGTTTCGTGATCTAGCCTCAGCTTCCACCTGGAAAAACCTCTCATTCAGCTCTCCCATTCTATTCATCAGCTTCTTCATTTTATCCGCATCCCCGCAAGCCTTGATCATCTGTTCCCCGGACTTGCCGAGAGCCTCCAGGGCCAGTCTGTGTGACTGGAGGTCAGAGAGGTGGTCGTTGAGGCGGCTGATCTGCCCAGAGAGCTGCCTGGAGTTGAGACTGATCGGTGGGGCTGCCGTGGAGGTGTGCTCAGAGTCCATCAGCCAGGCCTCGAAGTTGTCCAGTCCTTCCTTGAGTCCTACGGATTGTACCAGGGTGGATTGGAGGTCCCGGATCTTGTCCGTCGTTCCGGTGCTGATCCTTGAAATGCGTGCATCAGCCTGGATGAGAATAAAGAGAATAGAGTAAATTCCTCTTAATGCTTGAAACTGAGCGAAGGACAGACAGAGAGAGAGAGAGAGAGAGAGAGAGAGAGAGCCAGAGAGAGAGAGAGACATAGAGAGAGATAGCCCGAGAGAGAGAGAGAGAGAGAGAAATAGAGAGAGAAAAAGAGAGAAATAAGAAAGAGAATTTAAATAGACAAGACAAAATAAATGAGAGAGCTAAGATAAACAGTGAGAAAGAGAAATAGATAGAGCGAAGCGAGAGTCCAAAAGATACATAATCAATTGCCATTCATAGAAATTCATCAGCATTTGATTTGACAGAATCATATGAAAAGATGTCACAGTCATCGTATCAAATTCTCGTCAGGATTACATAAGTCAAGGACAATTCAGTCAATTGAGCCAACACAAATGCATTTATTTAATTAAAGAATAAAACAGCTCATTTAAACCAATAATAACATTAAACAACACAATAATAAGAATAACACAATTCATTGGATAAATGAAAGAATTTAAACAGATTCCAGGACCTCTTTCACATTATCCATATCCAGTGCACTCCTGGGATCAATCCCAAGCTCCGCCAGGCTGGTCTGGAGCTCCACTGCCACTGCCCTCACCTTGCCCAGCACCTCCTGCTGGCTGGAACACTCTGCCCTCAGAGCCGAAGCCTTTCCTATCTGATCCTGCAGTTCCACGGGATCGGCAGCGCTGGAACAGATCCGATCTAATCTCGTCTCTGCCTCGTCCAGCCATCCACCAACCTTCAGCATTCCACCGAAGCATTCCTTCTGTTGACTCGCTGCCTTCTGGAACTGATGAGAGAGACGTTCAGAGTCTGATCTGAGAGCCTCGTAGCGATTTTCCGTTGCGTTCAGCTGAAGTTTTATCTTGTTGAACCTGTCTGAGTCGTCCTCGGTGTTTCGCTTTCGTTTGTCACGACTCAGCTGCAGACATTTCTATAAATTAGTATAAAACAGCACAAAAAACTTAAAATAGCACAAAATAGTATAAAAAATTGCATAAAATAGTATAAAAATAGTATCAAATAGCATAAAACAGCATAAAATAGTATAAAGATAGTTTAAAATAGCATAAAATATATAAAAATTGCATAAAATATTATAAAATACTATATAGTAGCATAAAATGGTATAAAGTAGTATTAAATAGCATAAAATAGAATAAGATCGTATAAAAATAGTATCAAATAGTAAAAAATAGTAATTATCAAACAGTAAGCATCAAATAGTATAAACAGTTATTATAAAATAGCGTAAAATTATATTGAAGTAAATCATCTGCAGATAAAGTATCACAGCGTGCATAGTGTTGACTGGATGGCCAGGCTCTATAGCTTAGAAGAGGTCTTTTCTTCTATAAATCAGTTGTAGTTATTTCTATTGTTAAGTTCGTGCGAGTACGTAATGTATGTACGTAATGTAAATGAATTAAATTAATAAATAATATCAGATAAGTATATATGTAAATAACACAATACACTAATAAATCTTTTCTGTAACAGTATTCGCTGGAGAAAACTTGAGAATAAATCAACCAAAAGCTGAAAGTGTTGGTAAATGTCCATATATACATCTATATATGGATTTGCACTCTATTGTATATAATATTAAATTATATTGTAATTCGAATGCATGTGACTTACAGAACAACACTATTAAATATTAATCTTAAATTAAAAAGTAGAGCACTGAAATAAATTATAAAGTGAAATTGTAGAACGTACAAAATGATAGAGTAAATATAAAAAATCTGGCAATTAACTTAAATTTTTAAAATAGGAATGAATCATCATCATCTTCCCCTGAAACCCAGTTTAGGGTGGGGAAAATAGAAATGAGTTAAGAAATGCATTGTATAATAGAAATGTGTTAAAAAATCAATTGCACAAAATCAACCAATGTGAAAATATTTATGTTATGTGAACAAAATAAACCAATACTAACCCCGGCAGCCTCGAGGAAGTTGTTTGCACAGATCGCAGTGACAAACCTCAGATCAGCTTGGTGCTCGATGACGTCATTAGCAAACTCCTGCGATAGTGCAAACAGATGATTATATACATATATATATATATATATATATATATATATATATATATATATATATAATATACACACACACACAAGATTATATATTTAAATATATACCGTATATATGTATATATGATGATGATTTAAAGATGATTTAAAGATTCCCTCATATGTGGGCATGAAGAGGACAGTGGAAGACAGTAGCGTGGAGGCGAGCGATACCAAGGACCTGTCAGTAGGCAATGACTAACATATATTATATATATATATATATATATATATATATATATATATATATATATATATATAATATATATATATATATATATATATATATATATATATCGATATTCAGTTGCTCTGCGAATTTCGGAGCAGCCCAATAACCAATATCGAAAAATAAACAGCTACTAAATAAATAAATAAACAAATAAATTCATAATTATATATATAAATCTATCTGTAAGCCAGTAAAAGAAATATTAAGAATAGATAACACAAAATATTATAACTGCATACCTGATGATTTTTTTTTTTTTTTTCTAACTGTGCCGTGTTACCAGCTGCAGGTTTTTCTTTCTGGTCTGCGACATATTGTTCCGAGCCCAACAGCCAATCGTCGAAGCGCTTCTGTTCTTGTTTCAGCTTCATCAGTTCTTCGCTGCATACTCGCAGGGATCGAACCCGAGCCTCTGCATCACGATGCAGCTGTGCAGACAAACAGGCTACTCAATGAGACCAATACGAGTTCTGAACTTGATAGCAATTGTTGCCGCATTACAACATCATCAATAAAATATTATCTAAAGTATTCACCAACTTTAAAGATATTGCAAAACATTTTATATATTTATTACGCTGCGCTTCTCTTAACACAACATGCAAAGTGTAGCTAAACATTTAATTTAAATAAATGATTGGCCAGATATAGAGGTGTGCAACTGTTGCGAAAATCATTCAATGACAATTTTAATTAGAATATTAAATAACATAATTTCCAACGAGAGCTCTTCGAATCATAGTGAAAATATTAAAGATAAACAAACTATATGATGAAATTAATGTCCATGATAATTTCTATCACTCCTAAATCACATATTAGCTTCAAACAGTAGGGAAACTTTGGTCTACATATGGAATAAAATAATGCTCGATGCTGTCATGGCCTACAGTACTACTCCAATTGTTGTTATTTTTCAAACAGGAAGCTTAGTCTATTACACAATCGCCGATCTTTCTCATGGTTAAGCCTCTTCACTACGACAAACGCCCCTGAGATTTCAACCCTTACATTTAAAGTAAAACTTTAACATTTCACGTTGTGACCCAAAATGCCACAAGGTCGAGCCAATTAGCTGAAGTCAGCGGCAATGCTGTTAAAATATTCGATCGCGCATCAACATGTGCGGGGTTTAAATCATGGGCTCTCCCGTCACTGACATCGCTTTCGAGTGATGAAACTGGCGTTAACATTAGCTCTGCTTGACGTACCTCGTTGAACTCGTGGGTCACAGTGTCGACTGCCAGCTTGAGTCGCTCCTCGTGCTCCGTCGAGAACTCCGCAGCTCTCTCCAACATCTGCTCCGCCTGGTAGATCCGTGTGAAGATAAACTGCTTCCTGGACACTATCTCATCCAGCTCCTCCTACAATCAATCAATCAATCCGTGTGAAGATAAACTGCTTCCTGGACACTATCTCATCCAGCTCCTCTTACAATCAATCAATCAATTCGTGTGAAGATAAACTGCTTCCTGGAGACTATCTCATCTAACTCTTCCTACAATCAATCAGTCAATCAATCAATCAATCAGTCAATCAATCAATCCGTGTGAAGATAAACTGCTTCCTGGAAACTATCTCATTTAGCTCCTCCTACAATCAATCAATCAATCAATCAATTAATCAATCAATCTGTGTGAAGATAAACTGCTTCCTGGACACTATCTCATCTAGATCCTCCTTCAATCAATCAATCAATCAGTCAATCAATCAATCAGTCAATCAATCAGTCAATTAGTCAATCAATCAGTCAATCAGTCAGTCAATCAGTCAATCAGTAAGAATGTCAATCAGTCAATCAATCAGTCAATCAGTCAGTCAATCAGTCAATCGATCAGTCAATCAGTAAGACTGTCAATCTGTCAATCAATCGACATTAGTCTGTACGAATCAACACCAGTATGTAGGAATCAACATCAGTATATACGAATCAACACCAGTATATAGGAATCAACACCACTCTCTACGAATCAACACCAGTATGTAGGAATCAACACCACTATGTAGGAATCAACACCAGTATGTAGGAATCAAAACCACTCTCTACGAATCAACACCAGTATGTATGAATCAACATCAGCATATACGAATCAACATTACCGGACACACTAACAGTAACGCACCTGCTCCGCACGCTGTATGGACTCAACTTTTTCCAGGCTATCCGTCACCAGCTCATGCTCGAAGTTCTTCATGTCATTGATCCAGTTCTGATCAGCAGACAGCTGTCCCAGCAACTGAGACACCTGATCTTCTAGCTTAGCCTTCAGCACAACACACAGAGAGCAAAATATAATAACTGCCACTAACATTTCTAACTCACTAAGTTTTAATCTACTAGTATTTCATTGAGACTATCTCTCTCTCTCACTATCTCTCTCTCTCTTTCTCTCTCTTTCACCGGCGTTCTGCAAAGTTGGCAGATCCAGGATACCGATTTCTACTCATATGCTACTTTTCACGCTCTATAAAGAACACTTCATCGATCAGCGAATTAATCCCTTCACAAAAGGCTTATACCGAACATGTAAATGGCATCAAGCATAAGTTGAAATATAATTTTCGTAGATACCTTTACTCGAGTTGGGCATAGTTAAACAGTCATATTAAGTTAATAAGTAGACTTTTAAGAGTATTTAATATAAAGTATATTAAAGAAATACACAAAAGAGAATATCATAAATATATAGTTTAACTCATTTAACTCTAGATTTTAGCGGAGCACCGCATAACTAAAAATAACACCGTTATCACTTAGCTTACGTCTAATATAAGGTTTTCTACACGGGGTGAGTACATTATTAACTAAATCTTTCTTTATTTCATTCTGAAAATAAAATGTCAATGCGAGATGAGTAACATAGAGTTTTCGTGGCGATAGCTCGAGTGTGTCGAACCGCCTTGAAGAGAAGCCTTGTGCTTCTGACCTTGACGTTAAACATTTTACAGATTACAGCCATAGTACATAATTAAGCGTGAAAAGCTAAAAATGCCAAATTATCAAGGACTTATAAATAATTAGTTTAAAATAGGTTCATGAAGAACTTCTAAATAGCGCAGAAATTTAACAATTGTTAATAAAGCAAAATCAAATCCACACTAATAAGTAATGCTATAACAACTACTAGTGCAAAATTAAAAACAGCTACTAAGTAAATGTGTTAGTTAATACGGGGGGGGGGGGTAATAACTACACAATGAGGAAATACCTTTGAGTTAGTATATTTCAAGCATGAAAAAGCAGAACTAAGATACACTAGGTAACAGACATAATAATTAAATGACTATATCTCGTCAATGCTGAAATTCAAACAGATGCCATAAAGCAATTCTAACAGTTTTTATTCTGTAAAGTTTCATTCATTAACGAGCACATCACAGATTTCTAAAATTCCCTTTTTATACATTTTTTAATTAAAAATTAATACAATTATAATACTAATTATTGTAGTAGTAACATTATTATTATTATACTTATAACAATACTATAATTATTTTAAAAAGGTAGAAGCAATAAAACAATTGAAACTGAAGGTTAATAAATAGGATAGGATAAAAAATAAAAAATAAATATGATATAAAAATATGATTTAAAAAAATTGAAATTAAATAGGATAATAACTAAAATATATAGCATTGTATCATATTTAATATTATGATTAAATAGCTTAGCTATAAATATACATTCTGGTGACTCTGTCCTAATTAATCTGTCCTAGTAAACAACTAAAGCAGGAAAGACGTAAATCAGTTGAAATGCTATGAGACTACACACAAATGATATTCCTACACAGACAACAGTGAGTGAAGAAATGTATGCTACTACTACAACTATCGAGTGAAACCAGATAATAACAGATCAATAGTGTTCTTTAAAAAAAACTACTCGACTGTAACGAATAGTTATTTCTAATTCTCACATTTCACGGCAAATATTTGGCCGAATTGCTTTCATCAGTGGGCTGAATACGAGAGACGTCGAATACGAATAGTGGTCACGCTATTAAACTGAAAGACGAAGAGATTTATTTTTTTCTTATTAATAATATACTAATTTAAATTTAATATCTAAAAGCTAATAATTGAAAGACAAGAGAGCGAGAGAGAGAGAGAGAGAGAGAGTAGTTACCTAGCTAGAAAATAAATATAATATAATAAACTAATAATTAAATTAATTCATAGTAAAATATTAATTTAGAATTATCAATTGCTTATTAATATCTTTAATATCCAAAACTGAACGAATACGTCAAATACCGTTTATTTTTTAGTATAACGTTTGCTACTGTAGTTCTAAAAGTGTAGATTTAGAAGTTTTTCCTTAGGTCGAATATTCTACATGCTACTCGTTTTCAGCCGAATTGTGTGACATTCGGTACATACTGCTCGATAGAGTATAAGAGGCCGGCCGTTCAAATCCACTAGAAGCACTTTGTGACTTACAATGCGTTGAGAGACTTCCAAGAGCGATGTAACAGAATATAAAAATAATCAGTAAATAACAGAAAATAAGGTAATTAAATTACAAATAATTCGACTAAAGAAATCACATAAAGCCCTAAAATATCAGATCTAAACGAAACCCATATCGAAAGAGATTTGAGGGAAAAGATTCTACGAATAAGTGCATCTGATTTATATAACCAATTAGACTTTATTTTCTCAATTAAACCTGACTTTTATTTCTATTTGAAACATATGAATAAAAGAATCTGTTTAGGTTCAGATCAGACTTTCTTTCTCAGAGGTATCTAGCTGTGCCCACGTAGACGAACTAACTGCTCTACAAAGAATCCCCAAGTCAACGAAATGCGATGAAAAGAACGTTCTTCTTCTTCTTTTTCTTCAGTGCACTGCCAAGTTGCAGGTTCAAGGTACATATTCATACTCAAAGTCTGTTTTCTCGCTCCATAAGAGCACTCCTTAGATCAACAAGTTAATCTCTTCACAAAGTCTATGCCTTATCCATACCTTATGCAGCCCATAGCTTGGGAAATGTATGGCTTCTGAGGTGGTTTCCCGTTGCCTTCCTCAGTTAGGTGGATTAATTACCGTTTAATCCACGTTAACGAAAAGAAAGTAAATAACACTGAAAATATAATTATTACTATAGATTACAAAAACTACAATGGTAACATTTTCAATAATATATCGCAAGTGTATTAATACAACATGTAATAGTATTTAAATTTATAATAAATAGCTATGTTAAATTTATAATAAATAAACTATATTAGCTATAACTATGGTTATAGTTTTTTGTAATACTAGAATATAATTAAGAATATTTGCTAAAAATCAATTTTAACTGGATAATGTTTCGATTCAATTCAATACAAAATCCGCTATCGTACCAGAGATCACCTTATTAAAAGAAGTAACTTTTGAAAAACTACATGTTATTAGCTGAAGCATCCCACAACATAGTACAGTGAAACACCTTAATTACAATACATCACAGAGTTTATACCAAGCAGTTCCACACAATTAAATAATTACCATGTGATTATTGTTTGAAATAGGATAACGTAAGCGAGATATGGCATTAAATATGGCACGCAACAATTAAGCATCACACATACGTCACTCTTACATCGCACGTGAATGTGAGACATTTATGACCAAAAAGTCCATAAACATCCGACCGTTACTAAGCCCTAGCGACAACTTTATATCAAATTTAAAATGGCTTAGCTAAGCGGAAATAGATTGCCCAAATGAAGCACCACACCTGCAATCAGAGGTTTAACTATCTATCAATTACCTTGGCCATGTCAACAGCAGCAGATCCTGAGTGGGAACTGCTGGGACACTGGATGGATATCTTTGAGGACTGGCTGGAGTCAGCAGATGGTGTGATAGGGGATTTCTCCCTCAGAACGTCACTAGCGCTAGTCACCTTCGATTCGTCGCTAGAAATATCCCTAGCATTGTCAATCTTGCTGGTTAGGTTGCTTGCCGCATCAACTGTACTGTAGCCTGTATTAGTAATACCTGCACCAGCAACGCCTGCACCAGCAACGCTTGCACCAGCAACAGCTGCACCAGTAACGTTTACACCAGTAACGTCTGCACCAGCAACGTTTACACCAGTAACGTCTGCACCAGCAACGTTTACACCAGTAACGTCTGCACCAGCAACTCTTGCGCCAGTAACGTCTGCACCAGTAACTTCTGCACCAGCAACGTCTGCACCAGTAACGCCTGCACCAGTAACGCCTGCAACAGTAACGCCAGCACCAGCAGCACCTGCTTTACGGTCACTTCCACTTTTATCTTCGCTCTCTGGAGTCTTAACCTGATTGAGATCTGACAGTTCTATGCTACTCGCGCTCTCGCTTGCTACAACTGAGTCACTCAAGCTGTGGGATCGGCTGAAGTTACCAGAGTCCGAAGTGGCTGCTTCACTAGCATGGATCTGTTTGGAAGAACCTAGATCAGACGAACTGGATCGTCCTCCTAATTCAGCGGCTTGACTGGAAAGCCTAGCATCCAACACATCAGATTTTCCGATGTTTGAATCCACTGGATTGTTCTCATTATCACCAGTCTTACTATCAAGATCTGGCTTTACATTAGATCCACTAGACAAATACTGCGCCTTTGTCTTTGTACCCAGAGCACTTACCGCCTCGATTTGTTCATAAACCGGAGAGACTTTTACAGTCAGGTGTTCACTGGGATCTGAAGCTTCTTCAATACTTATTTCATCATGTACGTTCAATTCTTGCACTGCAGAGGCATCAACACTTCTCTCTTTTCCAACCGCTTGAGAATCAGTCCTCTCCAACTCTCTATAACTATCCCTTTCCTGTGAGGTTTCTTCAACGTTACGATTATCTTCCGAAGTTATACTTTCATTTCCATCCTTAGGTACTTCTGATTTTGACGCAGAAACCGATTTCCCTATTTCAAAATCTTCCACAAGCTTCGCTGGTTTACTCTGCTTATCTCGCTCACCAGTCAAGACCTCCAGATCACCACCAGAGCTGCTACCTCCCATTCCAGCATCCTTGCTAGTCTCAACAACTTCTATATACTTCTTTTGTCCACCTACAGCACCGGGACGCATCATTATCGGAGCTTCTCTGGCACTGCTCAATCTGGTTTCCTCTTCACCACTACCTCCCCGGTCTTCCACAACAGCGTCTTTCACAACCACTTTCTTTGTTTCATCATTAACTGCTGCCGCAGACCTCTTCTCTTCTGACCATTTCTCTCGTGCTCTATCTACCGATTCCGAGGCTTCTGGAAAAGTGATTGTTTCCACCACTGATAGAGAATCTCTCCAGGACTTGATGCTTCCGGGAGAGCCCTGATCTTCCAGAAGTTCTTCCTCTGGTCTAATCTCAGACACACTGAGTTCTTTATTCAGCGTTTCCCGTTCGGTATCCGACTGAGCCTGTTTTCGTAGTTTTGGAGCCCCAGAATCGCCAGAATCTGAGTTAGGCCTTTCCGTGGTCACTACGGCAGCAGACTGTTTTGCACCTTCGCTCTTGGCTATGTCTGATACAGCTAACTTAAACAGATCTTTCAAACTGAACACTTCCATAGTGGTTGGTTGCTTCAATTTATCGGTGACTTCATTGTAGAATGAATTCTTCAGGAGATAGTGCAGTGAATGAACGCTTCCATCGGGAAATTGAATCAACAATTCCGAGGGACAAATTTCTTTTTCTACAGCCTCTATAAGAGATAGCGGTTTCTGACTGGATTTATCAAAAAATTTACCCGTATTACAGTCGAATATGTCATAGTTTTGAATATCTGCCAGCGTAACAAAATTATGTTTAGTGTCAACAAGTACACCTCTTGCTACAGCCTCCGGAATGTTCAAGATCGTGTTGGTCAATGTATCAGTAACGACGCCTTTGTTCAGTTCTACTAGACCAGCACTACACGCTTCTGCGAAACTCACAGAATCATTTTCACCTGTAACGACTCTAGCAGTCGTAAAATCAACGATGCCTCTCGGGATTGCTTCAGAAAGATGAACCTTTTCGCCAGTTCTTCTATCCGTCACTGCAGCTGACTCGATGTCATACAAACCGTCCCGAATTAGATCATAGAGAGTTATAGGTCGAGGTGTTAGTGAAGTTATAGGGCTCGATTGGGTGCATGCAGTTGGGGATGTTTTAGTCATAACAGTGTTAGATGAACACAACAAACCATGCCGAACGGCTTCTGTAACACTTACCAACAGTCCGGTTTTAGGATCCAAAACCTTGCTCATCTTAGCATTCACCACTCCGGATTTGATTGCCTCCAAAAGATTGATCCTAGATCCATCAGACGTCTTAACCATTATTCCATCTGGATCCAGCAGTCCCTCAGCAATGGCCGCTTCCAGACTCTTGTTACACAGGATTCCACCTCGCTCCACCGCTTCCTCTATGGCCACAGTGGAGGTTACGAAGAGTCGCTCATCTTCCAGAGCCTCGATCAACGAAACAATTCTTCCAGTTGCCGGATCGGTCAGAGTCTCAAATTCGCCATCGACCAGTTTCTGATCCAAGGCACTGGTCAAAGTCGTAGCGACACTGGAGTCAGGTAGGTAGAGAGCGCACTTGCTCGCGTCCAGCAGCCCGCACTCAACAGCCTCGGGAAAGCTCAGGCTTTCCTTGGTAATAGGATGACTGAACGTAGAGTGTTCTGCCTCGAACAGTTTCTTCTCACGTGCCTCCGCAAAACTCAGCATCGGCGGAACGTGGATGTCTGTGATCAGTCCCTCGTCAATGGCATCGATGACGGTGAATCTCTTGCCGGTCTCTGTGTTCAGTACTTTACCAGTCACTCGATCAACTATTCCTTTCTTCAGCGCCACGTCCAGCGGAAAGCTTACTCCGCTCTTTCTATCCGCAACAATCGTTTTAGTGGGATCGATGAATCCGGCGCTCACAGCCTCTCCGAGCGTCATCTTATTCCCTGATCTCATGTCGGTGAACACTCCCGTGGGAACGTCGTACACTTCCTTGTCCACCGCCTCGGCGAAGCTGTACTTAGAGTCGAGAAGCAGGCTGGCCGTTATTGCCTCTCCTAGACTCATCAACTCTCCTGTTATCGGATTGTCGTATTTTCCCGTCACCGTATCAATCAAGCCTTCGTGGAAGGCTTCGTCGACGGTTAGATCAGCCCCAGTCCTCGGATCAACTATCCTTGAGAGGCTGATATCAATCAATCCCATGTTGACGGCTTCGTTCAGAGTCATGGATCGTCCGGTGACCGGATGCGTCATCTGTCCGGTGGAAGGGTCGTAAACGCCTTGCTTCACCGCGTCAATCAGACTCAGTCCTGACTGCTTGACTGCCGTTATAGCCAGACCTTCGTAAATGGCTTCCTTTAGCGTTAAAACATCTCCACCCTCACAGCTAACCATATCTCCAGTCTCCGCATCCACTACACCAGTGGCAACGGCTTCCGTGAAGTTTAACAGCTTTCCGGAATCAGGATCACGGAACTTTACCGAATCCTCTCGGATTAACCCCGATTCAACAGCGTCCTTGAATGATAAGTGTTTGCCAGTTTGTGGATTAAGTACTTTACCGTTGTCTTCATTAAATAGTCCTAAATCTAGAATTTCCTGCATAGTTAGAGCTGCGGTAGCAGGTTTATCTCTAGCGATTCCTGAATCAATGGCCTCCGTAAAGGTCATCTTCTTTCCAGATGGAAAAGTTATTACTCCACTATTAGGGTCCAGTAAACCTTTAGCAATGGCTTCTTCCATCGAACAAGCTATGTTTCCATGTTTTAATATGATGCTGCTGGCATCAATTAGGCTCGACTTGATGGCATCTGACAGAGTTATTCTTTCATTTGTTTTGGGGTCAAACATGTAGCCATCTTTAGTTAAGCCTTTCAGGACAATATCTTGAACTGTCAAGGGCTTAGGATTTTCCTTCGATTCCTTTTCCGATTTTACAACCGTTTCGTTTCCCTTTGAGCCTATGTAACCTTTCTGAACGGCTGCCTTAAGACTTAACTGCTCTCCATGAACCGTGATGGCTGGGAGGTTGTCATCTATGACACCATCAAGCACGGCTTCCTCTAGGGTCATCTTGCTTCCAGTTGTCGGATCTCTCAGTACTCCTGTGTCAATGTTGTACAACCCTTTCTCCATGGCTTCGTAGAGACTCATGCCCCCTGCCACTTTCTCATGCGTCAACTTTTCCATTGCCACCGCATCCTTCAGTGACAGCTTTTCTCCAGTCAGAGTGTTGGTAACAGCCGCGTCTTGGGGATCCAGTAATTCCAGTTTAATGGCTTGCTCCACCGTATAGTGCTTCCCACTTCCCGGCTCAGTCATGGTCGACTCCTGATCAATCAGACCTTTCTCAATCGCCTGCCTCAGGGTAAAGAACTGCCTAAACGTTGGGTCGAGAAACTTTCCGGTGGTTTCGTTGTACAAACCTATATCAACAGCGGTGGATAGGGACATGGGTCTCTCCACTACAACGCCCTTCTCCAGAGCTTCCACTAGAGATATAGTATCGTGAGAGCTTATTCCTCGAACTTGACTTGTACTAGGGTTAACCAAGCCAGCTTTGATAGCATCTTCCAGGCCCAGCACTTCACAGCTTGATGGATTACGAACAACGACTGACGAGGAGTCCAATAGGTTCACTTCCAGGGCTTCCTTTAGGGAAATAAATCCGCCTGCGTCTGAATCGAAGAACTGACCCGTTCTGGTGTTGTACAGGTCTTCCTCCAACAACTGAGTCAAAGTAAATGGTCTCTGTTGGGCTGCGTCTTCCAACAAATCACCATTTTTTGCCGCAACATCAAGTGAAATGTTTCTACCCGTTGAATCCTTGAACGTTCCGTGCTCCAGATCAATGAGTCCGATATTTACGAGCACTTCAAAGGCCACTCTCTGTCCAGTGGAAGGGTCCTGTACGAATGTGTCATCTATGTTGATGTATCCGCAACTCAAAGCCTCCTCCAATGTCATCCTTTGTCCCGTGACAGGATTAGTTACAAGATTTTGTTCGGGTATATAAACACCTTTATTTATCGCTTCAATCAAGCTGAAATTATGCAATGCTTGTTCTGGTTTGGATGGTGGCGCTTTGGTTTCTACGTTAGCAGTGATATCGCCAGTCTGCTCAGTTACACTCTTAATATATTTATCACTACCATCTTCTTTGCTTTCATCCTCTTCTTTTCTCACTTCAGCTTCCAGTGCTCTATTGATTGACTCCATCAGGCTTACCTTCCTCTGACCTTGACTCGCTCTAATCAAATCCCCGGTGTCAGGATCTAGAATGTTCCTTTCAAACGCCTCCGTGAGAGATATAAGCGCTCCACTGACCGGATCCAACAGTTTAACACTCGTTCTATCCACAATGCCGCCGTCCTCAATAGCATCACGAAGACTCACTTCCTGACCGCCAGTCTCTGCACTGCAAATCATTCCAGTAGCAGGATTATATTTTCCATCCTTCATAAGTTCTTGCAGAGTTGGAAGAGCCGGCTCGTGAATCAGCAGACCTTCTTTGACCGCTTCAGAAAGTTTCAATTTTCTGCCATTGTCAGCTGATACGATTCCTGATTCTAAATCGATTATCTTTTTCCTACAGGCATCGTCGTAAGATAAATACTCGTCGCCATGTTTCACCTTCAGTTCTGCCAGAATGTTTCGGGGAAGTTCATTTCCTTTCCCGTCATAATTTCCCCTACAGATTGCATCTATAGTCGAGACAGGCCGAAAAGATTCAAATTTCTGAGATGAGGTAACTGACGCGGCTCGATCGGTATTTCCTTTCGTCGTCCCTCTGGTAGCATTATGTTTATCAGCTCCCATCACTGTCTTCTCTGCTGTCAGTAAGTTCAATCCCTCTCTACTTCTATCTATCCTCATGGTCTCATCTTTAGCAACGTTCCTTGGTTCGTTTTCTAAGCTGGCAATGGACGCGTGCGATGGTTCTGTAATTCTGAGCGTGAAGTCGGGAGTGGTGTCGCTGAAGTGGCTGTCGAATGTAGAAAGAGAGGACAAAGAGTCGCTGTATTCTTCTCTCAGCAGGGATCTTATAGGAGTAGCAGGCTTGCGAGCTATCGCTGCAGCGGCATTGCTTAACTTCTCTAGCAACTCAGGTAGTTCGTCGTTGTCTTCATCTTTAGGCTCAGAATCGCTCTGCAGAGCTCGGGAAGGCACGTTGAAACCAGCTGTGGAAGACTGCTGAAGAAAAAGTTATTAAGTTACAGTAAAGTATACTTAAATATAAAAATACTCAAAGCAGATTTAAACTTCGTGAAATTTACTGTCAATTATTAACAAAACAAAAATTATTAAAACAACAAAATAGTGGTCCATCTATAAAGGCCTAGGCCT
Source organism: Enchytraeus crypticus (assembly GCA_905160935.1). NCBI lineage: Eukaryota > Metazoa > Annelida > Clitellata > Enchytraeida > Enchytraeidae > Enchytraeus > Enchytraeus crypticus. The sequence goes on along the minus strand of CAJHZI010000481.1, from coordinate 993,452 downwards.
ACTTGCAAAATTTAAGAAATAGAAAGAATGCGTCTCGTAATTAAATATTTCCCAAAGTACTAAATATTATAATATAGATAAAATGAACTGTTTGTCACCTGCCATCGCTAATATAAAATAGTAAGAAAAATATAACGATTATACTGAAAAAAGCCATAAGTTTCTAGACGAAACATGCACGTGCAAAATAGTTTAACAAAACTAATTAATTGTTTCAATTCAAACGTTAATTGGAGTATGAAATAAAAGCACCGTTTAAGTATAAATACAAAAAATACAAGTAATAAATAGAAACTATTAAAAATTAAAAGTACGACGAAGGTTATACTTTTGAAAAAATGTAATGGCTTAAATGTGTAGTTACATTATTTAGCAAATTACAATTATTGATATATTCAGAGAAAAATATTTCTGAATGCCTGTAGGCCTATAATTTTATCCACCATGCGACATGCACTATGTTTATCATAAGACAGGTTTCACGCAATGCATTTAAGTATAATTTAAGTATATATTCAGCATATTTCAAACTATTTTAAAGACTTAAATAAAGAAGAAGACTATTTAAAAACTTCATAAATCTAACAATTAACAATGACGTAAACTAACAGAACTTAAACGAAGCGCTTTTAACTAATATTAAATTTTTTTGCCCAAATAACAATCTATATGTTACGAAACGCAAAATTAAAACTTCTGAAATTCATATTTAATAACTAATATAACAATAAAACGTTAAAGTAACTATATTACCCTTTCCAGTTTAATTATATTTCTTCTAAGTACTTAAATAAACTGTCAAATAACAAAATAAAATAAGCAATCCAAATAACCAAACTTCGAAGTACGTTTGGGAACAAAATAACTTCCATAAACTCTATCAACTCAAATATCTTCATAAAAACCAAAATAAACTCTTTTAAAAATTTAATTTTCTAAAAAACTTACCTCTTCCGGTAAATTAGTCTTATTTTCGCCCAGAATTGAAAGTATAACCCGTCCATCGTCAGAGCTCGAGTCCACCTCTATGATCTGCCTGGAAATGGCTTCCTCCAGTGACATGGTTGATCCTGACTTCACCTCCACCACCAGCCCGTTACAGTCTATCTCGTAGCCGGGCCGCTTCATATAGACACCCAGACGACTCTGATGAACTATCTGAGAGCTTGATGGCTCAGCGACAGTCCCACTACGTGACGCTTCGGGTGTGTGAGCAGAGCTATCATCCTGCGTGACGTGTTCAGTTACCACTGGCTTCTTTTTAACCTCGAACGCCTTAACTCTCGGTCTGCTGTCAGCTTCGTCATCGTGCAACTTTGAGCTATCGTCCAGCTTTTGCTTCAGATGACCAAACTTGGCCTTTCCATCCAACTGAGCCACAATCTGATCCAGTTCATCGAGAACGCTGGCGGTTCCTTCAGTAGTGCTGAAGATGTCCGCAGGGAAATCCAGTTCTCCAGTGACGTATCCGACGGTTCCTCCGCCAGGTTTACGACCCATTTTACTTCCTCGATAGTTTTCATCATCGTCTGTTTGCTTCTTGAACGCCAGCTCGGTCTTTTTGGTCATGGTCGTCTCTTCAAACAGCACACCGTCATCTCTCTTCGTTGACACGGCTGTCTTAGACATTTCCCATGACTGATCGGCCAGACGAGGTTGAAGCAGACCTGCAGTAGTAGTAGTAGTAGTTTTAGTAGTAGTAGTAGTAATAATAATAATAATAATAATAATAATAATAGGCTTTCCATGACTATGTAAAGATTTAATGCAGTCTGCTACCATAATTCTTTTAAGCTGATTGATGACCTCGAGTAGCCGGGCGGCGATTCAGCACGTATTTCTTGAATCGTTTTTTATCAAACCCTAGATTCTTTACAGCGGGGTAAAATAAAATAAAAATAATAAAGGTTTAACGTCCGTTTCCTCATGCAAGGATGATGTCAAGGACGTCCCCCCATCACATGTCACTACAAATCGATTCACCCCAAACGAAATAGCTGTAGTAGGAAGAGTAATAGTAATACGTTAGGCATTGAACTGTTAATAATATTAGTATAAAATTATCTATATTATCATCAATATTATAATAGTTAATATTATTACTACTACTCCTATTATTCTCAGTAATCATCACCATCACCCTCTCTTGGATCCCAGTGTAACCAGGGTCTGGATACAAATAGAAAGTCTCAAATCCTCTCTGTCTTATATTATATTATGATATTATGATATAATAAAACAAATAGGACTACCTCGCCTAACAGCATCAGTGATGGTCATCTGACGCCTGGTCTCAGGGTCAGTGAAGGTCCCCGCTGACTGATCGACGTACCCCCTCTGAAGAGCCTCCATGAAGGGTAAACCCAGCTTACTGGCACCTGCCATGCTTCCACTGGTTAACATTCCACTCGTTGTATCTCCACTACTGAACGTTCCACTGGTTTCAAATCTCTGCGTAGTTTCCGTTACCGTTCTCTCGTGGCGTTGTTGTGGAATGGAAAACGTCATCGTGGATGTATGTGTGGAGTCGCCCACAGGTTCAGCCCTTCTAGGGAACGTATAACTGTCAGGTTTCTCCACAGTTCTCGTTACCGTTTCACGACGATAGCTTCTTCCACCCGTTCCGCTATCACTGAAGTACGGATCAACTCCTCCTCCGCCTTTCTCCAGAGTATTTCCACCAGAAGATGGAATACTCTTTCCGCTGTTCTTTCTGGATCGTGGTAGAGTCATGATGTCAACGGTTGTGGTCTTCTCCGTCTTCTTGTTGACAACCTCTCTGTGATGATCGTTAAACTGCGACAGGGGAACATTAGCGTTCAGCTTGCCCGATCCAAGAGCGTCTGAATGCCTGAGGCGATCCCCTGTCGCAACCCCTAAAAAAGACCCGTCAGTTTGGTTGTTGCTAACCAGGCCACGTCTGGTTGATTCGGTAACTGTGAAACTGGAAGTCTCTTTGCTCAAAAGATTTGCACTTCCGTGCCTGGAAAGACTCATCAATCCACCCTCGCCAGTCATCACGTATCCGTCCTCGTACGCCTTGTCGAGAAGGATCTTCTCTCCAGTCCGGAGGTCGGTTATGTATCCATGCTCCAGGTCGACAATCCCTCGCTGAATGGCATCCGCAAGTGTCAGAGTCTTTCCGGTGCTCGGATCGACGATCATCGTGATATTCCGGGTCTTCCGGATCGTCGATACGTTTGACTGACTGTCCTTCCGGCTTCTGAAGCTATCCCTTCCCAGACTTCCGTCTCTGGACAGCGTGCCGTCGTAACCCACAGGCAGGATCCAACCGCGTCGGATGGCCGTCTCGGTCGTTAAGGTCTCACCGGTTTTAGGATCTTTATACTCTCCGGTTTTGGGATTAAACAGATTTCTCCTGACAGCCTCTAGAACTGAAATAGTCTCGCCTGTTCTCGGATCGACAACTGAATGAATATTCAATTTCGTTCCAGTTTTCTTTCTCGTCTCGAGCGTCGCGTAGATGGCGGCATCGTCTCGATCCAGATCATCATAATCCGGGTCCTCCAGGATAAAAGCCGTGATGAAATCCCTCTGGATAGCCTCTCGTATCGACATCTTCTCGCCAGTCACAGGATCCATATAGATGCCTTGAATCTTATTTATCAGTCCGCGTCTTTCCGCTTCCACTGCCGAATACTCTTTTCCAGTTTTGGGATCTTTAACGGATTTGATGGAATACACGTGCGTCATCGTTCCCTGATCCCCTATCTCTATCAGCGCCAGCCGCTTTATTGCCGCTTCCGTAGACTCCGTTACGACCAATCCCTGGAGAATTGCCAGGTCAATCGGAACGACCTGATTGGTCTGCATGTTCCAATAGACGCCCTTCACCTTATCGACAATCTGATGCCTCACAGCGTCAGCTATCGGGATCTCCTCCCCTGTTCTCGGATCTATCACGGACTTAATCGTGTAGGACTTGGTTTCCCGTAGAACGGCTGCAGAGCCGGGAAGGGCTTCGTCCTCAGCCGTGACGATGATGAAGCCCTTCTCAATGGCCTCTCTGATCGACATGACCTCGTTGGTTCTGAGGTCGGTGTACTGACAGATAGCGGCGTCGATGAGACCACGCTTGATCGCTTCTGATACGTTCAGTCTCTCGTTGGTCCTCATGTCGAGCACTGCGTGTATTACCTAAAATAGAGCAACATATATACAATATGAGTCCTAATTAATATATATATATATATATATATATATATATATATATATATATATATTAATTAGAACTCATATGCAGGCATAAAGAGGAAAGCGGAATACAGAGAAGAGTGGAGGTGTTATATATCACAGACCTGGAAGTCGTCAGAGCACTGAGAGAGAGAGAGAGAGTGGGAGAGAAATAGCGAGAGAGAGATAGATAGAGAGAGAGAAAGAGATAGAGACAAACAGAGAGAGAGAGAGAGAGAGAGAGAGATCTCAAAAGAGATAAAGAGAGAGATAGATCTCGAGATAGACAGATACAACTCCTGCACTGACCTGAGACCTGGTCTCAAGGGTTGCTGTAGTGGACACCACGGACCTATCATCCTCTCCCTCCTCAGCTATGATCAGTCTCGCCTGATATGCCTCATGCAGTGTCATCGTCTTTCCAGTCTTCCTGTTGTAGTACGTCCCTCTCGCCAAGTCCAAGATTCCTCTGCTGACGGCTTCGTCCGGATGCAGCCTCTCCTGGCTCTGGGCATCTATGACGTACTTGATCGTAAAGACCTGGCTCTCGTATCTGGATGAATGGGATAAGGACGCCTCTTCCACAGCTTCCGCACGTATATATCCTCTTTCCATTGCGTCAGCCAGTGACATGGTTCTTCCATTCGATCCCAGATCGATGTATATTCCCTGTTCCATGTCCAACAGACCCCGCCTAGCTGCCTCATTAGGCTCCACCCACTCGTTTGTCCTAGTATCCCTGACTGATCCAATACTGTACGTCAGCTCGGTCCTATCCGTGAGAACCCATCCCAGCTGAATGGCTCGGTCGATGGACATGACTTCGTTGGTGACGGGATGGATGTAGTGTCCGGTAGCTGGAACAATCCATCCCTCCTCTATTGCTTCCATGAGGGTCAGCTCCTGCCGGGTGGTGGGATGAATCGCTCCACGAATGTTCATCAGCGTCACACCGTCGAACTCTGACCTCACCTCTGACCTGGAGCTGAAGATAACTAACTCCGCCTCCACTGCCTCTTCCAACGACATGGATTGATGGTCACGTGGGTCGACATACCTGAGGGTCTTCAAGTCCACTATACCGCGCCTAACAGCTTCGTGCCAGGAAATAAACTTCTCCGTGAGAGGATCGACGACCCTCGCGTTTCCATCTCTTTGAGCGATGCTGATCAAGTCTTCCAGGACAGTCCTCGACGTTCTCGTCAGAGTGATCAATCCCAGTTCAATCGATTCTGCCATCGTCAACAGTTTTCCAGTCGTTGGATCTATGAATCTTCCGGTTTTTGGATCAATCACACCCTCTCGTAGAGCTTGGTCGATAGTTATCGGAGCTCCTGTTCGAGGATCGATCACCTTGGAGTCCCCGTCTATGAGACCGCAGGAGATGGCTTCAGTCAAAGTCAGTTTCCTTCCGGTCCTGGGATCAGTGAAGAGTCCTGTCCGTTCATCGTGCAATCCCTCGCTTATAGCGGAAGTGAAGGATAGCGGAAAAGTCATCCCAGCCACGGAGCGTTGGGATGTCACGTGACTTGTCTGATCCCTCAGAGTTTCGTTCTTTTCCTCCGTTATCTTGACCTGGAGACCTCCAGGCGGAATCAGCACGTAGCCCTTCTTGATGGCAACGTCTAGAGGCATGAGCACATCGGTGGTCGGCTCTCTGAACGTGTTGTTCTTCACGTCAACCAGGCCTCTTCTCAGCGCCTCCTCAAACTCGATTCCGTCCACTTCCATGTCTAACTCCGACCTTCTTTCCATGTCGTATTCGTTGTTGTAACGAGAGGAGAGAAAGGACGAGTCGTCTGGATAGACTGATGAATCGTCTCTGTGAACAGTAGAGGTGGTTGTGGTGGTGGTCGTGGTGGTAGCTGTCTTTCTGGGTAATCCATGCAAAGGAATCAAACCTTGGAAGACAACCTCAGCCATGGTCATGTTCTTTTTTGTGGCTGTATTCTTCAAGTCTCCCTTGTGTGGGTCGAGAAGTTTCCTACTGATGTGCTCGGTCACTGTCAGTATTTTATTATCTGCGGGATTTATTATCGTCGAGTGATCGGCATCCATGAATCCCACGTCAATCGCTTCTTCGATCGTCATTCTCTTACCAGTGACAGGATTTCTGATCCTGCCTAGAGGCACAATCAGCAACCCGTGAGCCAGAGCATCGTTTATCGTTATGGGATACGTCAGGTCACGAATCTGACGCAATCTGTTATCAATCAGTTCTTTGATATGCAGATCAATCAATCCACGCCGATATGCCTCGTCTGAATCCATGACCTCGCCGGAGCGGTTGTCGGTTATCATTCCAGTTATCCAGTCGATCTGGAGCAATCCTCGCTTGAGTGCCTCGCTCACTGTAAGCTTCTCTCCAGTCTTTGGGTCCACGACTTCACCGAATTTAGAATAAGCCAAGGCTCGCTCCAGTTCCAACAGTTCATCGGGCATTGAAAAGTCTCCTTCTCGCCTGCCCTTGACTTTTCTTTGAGTGTGTGTCATGACAGTTAGTAGCCCATTAGCGTCTGTGCCGTCACTTGGAACAACAGCCTGCCTGTCCACATCGTCATCTTCTATCACTGTGGTCTTCGTCGTCATAGAGAATCCTCTGCCGGAACCTCTTCCACCGTCCGTGTCATCTCCGCTGTCGAATCCTGGTCGCTTCCTCCGATCTCCAGTTCCATCTCGACCTTTGTATCCAGCATCACGTCCCAATCCATCATCTCCGGGATACCTTCCTTTGTGTTTAGCATCATCCGATTTAGGATGTTTTCCAGAATCAGGACCTAATCCATCATCTTTGGGATACCGCCCTTTCTGCTTATCATCATCAGATCTGGGATGTTTTCCACCTGATCCGTCTAAATCTGAACCAATTTCCCCTCCAGCACCTTTTCCAAGTCTACCGTTTGGCCATGTGTCATCTCCTCCGTAGTGGATATCTTTCTTCGTGAGGATGCTTTGATCCACTCGCCAGTTGTCAGTCCCAGGTCTAAGATCTTCATCACCAGGACGTCTAGGTTCTCGTCTACCAGAATAATCTCCCACATCCACCTCAGAAACGAGATCTTTTGGACGATATCTATTCGTTCCGTCTTCTCTGAAGTCATCCTTTGGTATGATTTTCTTAGGAGTATCACCATCACCAGGTTTTTTCACTCCAGTTGGTTCAGTAGGAGACCAAGGTGTTCTAGGACCAAAAGGACTATCAGTGTCGTCGTCATCAGGACGTCTTCCATAAGGTGGAAAAGGTCCTCCGGTTGGTGGAGTAGGTCCAACGTGTGATGGAGCAAAACCTTTCGTAATATCTTCGTCGCCGAATTTGGGTTTCGGCTTCTCTTGCTGTGCCACATCTAAAGCTGACTTCACCTGTGTAACCGTTACTCTATCAGTTCTCCAGCCTGACAGGTCATCAGTATCTTCAGGCGGGGATGTATATTCAGTGTCAGCTATCGACGGTTTCTTAGGTATACCCTCTCCGGGTTTCTTTTCCTTGTCCGTCATGTCCTTAGTTATCCGGCGCTCAGTCTTGGTCGTGATTCTCTGCGTGGTACGTATGACTCCGTCGTCATCCACTGTGACAGTCAGGGGCACCTCTTCCGTAGTCATCTCCGTCGTGTTAGTCTCCGACACTTTCATATCGGAAGACGATCCGTCAGTCTTCGTCGTATCTCTTTCCACTTTGATCGGAGCCATCCTCGCAATGTCGCCTCTCCAGTTTGGTCCAGCGTCCAGCTGCGTAACCTTCTCGGTTAACGTAGCGTCTCGCTTCGACAGATGTTCCGCATCCAGATCCGTGCGGGTTAGACGACGATTGTGATCACTAGTAGCAAGCACTGGCGCACCTGGAAGAGAGATTAATCCCAACTTAGCAGCGTCTCTAGCGGAATAATCGCAGTATTTGAACGTGGTTCTATCCAGTACACCGGTATCGATAGCTTTCGTGAAGGAAATGCGTTTCTTCGAAGTGAATTCGTAAACCGCCTGACGACTTCTCGAGACTGTGTTGTCTTTGATCGCTTCTTGTAGAGCGATGAACTCAGCTGTACGTCGGCAGAGTACCTCCGAACTGTCCTTCTTGTAGGCATTCTCCACAAGACCCAGCTGAATAGCCTGGCGCATGTTGACACTTCTTTCTACTGCAGTCATCTTGCCCGTGGTTCCATCTATAACGTTCTTCTCAATCGCTTCGCTCAACGTCATCAGATCTGCGGTTTTTGGATTAGTTACGATGACGGCGTCGCCTGCAATGTAGTCCTGCTGAACTGCCTCAGCTAGGGTCATGAACTGCCAGGTGCGCGGATGACGGAACACAGCCCTTTCCGACAGGTAGAGTCCGCAGATAATGGCGTCTTCGAGATTGAGAGGAATCAAGGAATTCTCTGCAACAGTAAACTCCGGTAGTATCATAAATCCCTGCTGAGCGAGCTTCAGTTCATTTATCTTCCCAGTCTCACGTGAGATAAGATTAGCGTTAAAAGCTTCTTCCAGCGTCATCCAGCGTCCGGTTTTTATGTTAGTTATCGCCGTTAGACTTTTGTTGATATATCCCTGTTCTATCGCCTCAATCAGCGTCAACAACTTGCCAGTGTACGGTTCTCTAAACCTACCACTCCTCACGTCGTACAGCCCCAACCTTACTGCCGCGTCGAACGACATTTTCCCGTCGAGCGGCTCGATCTCTTCCGGGATGGAAGGCTCTGGAGAGGCGGCAACGCTCGGCGGAGATTCCTCGTACATGACGGAGGTAACTCCGCCCTGGTCGATCAGATTCGTGATCTTGACGACCATCTGAAGGGACTCGGAGGGCCCGTAGTCCCGCTGGGGCTGCGCTCGCTTGGCCGCATTGCGCACGAGAGCTTTGGCCGTGGCCTCGTCGATGATCTCGAGGTTGACTGCCTCCTGGATGTCGAGGATTCGACCGGAGTTATCAGAGACCGTTCCAGCGTCCCAGTCGATGAAGACCCGCATTGCGTCGAATGCCTGCATGGATTTCTTGATAGTTGATGCGTCTGCCTTTTGAACCTGAAATACCAGAGAAACTATTTGTTAAATACTGCATTGAGTATATAGAATACGAGTAAGAGTTGTTGGATTTTCTCTTAAAATATAATTGAATAAAATTCTTTAATTTAATAAAAAAAGAGCTGACTTATAGAAGATCTCCTTCAACGGAAGAAATATCTGAAACTACTCACAAATTATACCTATTTATATAATATATATTTTTAGTATATTTATTTAACTTTAATGCCAGACGATCTCGAAGTGGGAACATATTAATAGTATAAAATACTTAATACCTAACATATTCATTTAATATTTATATCAGCCGATCTTACCTCAATTAATTTCCTGGAAATGGCTTCCTCGACCGTCATTCTCTCATCAGCAATGGGATCGTAGTAAGCCTTGAGGTCTCGACTCAGGAGTCCCATCTGCACGGCGAGAGCCGGCTTGATAAACGTCCCAGTGATCGGACTGTACGCCGCTATGATCTCGTCCTTCCTGCTCGCTATCACCGTGCTCCTGAACAACTCCTGCTGGTCAGTCTTGTGGATGAGCTGACCCATGATGTAGTTCCTCTCCAGCGCCTCTCCTATGGTCATGTGTTGACCGGTGAGAGGGTTCGTATAGACTCCTCGATCTTCGTCGATAAATCCCTCCGCAATGGCATCGCTTAGCGGAATCATATCTCCGGATTCCGGATCGACCACACCCAATATCTGAAAGGTTTTTCTCTCTTCTGTTATTTCCTCGCTGGCCATTTCTTCCCTGGCGTCTGCCTCGTCGTCAATATGAAGGGATGCTACCTTTTCGTCTCTTCTACCGGTAAGGTTCAGATTGTCGCGAAGAACCGTAACAAGATTCCGCTCGATGGCTTCACTGAGGGGGATGACCTCTCCGGTGGCAGGGTTTCTGTAGGTGCCCTTGATGGTGTCGAGCAGACCTGTGCGCATGGCCTCGATCACCGGGACCCATTCTCCGCTGATCGTGTTCATCACGGACTGCAGCGTGTAGGCCACCTCGCGGGATGTCGTAATCTGGCTGGATAGAGGCACCTGCGACTGCTCTATCATGCTGGTCACCTCAGCGATTACAAACCCACGTGTGACAGCTTCCGGTAGAGTCATCGTTTCGTTCGTGAGCGGATTGGTGAAGGTTCCCTTGCTGTGATCGAGATATCCTCGATTAACCGCTGTGGCAACCGTGATCTCTTCTCCGGTAGTGGGATCTACGGCAGATTTAACCGAGTAAGTCTTTGTCTCCTGCAGGTAGCGAGATCCGTCCACTTTCGGAAGATTTGTTGGAAGGGCTGTCTCTTCAGCAAACACCAGTCCTTGTTTGATTGCATCAGAAATCGATATCTGCATGTCGTTGCCTCGTTCATCTTTTCCAGCGTACGTTCCGTTGGCTTGATCGATAATTTCGTTTCTCAGCGCAGTAGCGATGTCGATTTTCTTTCCGCTCATCGGGTCAATAGCACCTGTGATGCAGTATGATTTGGCTTCCTTGACAGGCTTAGCCACTGCTTTGGGTCTCAGACCTGGGCCTTCGGCTTTCAGTAGACCTCGGTCGATCGCCTCCTGGAACGAAATCACTTCTCCGGTTCTTGTGCTGGTGTAGGTCATCCTGCTTTCATCGATTATGCCTCTTCGCTTCGCCTCGTCTCCAGATATTTCCTGTTTGTTCATCGCATCAATCACCGACAGTATGATAATGCGCGGTTTAGCACGCATAACAACCTTCGACGCAGTTTCTTCGACTTTAGCGACAGCACTTATAATTCCTCTTTCGATTAACTGTCCGAGAGAATATCGGACTTTATCTCGCTCGTCTGTGTAATGACAGGTGGGTTCGAGTAATCCATTATCAATGGCTGTTTTCAAATTAAATTTCTGATTAGTTGTGGGACGCGTGAATTCAGCGGAATACTGATCGAGCAGACCCTGTTCGATGGACGACCTAATGTCGTTCTTTTTAGAAGTTCTTGGATCTTGCATCGTTCCTTCATCGACGTTCAGCAGCTGATACTGAATAGCGTCCACCAGCGATACCGGTAACTCAATCTTTCCAGAGAACGCACTTTCTGCCATAGATCCAATCGAAGTTAATTTTCTCTCCTCAATCGCCACTGTCTCGAAACCTCCGTCGATTCTACGTCCCGTATACACCTGACGAACCGACTTACTAACTTTCTCCTGTCCTCCGTCCTTCAGATCTTTAAAATATTCTTCCACGTCTTCTGACTGCATGTTTTCCTCTCTACCTGGCATGGTTGACGTGGGAACCACGAGCTGGGATGGGTGTATGAATTGTGCTTCTTCTCTGGTCGCCTCTTCCTCACTCTTCCTCGGCAATCCTTCTCCGGGATGCGCTTGCTTTCTCGGAACATCTCCGGATGTTTTTCTAGACTTCTCCGTCGTTTGCGATGTAATCGTTTGAGTCCTGGAGTCACCCGGGACTGCCGTAACTAAGGAATGATCATCCTTCTTGAACAACTTCGGTGGAGTCTCACCGGTGGAAAACTTCTTGCCAGACGGAGACGACACTCTAACTTTTTCCGTCACTTCAACGTTTGTCGTAACCTGATACTGACCTCCCTCAGCCTTCGCCATGACCGTCTCGAAAGGTTTATCATCTGTGTGCGGGTGTTCTGGATCAGTCAACATATCAAAAGTGCTGCCTTCTGTCAGGCAAACATATCCTTTCTCTACGGCCTCCTCTATCGTCATCGTCTTCCCAGTGACGGTATCGGTGTACTTGTTCTCCTCCTCGTTGATGAGACCAGCCTTCACCGCATCAACCACCGACATCACCTTGGTGGGACGAGTTCCAGAACTTCTGACCTTGACCTCAGACGTGACCGTGGTGACCGCCACCACCGGGCAAGTCGATTCCATCAACCTCATCGCGTCCATTACGTTCAAAAGCTTCGCCGTCACCACAGCCTCTTCCATAGACAGCGGATAACTGGTGGCCGGATCAGTGATCTGCCCAGTCCGAAGATTAAACCAACTATCGTTGATCAGATCCAGAATGGACAGTGCGTTTCCAAATCCATCCAGAATTCCACTGTTACCCACGAGTCTCTTAGCCAGTCTGGGCTCAATCAGACCTTCTATAGCGGCATCTGACAGCTTCATTTTCTTCCCAGCTCGCTTGTCTATGAACATGGCGTCCTCGGTGTTAACGACACCTCTAGTCAGAGAGTCGATGAAGGTTATTCTCTCCCCGGTAGCAGGGTCGATGACGGACCTGTCTGCCAGACAGACGTCCCTGGTGAGCAGACAGACCAGACCCTCGTTGACCGCCTGGTGTATCGGTATACCAGACCCAGTCAGAGGATCTACAAACTGTCCACTTTTGTTAACAACGCCCCTCTCAATGGCTTCACGAAGAGACAGCTGTTCACTAGTTCTTGGATTAAGAAGTCCCTTGTCCTCAGCATTAATCAGTCCCTCTTCCATCGCCTGGATGAGAGTGATTTTTCCTTTGTCGGTTCTGAACCGGCCATCCGTGCCTAGAAGTCCTTCGGTCATGGAAGAATACAGCGTAGCAGGCTTCCTTAGAATGCCCTTGAGAATGGCTTCGTCGAGTGTCACTCTAACACGGGACTTGGTGTCTGTTAGCATTCCACTCTCAACGTCGAGAATTCCTTGTTTAATCGCGTCAGATACAGAAATAATCTCGCCAGTGCCGGTGTTGATGATTTCACGAACAGAAACGTCTAACAATCTTCTATCAATGGCCGCAGATATCGTAAGCCATTCATTTGTAACCGGCTCAAGGAAAGAACCGCTTCTGGAATCGTATAGTCTCTTCATTATAGCATCGTGAAAGCACATCGGTAAATTAGCAGCGGCGTAATCCTTCAGCCCGTAGAACCCGTGCATAAGATTGGTTGATTTTGTTGATATATCGACGAACGACAGCGCAGTAGCGGCATCTTTGCTCAGTATCCCCTTCTCTATCGCATCGAGCAACGACAGCGGCGTCCCAACGCTCGGATGATGAATCATTCCAGCGATAGGATCAAACAATCCCTGCTTCATGGCATCAATAACGGTCACCTCTCGTCCACTTGTATCTCTTATTCCACTCGTCAGGTGCAGATCTCTAAGCAGCTCGTCTCCGATTATTCCTTGACGCCTCGCGTCCACCACAGACAACACCGTGTCCGTCCTGGCGTCGTGGAAAGTTCCCGAGCGAGAGTTAAAGAATCCGGCGGATATTGCCTCGGCGAGGGTGATGCGTTTTCCGGTACCCGGGACGACAACCGTTTCCTGGAGAACCTGACCTCGAGGAACGAAAGATCCAGTAGTGGAGTGAATGATGGTTTGGACTGTTTGACGTCCAGAGGCGGACCCTCCTGGTCTAATCGCCGCCGCTAAATCTGACGTAGAATTGTTCCCTAGACCACCTCCTCCGGGTTTCCTTAAATCTGAGCCATCGCCTCTTCCGTATCCACCCTTGGACCCTGTCCCCTGCATTCCAGCGCCGTCCAGTCTTCCTGAGGATCCTCTCCCGGAGCCGTCCCTGGAACCTTGACTGAACGTTGTACTGTCTCCTCTTCCAGTGGAAGCTAATCCATCTCTGGCGTCCTTTCCCTGATCATCCCTCAGTCCAGTTCTACGTGCCTCATCATCACCAGAGGAATAGTACCCACGTTCTGCTCCACTACGGCTTCCATGACGACCACCCCTTCCATCCACTCCACCGTCAGCGCTGTCGTAATCCCCGGATCGGTATCCACTGGCTCTGCCGCCGTCCTGTCCAGCTCCTCTCTTCCATTCTCCAGTTCCAGTAGAGTTACTGCCACCTTGTTTCAGGTAACGGTCAGAATAGGACTCGTTCCTGCTGGAAGCCGATAGGAATCTCTCGCGTAGTCTCTGCAAACTTTAATGAAAAGAAGAAAAGTTGATACTATTTGTTCGTCGAATTGCTGTATTTTAGCAAGTCTCTTATGAAGAAGAAAACGGAAGATGGAGATGAGTAGAGGCGTTATGTATCATGGACCTGCCAGTAGGCAGAGCACTGAGAGAGAGAGCAAGTCTCTAACGAATTCTAGTTGTATTCAGTAGTCTCTACTGAACTCTAGTATAAAGAAATATATAGTTGTAGTAGTATGTTATCTTAGACAGATAGAGATAGAGATAGAGATAAGTTGGTAAATAGGCTACTAAAATGAACCTATTGCACGAAGAATTTAAATCAACATATTCTGCTGCAAAACAACATTTAGGCCTTTGCTTATTTAATTCCATTATAAGTAACTTTAGTTCAGTTAATAAACAGAGGTTATAAATTTTAAACTGGCCATGTATACCTTACAAAAATCACAAAACCTAAATATTGCGATGAATAATAATATTAGTATAATAATAATATTATAATTACAATATTATAATATTATTGCGGTGAATAAATAAGTTTTTTCAATAGTAGTTCAGAAAGTCATTAGTGAGTATTCAAAAAGTTTTATAGTTAAAAGTTTAAAAAGTTTTAAAGTTTTAAACACACGGGATACAGTCAGCTGGTTTTCTCCTACTGAGATTCGAACTGACGAACTCTTTGAAGTCATCACTCTTCTCAGAAAAGCACGCTATCCATTTGGATTGGTAATTCAGTCAGTACAGCAATATCAATTTCCAAGAGTTTATGACTTATACACAACTAACAGGAAATTAAACCTAGCACTTACAGTAAGAGTACTTTAAAGAAGAGGAAAAAGAGGAAAAAGAAGCACAAGGGAGTACAGACTTTTTGTAGAGCTCATCAGCTCTCGGATGCCGCTCTTCTCTCAGGGTTTGACAATCTTTCAAGAGAACATCTGTTCTTGTCTCTATCTCCCTCACCTGTCTGTCGATAGCTTCACAAGTGCGCTTGGCATCGGCTGGTGACATAGAACTGACCTGTATTCAAGTCATTAGTCTCAAGTGTACAAATAACTAAAATAATAGATAGCATCAAAGTTACTCGTGTTGTGACCGGGGTTGCTGAAGAATAGACCAACCGAGGACTGCACGTGTCGTGAAAGGAAACAAAGCATTAAGATCCAAACCATCGTCGTAAAAACCAACCAAAACAAACGTAGGTGAGCGGCTAGGCTCCAGAAATTGCTTTAAATTTTCTAAAGTTATCCCGACACTAGTTAATATGGGATTCAATGGAAGATAATGATGAGGATAATGATGAGGATAATGATGAGGATAATGATGATCAAAGGATTTCAAAGTAAACAGTAACCTACCGTTGGCAAATCATCAAAATATAAAATGAAAGGCTGATTAAAAAACAAAAATGAATTAAAAACATGTAACAAATTAATTAAAATAAAAGACTAGATTATTGGTCAATATATCACATTATATGATAAATTTACTTTTTTTTACAAAAGCAGATTTTTCAACATATAAACCAACATAAAAAATTCCTTGCATCATCAAACAACGAAATTTGATATATTTTGTCTGCTAGCAATTCTCAATAACTCATTTAACTCTTTTAATCCGAATAAGAAATTACAAAACGATAAAATAAAGCTTCTTAAATGAAAATAAATGTTAAAGTTATGAACACTCAGTAATTAACTTCATCTATAGTTATCACGGTAGTTCGTTATTAAAATCTCAAGCAAGCAAAAGAAATTAACATTTAAAAGTGCAAAGTATTTAAGAAATTGCAACATACTCAAACAGTAACAAGAATATTATTAAATGCGTATTTTCTCATCAAAGTGCAGTTTAAGCATATTAAAAGTTAAAAAATGATTGAATATTAAATAATTCAGTAATTTAATAATTAGAAAAAATGAATTCAGAGCTGTTAACAATGAAAAAAGTGAAAAATGTGACAAAAACAAATGGATAAAAATAGTTAAATCTCACCGCAGACAATCTACTATCAGCATCGTTTAATAAATCTTCACAAGTTCTTGTTTCTCGATCCACTCTCTCGGCCATCTTGTCGAGTTTATCAGATCTATAAATAACCAAAACCATTACCACAAGTTGAATGATACGCAAATTGAAACGAAGACGTAAAGTTTAAATTAGCGTAAGCTTAATGGCTACTAAGTAACTATAATTTTCAATTAATGTGCATCAGAAAAACTGCTCATTATAATTATTTATTTGCAAATAGAACTAATCAGTTTACGGTTACAGAAACTAACAAATAAAATATATAAATAGTTCTTGCTTAATCTACGTTTGCTTACATGGAATAATGCTTACACCAAAATGAAACATATAGGAAATAACGACACCGCATTACGAACTAATAAAACTTTTAAAATAAAACTAAAAAAAGTTAATTATGTACAAAAGAAATAGCAATAAAGTACCTGGACAGTTTATCCTGCAGAGCCTGTTCATAGGCTTTCTGAGCAGCGATAAACTTGTTCCAAACTTGATTGACGTTGTTAATGTGCAATTCCTCCGGTAAAGGAAACGTTCCGCGAAAATCTGTATTGGATTTCTGCGATTAAAAATAATATAAACAAATTATCTTAAATGTATAGGTTATTTATTATTTCAATCGATCCATATTAAGTGAAGTACCGTGGGTTCGAATCCCGGGTAAGCCGAGGAGAGGGTAAAATCTAAGATAAATGGAACTGTTTAACGGGAAACAGATTACCTCGCATTTAACACAAGCTACTAATTGTGACCTCTTCTTCTTCAGTGCACTGCCAAGTGGCAGGTTCAAGGTACATATTCATACTCAAAGTCTGTTTTCTCGCTCCATAAGAGCACTCCTTAGATCAACAAGTTAATCCCTTCATAAAGTCTATACCTTATCCATATCTTATGTAACCTATAGCTTGGGAAAAGTATGGCTTATGAGGTGGTTTCCCGTTGCCTTCCTCAGTTAAAGCTGGTAAAGCTAAGGTTAACGTCAGTTTCCTCACTCGAAAGCGATGTCAGTGACGGGCGATGTCCAGGATTTGAACCCGCATCTACTATCCATATCTTATGTAACCTATAGCTTAGGAAAAGTATGGCTTCTGAGGTGGTTTCACGTTGCCTTCCTCAGTTAAAGCTGGTAAAGCTAAGGTTAACGTCAGTTCCCTCACTCGAAAGCGATGTCAGTGACGGGCGATGTCCGCGGTCGAGTATCTTACCGACTTCGCCACTGGCTCCAGCCAGTGGCGAAGTTAGATGGATTAATTATCATTTAGTGCAGTTATACAGTACGTTCAATTAAATAATTAAATTAAACCATTTTACATCAGTAAAGATTTAAGATAATTCAAATATTTTAATTATATCAGTAACATAGGCTGAGATAGACTTATAGATCTTTCTGTTGCAAAATAAATAAATAAATAAATAAATAAATTTCACCTGTAGTTCAGCGTATTGACTCTCTAGTCTCAGCTTATCTTTCTGACGTCTCGGTACGTCGTTAACTCGAAACTGATTTAATTCCGATAACAATTGCTGCAAGGAAACAAAATAAAACATTCGTAACTCATAAATAAATTAAACGTTCAAAATAAAGCATTCGTAACTCATACATAAATTAAACATTCAAAATGAAACATTCCTAACTCAGAAATAAATTTAACATTCAAATTAGACATTCCTAAAGCAGAAACTATTATAACATCAAATTCAAACGCTCGACCGAAAACTATTACATCTAAGTTAATAAATAAATGCTAATTAAACAAACAACATTTTAAAGAATAAAAACTATATTCAGATGAAAGTCGAATAATATTTTAACAAGATATAATTAAACATATCCTTTCAACAACGTATAGATTCTAACACGGTTTCACTGTATTATTCAATAAGATAAGGTAGTCAGATCTAACGAAACAACTTAAGTTCTCGATTGTTCTATTTTATCCTATCCTGAACTAAAATACGGATAACAATAATTCAAGAGAGTGCTCCAGCTATAAAATCTAAAACCACTGTTATTAAATGCCTTCACTTATTATAATACGTGAAACTCGAAATCTATCAAAATAAATTTCTTCTATTTTGTCTTCGTCTGGAACTCGATCAAGTACACGTTTAGCGTCACTTTCCTCATCGATGGATGACTAGAGTAGCATCATCATGTTCATCATGTTCATCATGATGATCATCATCATGATCATGATCATCATGATCATGATCATGATCATGATGATGATGATCATCATCATGATGATGATGATGATGATGATGATGATGATGATCATGATCATGATGATCATCATCATGATGATGATGATGATGATGATGATCATCATGATCATCATGATCATGATGATCATCATCATCATCATGATGATGATGATCATCATCATCATGATCATGATCATGATCATCATCATCATCATCATCATCATGATGATGATCATCATGATCATGATCATGATCATCATCATCATCATCATCATCATGATGATGATGATCATCATCATCATGATCATGATCATGATCATGATGATCATGATGATGATGATGATGATGATGATGATCATGATAATGATGATGATGATGATCATGATCATGATGATAATGATCATGATCATCATCATTATCATCATGATCATCATGATGATAATGATGATGATGATGATGATGATGATGATCATGATAATGATGATGATGATGATCATGATCATGATGATAATGATCATGATCATCATCATTATCATCATGATCATCATGATGATAATGATGATGATGATGATGATGATGATGATCATGATCATCATGATCATCATTATCATCATCATCATCATTATCATCATCATCATCATCATTTCATCATCACCGCGTTCATTCGGTACACAGAATATCCACAATGATGTTTGTCACCACGAATGTGACGTCTCATACTTTGATCACTCTGCTCTTTACTAAGAAAACTTAGTATATAATTTAACGGCAGAGTTAAGTAGACCTGGAGTTTTTGTTGTGAGGCAGGAAGGTTGTTGTTGCTCATACGAGATATGGCATCTCTGAGCCAGGTCAACAGGCTGATAGCACTGTTACCATAGTCCGCCCATCTGCTTTCTGCTCCCTGCTAAACAACAACAAC
This sequence comes from Enchytraeus crypticus, assembly GCA_905160935.1. Lineage (NCBI taxonomy): Eukaryota > Metazoa > Annelida > Clitellata > Enchytraeida > Enchytraeidae > Enchytraeus > Enchytraeus crypticus. The sequence continues at coordinate 974,216 of CAJHZI010000481.1, read as the reverse complement.
AACAACTTCTTGCTGCAACAACAACAACAACAACTACTTGCTAAAACAACAGCAACAACAACTCCTTACTGCTGCAACAACAATAACTCTTAACTAAAACAAAAACAACAAAAACTTCATGCTAAAACAACAGCAGCAACAACTCCTTACTAAAACAACAGCAGCAACAACTCCTTACTAAAACAACAACAGCAACAACTTATTGTTACAAAAACTACAAATCTATACTTCAAACAACTTCAATCACAACAACAACAACAACTCCTTGCTGCAACATCAAAAAACTCATCGTTACAACAACCACTTCTAGCTGCAACAAACTACAACAACAACAACAAGCCCATGCTACAAAACACTAACAAGTTTCATTATATTTCAAACCGTGACTAATTCACGTGGATTCGACAGTAAAGTGGCTATTATGTGTCAAAAATTAATTATTTAATCAATCTACAAATTAATTAATTAATAAATCAATCTGTAACTAAATTAATTAGTGCAGTACTAACGCCGTCAACTAGCGATTGATCGATGGCAGGCACTTCAGGAAAGACGTCGTATAGGGACGATATATAAGTTATCAACGACCTCTCATCAGGTTCTTCCACATCCACATCTATACAGTAACACAGGTTACACAAAAGAGACGATGTATAAGTACAGCTAAGTTATACATAATATACCAGCTAAGTCAAACATTTATACTGTAACGTATGTCACGTAAGTACGTTATTTTATAGCTTAGTCCTCTAGAGCCTCGTCCTAGGACGAATAGATGATGATCGTTATAATATGGTTATATAGTCTTTAACTAATTACATGATTATGTTTAGTCTTTAAAAATCTCTCTCCTTAATCGATTAACGCACTATGTTTAGCATTTATCTCTCTCTCTCTCTCTCTCTTCCTCCTTCTCTCTGTCTCTCTCTCACTTTCTCCATCTCTATCTCTCTCTCTTCCTTCTGAACCGTCAGATTTTAGTTGCTTACATCACAAAAGTTTCGTTAGATGAATTAATGTTTCTTCCAACATCTAATCCAACCTAGAAGCAAAGAAAATCCAGCCTTCGCTTAGAACATTAAAAAAAAAAAAAAAAGGAGTGGCACCAAAAAGTAAAGATTTAAAGAAACAAAATAACTGAATAATTAAAAAATCGGAAAATGTGATTCAAAATTATTATTAAAACACGATTATCAAATTACAATATTTCAATTAGTTAGGGTAGTATTAGGTAAGTAACAACGCTAAACGTTCAAACAGACCAAACACAACAAACCTCATGCACATTTCCTAAGAGAAATTAACTTAAACGCAAGTTTAACAGTCGAATAGCAAGATACTGAGGAAGATATTGGCAAACTAACTCAGAACACGATATATTCCAATATTCAGGACATAATATAAATCAAAAAACAATATATTTTAACTGAGTTTATAAGATCAATGCTTTGCTCAATCTCAAGCACTATAGCATTTCTACAAACTCTTCCATACGTCAAGTGAAATCAGTCAAATACGGAATAAAGCTAAAATAAAATTTAACGTCAGTTTCCACTATCAGAATCATATCAGAGACCACTGCACTGGATTTAAGCAGGGTATACCAATCCGAAGTTGTACAACTAATCTACTATGCCACTGGCTCACTCAACCTAATTAAATAGGTAATTAAATAATAAATTAATTGTTAAAATTAATAAACAGTATACTGAATTTATATTACTTCTCCTCAGCACATTTCTTTAGCAGAGTCTGGTCTGGGTGAATTGACTTTTGGTCTGGGTGAAGTGATCTGTAGTGATGTGTGCTGTTAGGGGCGTCCCTGATATCATCCCTTGATGAGGAAACGGACGTTAAACCTTTATTATTATTATTATTATTATTATTATTTTATTATTATATTTTTTGCATGAAATCTTTGCGAAGTCATGGAAAGCCTTTGCCAAAGAAAAGATGTCTCTCACTTATCGCCGGTTTGCTCTGTGATAAGTCTGCCTATGCCATTAATAAACTCAACTCCTTCGGGATTCATCGGACCCATGGTTTCAATGGCCACCGGAACAACTTCATATCCTGAGGACAGATCACGGTATTTACCCAACTTCCTAGAGGCGGCATGACTGAAGTCGTATTCAGGTAGGAGTTTGCCATAGTGTCAATGACCGTGACGTCCCATACGGCACATTTACCGTTGCACCAGGGAACTAATTATTATTATTATTATATTATTATTATTATTATTATTATTATTAATATTATTAATATTAATATTATTAATATTAATATTAATATTATGATTATTATTATTGTTAGTATTATTATTAGTATTATTAGTAGTATTAATTGGCTGGAGGACCTTCAGGGTCGAGTAGTTTAGTGACCCCCAGGGACTCGGCGACATCGAAGGCCATCTCGAGGTTCTGACGGGCAGACTGATGCCTCGTGCCCTTGTAGTCTATCAGCTGAGGTCTGCAGTGAATCATCAGTGATCAGTCAGTGATCAGTCAGTGAATCATCAGTGATCAGTCAGTGATCAGTCAGTGAATCATCAGTGATCAGTCAGTGGGTCATCAATGATCAGTCAGAGATCAGTCAATGAATCATCAATAATCAGTCAGTGAATCATCAGTGATCAGTCAGTGTGTCATCAGTGATCAGTCAGTGATCAGTCAGCGAATCGTTAGTGATCAGTCAGTGAATCATCAGTGATCAGTCAGTGATCAGTCAGCGAATCGTTAGTGATCAGTCAGTGAATCAGCAGTGAATCATCAGTGATCAGTCAATGAATCATCAGTGAATCATCAGTGATCAGTCAGTGATCAGTCAGAAACTCATCAGTGATCAGTCAGTGAATCATCAGTGATCAGTCAGTGAATCGTCAGTGATCAGCCAGTGGGTCATCAGTGATCTGTCAGTGATCAGTCAGCGAATCGTTAGTGATCAGTCAGTGAGTCATCTGTGATCAGTCAGTGAGTCGTCAATGATCAGTCAGTGAATCATCAGTGATCAGTCAGTGAATCATCAGTTATCAGTCAGTGATCAGTCAGCGATCAGTCAGTGAATTATCAGTTATCAATCAATAATCAGTCAGTGAATCTATAGTGATCAGTCAGTGAATCATCAGTGATCAGTCAGTGAATCTATAGTGATCAGTCAGTGAATCATCAGTGATTAGTCAGTGAATTATTAGGACTATAAATAATCAGTCAGTGAGTCATCAGGATCATCAGTGATCAGTCAGTGAATCATCAATGATCAGTCAGTGAGTCATCAATGATCAGTCAATGAATCATCAGGATAATCAATGATCAGTCATGAATCATGAGGATTATCAATGATCAGTCAATAGCAGTGATCAGTAAATGAATCATCAGGAGTATCAATGAATAATCAGCGAATCATCAATTTTCAATTACTGATCAGTCCGTGAGTCATCGAGAATCATCAATGATTAGCAAAATAGGTTATACATGTAGAAAAATAAATTAATAGAATATGTTACAGTCAATTTTAGATATTTACAGTATACAACCCACAGTAATGATATATTTGAGCTAATAACTTGGGATAAAAAAACTTGTAAATTCAATCTGCATGCATATCGATAACGACATTTATTCATCATAATTACTATCACAGTAATCACTCATGATTGTATTAATGTCAGATAAATCAATACTAAAGCTTTCGATATCACGAGAAACGCTATAAAAATCACCAGCATATGATGTAATATGGCTTTAGGGTTGTATTAAAACATAGCAAACAGTAAACATAATGTACTACAGGGGAACGGCAGGTTAGACATCTGTAACTAAATTTGCCATCAACATAAAAGGGTTTTAAACTTTTTGTTGTAAGTGTCACTCGGAGATCAAAATGTGATTTTAAAGGGTTAAACGAATTCATAGTAGGAACCAGAACAACGACAACAAGACTCGTTAGATTTACCTGTAAGTTAGTAGAACATTAGAAACGAGTTACACAAATGGCGTGCAATTATTGCTATTCTAATTAACTTGCTCAATAGCTAAATTACAGTTAGTTACAATCCATTTAATTAATGCCCCTGTTGTTGTTATCACTACCTGTTACGATGAAGTATAGCTAGGAAGGCTCGGCCGTCTGTCCAGGAGTTGGTAAAGTTACGAATATTGACATCCGGGTAACCAGCGCAAGTTCTCTTGCTCCACAACAGTAAGGCCTCCTTAGCCGTCAAACCCTTATCCCCTTCAGAAACTATCACATCCGAAATCTGTTAACATGCAATAACATGCCGTCAATCAATCAATCAGTCAAGCAATCAATCAGTCAATCAATCAATCGGTCAACGAAATGATACTATCGATCACTCATTCAATTCGCGAGTAATGAGCTAATCAATCAATCAATCATTCGGTCAATGAATTAATACTACCAATCACTCATTCAATTCGCGAGTCAATGAACCAATCAGTCAACCAATCATTATCATCATCAATCAATCAATCAATAAATCAATCAATCAATCATCATCAGTCATTAAATTAATCACAGTCAATAAATCCGTCAAGCCATCAAGAGTCGGATCAATCAATCAATCAATCAAGCTAATCCCGCCGATATTGAAGAGCTTAGGTAAAGTTATATCCTGATGCTGAGCAGCGTGCCAGAATATCAGCAAATATTTTACTTGTTAGTAAACACCTTAAAGCAACTGCACTCACACAAACATATACTCTTACATACACACACGAACAAACACATACGTACACACACAAACACACACGTAACTACTTATACATGCACACTTACAAACACACACATTCACACACATACACATACCTACTCATACACACACACTAACAAACACACACATACACACACATACCTACTCATACATACACATGAACACACACACACACACACACACGAACAAACATACAAACACAGTTACACACACGATTCACTAGTCTATATTATCTTCTTAAGTTCCAGAAAGATCGCATAGCTCATTCATTTAGCATTGTCTGGCAGTTCTCTTATCTCCACAGCAATCATTCCACTAGCTACCTCAGGCAGGTAGCTTATGATATCTGAATTATCTATTTCAACATTAACACCGCCTCAATGGAAGTCCCGCTTAGAACAGATATAGCTACTACTCGGCCTCTATTCATTCGATCAATTTATTAATATTACCAATATGTAATTACTTAATATAATTTATATTGCAATAAGTGTTTCAAAGAAAGGTTTTATTTTACAGCATAGCAGCGCACAACTGCAAGCATACAGAACTCCTTGAACTGTATTTTATTTATACTACTTCGGGTTTCGTTGCAAGGCCTGTGTCAATAATATTGCAGCAATGCAAGGAGTACAAAACATTATGTAAAGTACAAAGACTCATTGAAGAAACAATCGTAATAAACTTCATACTGTACTACGTCATACTGTACTACATCATACTGCACTACATCATACTGTACTACATCATACTGTACTACATCATACTGCACTACATCATACTGTACTACATCATACTGTACTACGTCATACTGTACTACGTCATACTGTACTACGTCATACTGTACTACATCATACTGTACTACGTCATACTGTACTACGTCATACTGTACTACGTCATACTGTACTACGTCATACTGTACTACGTCATACTGTACTACGTCATACTGTACTACGTCATACTGTACTACGGAATTGCCTTGTCATAACATGTACTTTGCACTACATATCAAACCTCTACTTCCTCCAGCCTTGGGATGAACGATAAATATTCTAGAATTAATGAAATAGTTGTTAAGCGTACAAATCATTCCCAGTCATTCACCGCGCAGTACAGCAATCCAGAAGTGCTTCTATAGTAACATGATCAACGCACAGCGGGAGGTTAGTTACTAGCGGCTTTGTTCTACAATCCAGTGCATTGATAAGCTGTCCAGACCTGCAGGTAAAAAAACTACACCACCTTCAACGTCGGTTTCTCCACTACCCGAGATGATATCAGAAACGGAACAGAGATTTGAACCGGTGAACTCTATCCCTCTTGCTTATCAGTGAGGTTTGCCATCGGACTTGTACAAGTCTCATGGTTCTAAATAGTTCAATGGAAAGCGATATTAATCTAGCATGTAAAGGAAGCTGACTATAAAGCCTTGAAAATTGTAGCAGTGCCAATGAAAAGATACCATCAAATATTCTAGAAAGATACCATAAAATATTCTAGAAAGATACTATCAAATATTCTAAACAGATGCGATCAAATTTCTAGTAAGATACGATCAAATACTCCAGACAGATGCGATCATTGTGAGATGATTGCGCTCAATGTTGTCATGGACAACAGTAGCACTCTAATCGTATTGTTGTTGATCAAATATTCTAGACAGGCACGCTCAAAGAGGATACAAACTTTCTAGTGGCTCGCTAGTAAACAAAGATGGCTAATCATGAATTAGATATATTATAAAGTTTCATGTTTAAAGTAACCTCTAATGCAGAGCACGTTAATATGATGATGAAGAGGATTGATAGAAAAGTAAGTATAACATTTCGTACTCAACTCACAATGATCTAATTCACCGCTACAGGTCTACATGTAGGTTATGTAAAAAATTAATGTTGTCTATTAATCGCTGTCACATTCTCTATAAGTCTCTGAGAAAAGTCAAGTAGGCTCACTGCAGCATTTAATGATAATTAGCATTCTATTATATTATATTATTATATTTAATGATAATCCCAGCAGCGCTGATCTGAGAGTAAAATCTCGGACATTCACTGGACTGGTTAAACGGAAAATGGTCTCAATTGCCTAACGGTTTAAACATGTGGTATTAAAAAGTGATAGATATCAACATGGTTGATCATTTCACTATAATGTGTGTTTACTTTTTTTAGCAAAGTCTTCTCGTCAGATATAATAAATAAGACACCAGCATATTATAATAACAATTAGAGTGCTACTGAGGCTATTGACAATATCGAGCACTATAATTTGCGCTGAGCTTTGAGATATTATTTTTGAAAAGGCGCATACAACCTTCCAGAATTTTTACACGACTATTATAAAAAATCATTTACTATTATATAACACAGATAACTGACAACTGGTCATATACTACGTACTCTAGAGTGAATTTATGATATTTATGTAAACATAGAGATTTTTTTAACCAATATTTGTAGTAATTATCCCTGATTAGAATATACGTTAATTATCCCGCAAAAGATAGTCTGCAATCACGTAATGAAAGAGTAACACATGAAAATTCAACTTTGTATACATTAAGTCAATGAATGAAGTAACAACAATAAAGTAAAATCCAATGACAGATAGAAGTCAATGGTTCATTTCTACAGGTGCATATAATATAATTGTGGTCATAGGTTCGATGCACTTTATTAGAAAAGCAGACTCGAGTAAGACAGAGCCAGTCATTGTATTCAGCCACTTCATCGCACTTCTACAACGTATCGTTTTACAAAAAATCTTAACGAACCCGGGAAAAACAGTTTTACAAAATAAACTCTATTAATATATTCACACTAAAACACCAAAATATTGAACCTATCTATGTAAACTAACGATAGATTGAGGTAGGTCTATGTGTAAAGTAAAGCTAAAGCTAGTGTTAACGTGTGTTTCCTCACTCGAAAGCGATGTCAGTGACGGGAAAGCCCAGGATTTGAACCCCGCATATACTGATCCGCTGTCGAGTGTCTTACCGACATCGCCACTGGCTCCAGCCAGTAGATAGGTAGGTAGGTAGGTCTACATGTAGGTACATGTAGACCTACCTAACTACCTACCTAACTACCTACCTACACACAGACCTACTTGTGAAATATGTAGGTCTACTGTCATACAATTTATAAATAAATTAAGCAGCTAAGTAGGCCTACCTAAACCATGAAGATCTGCTCCGTTGAAGGGTCTACAGTATTTACAGGTATATCCAACAGTTCAAAATCCAAGTTAAATCAACTCATTAAACGTACAAATAAACTTTTAGAAACACAGCGTCATAAGTTTCAATCATTTCGGCCAAGATTCCATTCGTATATCGAAATTCCTGCACTAGCGAAATTGAAATATCCTAAAATATAATCATCCAAATCAATTCCATGCCATAATGGTTCGGAAGACTAAGTGTTAATCCGTATCATCCGTTAATCCTATATTACTAATCCTACATAGCCTAAACTACACATTGCCTAATCCTACATTGCCTAATCTGCACATTGCCTATTCGAATTAATACTCGAATTTTAAACAGACTGTTACTTTCTCTTAATCCTACGAAACTTCTGAAAATGAATTATCTGTATAAACATTTTAATAACGAAAATGCCGTGAGTTGAGTACCTGGTGTATATCATAGAGTATAGGAGTTAGCTCTCTGGGCTGCTGCAGTAGAATATCAGACAGCGCTATAATGATGGTTAATACTGGCATAGAGAACTCTGCGCTAGATTCAGAACCGCTGAGTCAGAATAAAGCTGTGGAAGAATAGGGGTGTGCAGTTTTGCCATAATATCTAATTTAAATTTTAAATAAATTAATAATTAATGGTATAAATAATTAAACAACTGCAAACATTCTTAATGAAGTTCTAGTCACTGTGTGTATTGTGGAAAATGAGATTGTAATAGAATGGATGCCATTAAATTAAAGCACTTTTAATATAGAATCACAATCAAATTGAACAGTTATCTACAGATCGGTTACTGTATGAAAAACTGCCGGCGATGACAATATAGAGCACTAAAAGCCACCAAGTCAAAAAACAGTGAAGCAATAGAAATATCAATTAAAGGAATTAAATTAAGAGCTATCATAAAAATATACTATATTGATGCCACTACATTAATACCATTAAACTATATTAATACATTAAACTATATTAATACCAGAGAAAAAATTAGATAACAATAAACATTTAGATTTACATTAAAAAATAAATACAGCCAAAAATAAATGCATTTTTAACTGGAGTACGATAACTATTAATAAAGTATTAATTAATAATAAAAGAAAACGACACTTTAGGCAGGCATGGAGTGAGTTAGATGGAAAGGGTACTACAAAACCTTGTATCTATCGATCTACCAATTGCTGTACGTTATTTGACACTGTCACGAACTAGACCAGTGGTAGGAGGAATGCGGTTCATTGAATTCGATCAGTATTGCTCCGGTGCATAAAGTGCCTGGAATACTAATGTGCCTGGAATATTAATGTGCCTGTAACAACAGCTCAGAGCTGTTGTTTATTTTCTCTGGTATTAATATAGCTTAATCAATATTTTACACTGACCGACTGATCGTTCCATATTCTAATATATCTGAATATCATATCAATTAATATCTGAAGCGATTGAAAGATATTGACAGTAATCGATTTATTAATTGATAAATTGATCGTTAAATTACATCATTTATTAATTGTTTCATGTTAATAAATTACATTGTTTACATATTCACAATCAAGTTAAAAGGTCTCTTGACGGCAGCATCAAACAAATGTAGACCAAAGCACAGTAACCCTGCAGTCATAACGTTAGCTGAACAAGCCTGCAACTTCAGAAACGGACGTTAAAAAACTCTTAGACACTCCAGTCTGTATCCATTAACAGGCGTACTTCAATTGCGGCACTTTCAGTCATCAATTACGTCTCATCGGAAGTTAATTATTGCGTTTCTCGTTATCAATTACTCGCATCAAAGACGAATCAAGGCGAGGAAAGGACTGGAAACATTAGCAGAACTAAACCGCACGTCTAGCGGCAGAACTGCACAAGACCACATAACCTTCACAGCCCAACCTCCACTAGCATCGTGCACCCACAGCAATGAGAGATATAGGGTGCGAGAGAAGCTCGGGGAGCCCCCCCACCCAGTTCTAAAAGTTCTGTAATCGGCTGGAGCCAGTGGCGATATTGGTTAGATATTCGACCGCAGATCAGTATGTGCGGGGGTTCAAATCCTGGGCTCGCCCGTCACCGACATCGCTTTCGAGTGAGGAAACTGACGGTAATATTAGCTTTTAGCTTTTTTAATACATCCAATGTCTGCAATCCTCAGAGGTGACTTTTAAAAATGATTAGAGACATAGAATGATTAACCAATTGATTAACCCGGCTTCATAACAACAACAACAATAACAACAACAACATTTGGAGGGTTACTATCGTCAACGACAACATCGAACACCACTAAATCAAATCCAAGCCAACGAGCAAAATCAAAGGGGTCCAAAAACAGTACAAAATCAAAAATCCAGAAAACCATGTCCTAAGCTTAAAAGTTATCATTGTACATGTGAAGAGTTTTTCGGCACTGCGCCGGTCTGTACAGTTACATCAAAAAAGCATATAGTGATAATTGCCGGTATACGTCTGATAAAGTGTTACAACATGCAAACTCGCAAAAATGCGTTCAAACACGATTCAAGGGAAAACACGGAAAGCAAGCATGCATCGACTACATAGTAGCATCATCATCATCTAAGCAACACAGTACAATTTTACGTCCGGCTCTTTAGATCTCATAAAGTTCTCTGAAGAAGTAAACGAAGTATGTTATATATATATATATATATATATATATATATATATATATATATATATATATATATATATATATATGATTTATTGACTTATCTGCAATGAGCCACTCAAAGGTTTGTATCGTATCCAGATGTGTGGCAGCCCTAAGCAAGTTAAGTAGACAATGAATCGAACCAAATCTTCAAAAGGATCCAATAGAATTTAATCTACAGTCAAAATATAAAGTTTAACTTTAATCCGGATTTCACATGTTAGGAACATTGGCGGCGGAACTGGAGGTGCATGGATGAAGGGATATACATACATGTGTGTATATATATATATATATATATATATATATATATATATATATATATATATATATATATATATATACATATATATATATAATATATATATATATATATATATATATATATATATAACTGGAAGAAACTGGAGGGACTTCAGTGAAGGAATTGGAGAGGCGTGGATAAGGGAATGTTTGGTAACGCAACTATTGCATCACAGCTCGGTAGGGCGCTTCTGATGCTTTTATAGCAAACAGTTTAGAGGAGAAAGTATTATTGCATTTCCTGAGAGCAAAGTTATTACACATCCACACCTGTCAGACTTCAATCTCTTCATCTTTCACCCATCTCCCGCTCTTTCTATTTCTCTCTCTCTCTCCCTCCCTCTCTCTCTCTCTCTCTCTCTCCATATATGTATCTACTTACCTACCTACTTACATACCTATCTACTTACTTACCTAACTATCTACCTATCTACCTATCTACCTACCTACCTACTTACCTATCTACCTACCTACCTACCTCTCTCTCTCTCTCTCTCTCTCTCTCTCTCTCTCTCTCTCTCTCTCTCTCTCTCTCTATGACACACACACACACACACACACATTTTAATTATACCCTAATTTGATATCGCGCTACACAATCAACACTTTGAACACGTCACAAAGTTTTAGTAACTTTACTAATCCTCAAATGTTACATTTCACTGAAAAGATGCATAGTTTCTGAAGAAGGTTTTCATAGCCACAGTCTCGAAATCAAATAAGTCATGCGAAATGTTCATTTTGAAAAACGTCTTTTTCAATAACAATTTTATCAATCTAACAAAGAAACATATACAGGGTGCGCACTAAAAAAATCCCCCTTGCACAATTACGATAGCTTAGCCAATTATTGATATTTACCCTTGAAATTTTAAGGTTATCTTGTGGCGGAATTTTGCCACAAGCTGACCAAATTTTGTAAAAATATTTTTAAAGGAACCGGAATTATCCAAGTTTAGCGAAAATTTTGATTTTTTTTCATTTAACACGCAACGTAAGCGTCAATTAAAATCAATTCCTTTTTGAAAAGTGCTGGCCCTGAAAAAGGCCGTTAGATGATGATGACTGATTTTGTGCTACAATGCGTGCTCGAAATGAACGCCCTGGGGTTAATGCCGGCCAGAAGTCTTTCCTTACAGATAAAATTGAGCTGTCAATGGGCTGTTGTGGAAGGTCTTTCCAGATCTCTTGAAGAATAGCCTTTAATTACACTGTGTTTCTGGGTTTGGGCTTGAAAGCACGACACTTTTCCAACATGGTTACCCAGACAAAAAAGATCAAGTGGATTAAAATCTGGAGAATTAGGAGGCCAATCATCCATTTTTTTATGAAATCTGGGCTATGTTGTACAAGAAAGTATTGAACAAGACGTGAAGTGTGAGCCGGCGAGCCATCCTGTTGTAAAATGAAATCATTTGGCTTTAACTTGTTCCAGTCGTCAATCAGTTTCGGCAGAACAGTGTTAGTGTAATACATTGTAGCACAATATCAGAGGCGTCATCATCTAACGGTCCTTTTCAGGGCCAGCACATTTTCAAAAAGGAATTGATTCTAACTGACGTTTTCAATTGACGCAAAACTTGGATAATTCCGGTTCCTTTAAAAATATTTTACAAAATTTGGTCAGCTTGTGGCAAAATTCCTCCACAAGATAACCTTAGAATTTCAAGGCGAAATATCAATAATTGGCTAAGGTATCGTAATTATGCTAGGGGGATATTATTTTAATGCTCAGCCTGTATGTATGTCACATGCAATCATTCAAAATATCACACATACAATATATCACATACAACCAGTAATATCCTCACATATAACCTGCAATATCCTCACATACAACCAGTAATATCCCCACATACAACCAGCAATATCCTCACATACAACCAGCAATATCCCCCATACAATAAGCAATATTCTCACACATTTAACCTTCAGACATCAGTTAGTTATTCTGCATGACTCTTTCATCTATCTATCTCAATTATTTGGATCAATGTAACTCCTCTGCAAGATAATTACGCTCAATATACAATATATCTATGAAAGAAATGAAAGCAAAATATACACGTAGACTCGAGCTTAGTTACAAGTCATTATGCTTATGCTACATGTGCAATTGTGCATGTCTAAGCAAATCCATACAAATTTATTCATATATTCTATAGATCAAAAAAGTATATAACTAATCAACTTTCAAATAATAACTTGACTGCTTACCAGCAACAGAAATGAGTTCAAAGGTTCGATAAAATACCCGGATAATCCTTTCGATATAAATAGGACCTATTTATCGTTTCAAACTTTGTGTATATATCGCTTAGCTCTGACAAAATGACGCTAGTATATAATTAATAATTTTTATATATAATTATTTAAAACTAAAATTCGAATATTCCAATAGCGTATCCAATGAAGATAATTCACAAGTATTTGATAAATCAACGACATCCAGAATCCACGTCTTCTACATGTATGTAAGGAGCAAATTAAAACAATGCAATGTGCTTAGTTTTATTTTAAAAACCTAATTAAACTACACCGAAATTGATATATTTCTCTCTCTCTCTCTCTCTCTCTCTCACTCAATCTCTTCCTCGCTCTTTCAGTCCCTCTCTGGTGGTCTGACAGATGGCAGATTCAAGACACACATTTTCACTTAAAAGTCAATCATCACGCACCCTCTAGATCTCTCTCTCTCTCTCTCTCTTAGTGCAATGCCCACTGGCAGGTCAGGGATTCTGCTTATGACGAGGTGGGCCCCCTAAACTTCCTCAGCTTCGACTAATATTTACTGGGCAGGGGCGTCATTCCCTGAGAAAACAATCCAGTTTACACAACCTTGCTTATCCAGGTTTCACAATCTAGATATTGTCAACTAAATACTAGATGCCATCACGTTATTAACGTCTTTACCACATCCAAAACTTTCTCTGGAAATACATTACTCTAGCTTCTACATCGTAAACAGACTGACCTATAATTGAGTATATTGCATTCACCGAGGCTTCATCTAACAGCCATTAATCTTAAGCCAGGCTCAATCACGCATAGCCTACACCTAGAAAACAAGTGCCCATGTGTAGGCCACATTCCCATAGGCGCCATAGGTCTACGGTGGGCAAGTTAATCCCACAGTAGGCCGTTGTAATAGGCTGTTGTAATAGGCCGTTGTAATAGGCTGTTGTAATAGGCTGTTGTAATAGGCTGTTGTAATAGGCTGTTGTAATAGGCTGTTGTAATAGGCCATTGTAATAGGCTGTTGTAATAGGCCGTTGTAATAGGTTGTTGTAATAGGCTGTTGTAATAGGCTGTTGTAAGTCTTAAATAGTTTAGCATAGAGTGCAGCAAAACAGGCATAATATGTCTTAGCTCGACCGCTATTGATCTATACGAGGAATCAATAAACAGATCGATAATGATCACTCAGTCAACTACTTATCATCGAAGCATACTTTGTTATTAGTTCCAAACATGAGGGGGGGGGGCTCACCCCACGGAGTTGACCAATTTAACCGTATTCTTTTCTGATAAAAGCAGGGGACGACTTTCCGTACAGTTAATCATATTGTTTAAAATTATGCCTAGACAGAGATTAGATGGGATACGGAAAACTGAATTTAAGTAAATGAATCTGCTTATCTTCAATTAGATTAAATTAGATTAAACAATTCAATTAACTAGATAAAATTAGATTAATAAATTAATGCAATTAAATTAAATTAGATTAAAATATGACATCAATTAGATAAAATTACATTAATCAGACTTTTAACTTCCAATTTATCCAAATTATCTTAACTTCCAAATTTTCTTCCATGACACGACTTCAAGTGGATAAATAAATCCATCATTTTGTTTTGCATGTAATAAAAATTGATCTTATTGGTCATAAAAAATAATAATAAATCGTTAGCCAACATTTTTTTTCATTTTATTTTGCTTGCTACCAATTAAAAACCTTTTCGGTAGAAAATCAAAGTATATTTTCCTTGGCAGGATCATGGCTAAATCAAAACGTTTTACAAAAGCTAAGTTTATCGTTTAGGTCTACAGGCAGAATATAAATATGTGAATAAAATGCATACATATAATTTGTATATGTATTTCACGTAAAGCATATTATATTAAAATAGCACATACAATGAGGAAAGTTAGTAGAAAAGTTCCAATTTAAGGAAATTATTCAAGAAATAACGAGTTCTCCTAGTCAGAACTTGTCAGAGTTTCAAGTCCGCTGTATACGAAGCACAATTATGAGTGTATATTGTTCTTTAATAGACGTCTGAACAAAATATATTTGGTAAATATTACAAGTAAAACTCAACGATTCTTCAGCTATTAATACAAATCGGTACCGCCACTTCTTCAAACTGATTGAACAATAATCAATTCAGTTCAATAATAAACTGAATGAATCCGATCAAAATAAACCATGGCTGGCATTGAACAATTCACGTTCAGAAATCATTTCAACTGAAATAAGAAATAGGATCCTTTCATTCCAACCTAAACTATTCTCAGATTTCAATGCAGCCAGAAGAAATCAATATCAAAGACTCCACCAAGTTTTACATTACCTGCACTAGACGTAATTAATTTAGTTATTCATTAATTTACTTCAATAACAACGAAATAGTTACTTAATTTGTTAAATTA
Source organism: Enchytraeus crypticus (assembly GCA_905160935.1). Taxonomy (NCBI): domain Eukaryota; kingdom Metazoa; phylum Annelida; class Clitellata; order Enchytraeida; family Enchytraeidae; genus Enchytraeus; species Enchytraeus crypticus. Next base: position 958,652 of record CAJHZI010000481.1, on the reverse strand, counting down.
AATCTAAAGTTAAAGAATTTTGGTAGATTAAAATGCAACTTGCTACTTCAACACAAGTGCTATGGCAACAGAAACCCGAGTAAAGTACGCACAGGTATTTACCATGAGTTGAGCAGATCAATCAATCAATGCGTTAATCTTAAAGATGAGATTAAAAGCTTAATAACAGAAGTTTAATGCAAACCCTCCGGCCATTATAATCCTTTATATTGTGTATACAAGTAAGAATAGTAGACGTTCGAATTGGACATTAGTATTGATGCCCATTCGACCATGTCTAGCATACAAATAAATTCAGGCACTTCAAGTAAAACAACGAGGACTGCAGAAAAACGTCATCGAAATCTAACAATCAACTGTCAATATAAAGAAATGCAGATATGGCTCAATTACTTGAGAAGTGGACAAAAACGAAATGCTATAATATTATGCTAGGCACATATGAATATGTTGCTTTTTAGTAATTTATATTTCTTACTGACACTACTTTGCAATACGTGTTTGGTATCATATTGGGCCAAGAACTAGACGTTATAGTATAAACTTTAATTTAACTAGAAACAAACTGCAGAGTTATTATCTCAATAAACTCTCTTCGCCACAGGCTGGAGCTAGTGGCGAAGTTGGTAAGATACTCGACCGCGGATCAGTAGAAGTGGGATTCAAATCCTGGGCTCGCCTGTCACAGACATCGCTTTCGTGTGAGGAAACTGACGTTAACCTCAGCTTTATCAGCTTAGCTTTAAACGATTTTATCTATAAAAAATCTTCCGATCACTGCTGTCGGATCCTAGTCATTAATGTAAAAACATTTCATATTAAATCTGATGAAATTCTTTATAATTGTGGACGTAGTGTTATTATTTGATACTGCTAATGCGCCTCTGCGGCATCTTACACAGAACAGCGCTTTGCTGATTCTTTAGTTTGTTGAGGTTCTGAAGTAATTAATCAATTCATTGACATCGATAGCTCTACCATCATCATCATCATCCTCATCAGCATCATCATCATCAGCATCATCATCGTCCTCATCATCATCATCATCATCCTCATCAGCATCATCATCATCAGCATCATCATCGTCCTCATCAGCATCATCATCGTCCTCATCAGCATCATCATCGTCCTCATCAGCATCATCATCGTCATGATCCTCATCATGATCGTCCTCATCATCATCGTCCTCATCATCATCATCCTCATCATCCTCATCAGCATCATCTTCATCATCATCATCATCATCGTCCTCATGAGCATCATCATCATCATCATCGTCGTCGTCGTCATCATCATCATCATCATCATCGTCATCATCATCATCATCATCATCGTCCTCATCAGCATCATCATCATCCTCATCAGCATCATCATCATCATCATCATCATCGTCGTCGTTATCGTTAACGTCATCCTCATCATTACATCATCATCAACTTCCCTTGAATCCCAGTTTAGCAAGGATCGGAAAGCGAACAGATCCTCGAACATTTTCATTCGCTTTAGAAAACATTGTTAGCTCTGTCAATAAACTAAAAGAGCTACCAACGACAATGAATTGTTAACTTATCAAAGTCTAGTAATTGATTTATTACTCAACAACCTCAAAACTTCACTTGGTGGTAGCACTGACAGAACGTTAGAGACAGCAGAGGCTCCAATCACTTGACATAATGTGATTAATATTCTACACAACATTCTTACTAAGTACATCTACTATGCTATAATCTTACTTAACTCAATAATCTCAAGTGGTCAGCAGAATTATATATCAACCGACACGTAAAAACATAAATTAATCAACCATATCTTGTGTCAATCACAAGATGTCACTAGTCAGACAAATGTTGTAGGTATTTAAAACTTTCCTATGCAAAAACTTTTAAGTTTTTGCATAGGAAAAGTCTTATCATACACTCTATTAAGGAAAAAGTATAAAAATTACAATGAAAGGCGAGGCGAGATTGTTGCTCAGTGTTATTCATAAGAGGCAGTAACTTTTATCGAGGAATATATGACAAAAACAACCAATTTTAAGATATTTGTCAGACACTTTCAATATAAATTTATTTTATCCAAAGCGCATATTACGCTAAAGTTTTCTACATAGAGGCGACATCTGAGGAATGAAATGTCAAACCTGAAAGTGCAGAATAATCGTCCATATGAGCCCGAGCGTGAGCTTAGGATTCCCATCTACAATCTCGTCAGGCCTGATGTTAACTATTCTTATCTGTAGTAAATCAGGGATAAATAAGCCAATCAATCAATAAATCAGGGCGGATCAATAATTCTATCAAACAATAAATCAGGAATCAATCAGTCTATCAATCAATGAATCAGAGATCAATTAGTCAATCAATCAATAAATCAGTCAAAAAATCAATCAAACAATCAGTCAATTAATCAATATATTAGTCAAATAAATAATCCGTCAAGAAATCAATCAATAATCAGTTAGCACTTTATCAATCAATACATCAGTCAATCAATCAATACGTCAGTCAAAAAAATTAGTCAATCAATTAATAAATCACTTGAACAATCCGTAAATCAGTCAATCGATCAGTCTATCAGCCAATAAATCAGTTAAACAATAAATAATTCAGTAAATCAATTATTAAATCGGGCAACCAATCAATAAATTAATAATCTTTTCAATCACTCTAGAACAATGTTAGCTTAGTATTTACAATACATTTTAGCCTGATAATGACCGTGAAACTGCATATATAGAACATTTAAAACTCATAAATTGACGTCCCTGACATCATCCTTGAATGAGGAGACGGACGGTAAACTTTTATTATTATTATTATTACTATTATTATTACTATTATTATTTTTATTTTTATTATTATTATTATAAGCAGGCTCACTTTATTTTCAGTGCGTAAATATTAGACAATTCACTTCAAGTTAATTACTAAGCAATGACCATTAATAGCATTTTCCCGTCTACTTATTTGCTCACTTTAAGCAATAACAAATATGCTAGTTATTTTGGACATTCAAATCATGCAAACAAAAACTACTTTCAGTCTTTCACTGTCCATTATTAAGACTCTGCAAAGAAAAGACTCCTTTAAAGATAAATCTTGTTCGTGCGGAAGACACCCACATGAGAAATAATAGATAGTAATTAACAATTAAGAATACCGACCCCTTTTCTATGCAGAAAGTCCAGGGCAACTTGGACATTCTGTAACTTGTGGAAGCGCATTTGACCTTTTTCATGAGGCTACAACAAAAAACAATAATAACAATATCTTTAGTTGGTGTCCTGCTCGATAGCCTTAGGGCTCCTCAGGAAGCCACAAACCATTGCTCACTGTCTCAGTTTATTGTCTATTGTTGTGTTATTTTTAAAGTGCAAAGGTTGGAAATAAATAAATCGAATTAAATCAAATATCCTGATATTATTCTTGCGATTAATTTACACTACGGCTCAAGCCAGATAACAAGCAATTAGGCGCAGGGTTCAGCATTAGCCAAGTGACTAACAAGCTTGCGAACTATGAAACTGACGTTAAATATTGTTTAGCTTTTAGTAAGAGAATATATATGGCAATTGAAAACTTCAAAAAACGGAATTTACGTTTTAAGTTTTATTTAAGTCTTGACCCAGCTATAGTCTATATCGTTCACCGTA